>OZ020508.1:56819093-57419093 GCA_963971375.1 Platycheirus rosarum | reverse complement strand
TCTATTGGTCTTTTTATGCAGCATAACACTTGAGAACACGAAGAGATTAGATCACTACTTGCGTGATTTTTAATTAAATTAAACCCTTTTTTCCATCAAACAGCGTTTCTCACTTCCTGCCGCAACGTACTTCTACCATCATTGTCCTTTTAAAAATTACATAAATAAGAAGGACGACAAAAAATGCCTATGCAACAGATTCACGTGTTCCGTGCAGTTCCCTCGTATGTCAGCCTTACAACCTTATTATAATAATTCCTTTATGAAATCCTTGTCTTGCTCCTGTTTATGCGGTTAAGGATGGTTCCGGAAAAAAAATAATGTTAGCGGAAAGCAGATTTCAAAAAGTGATGTACAATCTTGATTCTATCCTGAAAACATATGCGGCCCCTTTCTCAACCGGGCGCGTTAGTAGTTGTGTTTTTCAAATTTATGTATACGTAAACAGGACCATCTCTAAATGACCCAAAATGAACATTCTACAAGCTGAGGTAAGTAGATGATGCTTACGCCCCCATATCATATCACAACATCTACCCTTACCAACCTCCCCTTACATACTTACACACATTTTTCTAAAGCTATGGCGCGGCGGGTATTACGTTGAGCTCTTGATGACTCTGGAGTCCTTGCACGTTTTACCAAAAATAAACAGCAAATTTACTTTTTAAATTAAACACGAACCCTAAATTGGGTCGGTTTACGAGGACGGCCATAACCGCGCCGACCAAAACTGAAGTGTCTGAATGAAGAAGAAAAAGAAGAGTGAAGAGTTTTGGTAGTAGGTATAGAAGAAGGCTCTGCTGTTTGCCTGCGGTGTTGCAGGAAAAGGTTGCAAGGCGCAAGAAGAAGCTCACAAAATAAAACACCAAAATGAACAACATCAAAATGGAAATGGCCTAAACAAGTGCACAGACTGATAACTTCAAAGGAGGCGGACGGTCGGTACAATTTTGGGCAAGGACAGGGGAGTCGAGTATGATGTTGATACTATGCTCACATGGTGTTTCGTCCTTCCTACACTGATTTAAAACAGACAAAAATAGAAAGTAAACACCAAGCAAAACAAAAAACACTGTATGCGCCAAATTAGGAGATGTGTCACTGCTAGAGTTTTTTGTTGTTGGTTTTTGGTCTTATTTTTTGGTTGGCCTTTTTAAAGTTTGTTTTTTGGGTATTTTTATTTGTGACCTTAATTCTTGTATTCTTACTGCAATCCACGAATAGGTAGGTATATTTGTTTAGAATTCGGTTCAAATGGGACTTTGTGTTTGCCATAATTATTTTGTTTGCTCAAACTGAAAAACTTATTCCAAAGAGGATGCTATTCTTGAAGCTTGTGAGTAACAAAGGAGTACCTTTTAATTAGGGGAAAGGACAAAAAGGAAAGCTGTTGAATAGAGTAAGACTGTAATCAATCCTTATAAGCATTTTGACTGCTGCAGCCCTTATTAGTCCAGTCATTACGTCAGAAAAAAAGGCATATAAATGCAAGTGAACGGAAAAAGCTTAACTTGAAATTGTCAACAAGATTTCCTATGAGCTTTCGCCGCCATCTTGGAAAAAGAGCTAAATTTTTTGTTGCTTTTTTATGCTCTACAATAAAGTCATATGCATTTTTCACCTAATGTTGTTCGCTGTTGAGATATCGAGCGCGAAAGTGAAAAATTGAGAGATTGAGATTTGTTTTATTTTCTGCTGATAAATATCGAAAAAGTGTTCCAAATAAAATTTGTAGAGCGTAATACCTACAATATGTTTTTTTAATTTTTCATTTTGGACCAAAATTACGTCTCGTAGCATTTCACAAAGTCAGCAGGTAAGCCAATAATTATTTACCTGGTTATGTTACGGGATAGTTATAAAATATCTTATATCCTAGCCCTGGTCATATGGCTCAAAATAGTAGCATAATATTTATATTTTTCTCCGTCTCGATGGTCCTGGTTTAAAGTCATCATGGAAAAAATTATCGAGTTGTTCTGATACTACAACGACTTGACGTGACTCTTCGATGTTCAATTTATCCTCATCATCCTCATGCAGCAGGATGTCGTTTCCGTACTTTGTTTGTAAAACCTTTTTTACCGTTCTGATATCCGGCACGACGGCGACGTCTCCCTTTATTTGGCTCATTAACTCACCCATGGAAAATTGACATTCATCGGAATTCTACTCCAAAAAATTGTAAATATCTTCCATGGCTTCATCTATTTTGGTTCCATTAGGTCGTACTTTCTTAATCTCCTCGATAGGAAGTGAGCGTTACACACGAGAAATGCATTCGCGATGATATCGAGCTCTTGTGGCGACGAGATCAGGCACATACCGAATACGCTGCACGATTGAAATAGCAAATTCATCGTTGCGTTCATCAAGATGCTCCAGAATACTTTAGCGGCAATTTTGTTTGATCACTGATTACTTCTCCACA
The DNA here is from genome assembly GCA_963971375.1 of Platycheirus rosarum. Lineage (NCBI taxonomy): Eukaryota > Metazoa > Arthropoda > Insecta > Diptera > Syrphidae > Platycheirus > Platycheirus rosarum. Next base: position 57,416,659 of record OZ020508.1, on the reverse strand, counting down.
AAATAAGCATTTATTTTTTAAATCAAAAATAGGCACGTGCTGCAATTGTTCTTCAGGTTCTGCCGATTGTTCCGATGTAGAAGTACTTCGTCGAGAAGCAAACGATGCTAGTATTTCATTCCCATATTTCTTGTATCATGCACTGTGAACGCTCACTGAATCGACATTTTGTAATATACGTTGATGTTCTGCATTTCCTCTTTTCACGCTCGCTGCCAAAAGAGTCTGAACAGCTTTCTTCTTGGCCAAATAAATGTCTTGCACCAAAGCTTTCTTGCAAATGAAACAATCACCCATTTTCACAAATTACAAATTTTCAGAATATAATCCTTTGAAACGTACGCTTTGAAAGTGTCGGGACAACTGAACGAAATGCTACGGAAACGACCGGATGTTTCGCGAAGAGTAATATAAAAGGATCTCTTATACCTAGCCCCCTAAAATAGCGAGCTACAAAATTGCGCTTCGAAAGTGTCGGGACGAGTAATATTAAAAGATATTTTATAACTATCCCCTAAAAGCGAGGTAAAGAATTATTGGCTTACTTGCTGAATTTGTGGAGTGCTACTAGACGTCTAAAATGAAAAATTTTAAAAAACATATTGTAGGTATTGAAACGCTCTACAAATTTTATTTTGAAGACTTTTTCTATATCTATCAGCAGAAAAAAGAAAACTGAAAAAAACTAATCTCAATCTCTCAATTTTTTATTTTCGCGCTCGATATCTCAACAGCGATCAACTTTAGGTGAAAAATGCATATGAATTTATTGTAGAGCATAAAAAAAGCAACAAAAAAGTATATAAGTACAATTTTCGTATCTTAACGCAGAGCCCAGTTATTGGGAAAACAAACAAATTTAGCCCTTTTTCCAAGATGGCGGCGAAAGCTCAAAGGAAATCTTAGTCGATAATTTCAAGTTAAGCTTTTTTGAGCCCCCTCTACAATATATCCAAAAATCAGCTTTTTCCCTTCACTTGCATTTTCAAATAAATGTAATGATTGGACTATATGGCCATCATACTTTCTGACGATGAAATGATTATACATTTCCTTTCGGATGGGTTTATAAAAGTAGTTGTGCATTGATTAAAATTTTAAATTCACAAATTAAATGGCGGGGTACCTTAGGGTTCCGTTGTGTATCCGATTCTTTTTCTTATGGGTTTCTCAATTTTTGCAGGTAGATTTTTTGCTGCCTGTCGTGGCAATGTTGTTTTGATGACATTTATCAAATGTGTTATTTATTATTCAATTACTGATGCCAAATCACCGTAGCAAGTTACACAATTCAACAACACGTCCAAATAATAAAATTTTATTATCAAAGTGAGTGATGGGTAGTAAATGCAGTAGTTTGTTTAGTGCCAAATTTAAGACGACCATTTCGGCAATTAATATGACAGTAATCGATCACCACAAGAATGCAAGATTGACCGAAAAAACACCGAGTGAATAAACAGGAGAACTCAATTTAGCCATCCATAAGAATTCGGCTTTTCGCAGACCTCAACTTGGATAATTTTTAATAGGTACTTGAGCCTATAATCGTACAAGATCGAACTAACCCTGGAGCTCGCCTTTTTGGCCCACATTTTGGCGGGTCTTTATTAATGAGGTGTGTTTGTGGCGGAATAGCTGAGTAAATAGGCAAAAGGGCAGGCAGTACATGGAATGACACTAACCCACATCGAAAATTAATTATAAATAGACACAAAAAAAAATACTTGGTATGTATGTAGAATTAATCTGGCTACCTTAATCTTTTCAAACATTATATTTTATAGAAATCAGTTCGCGAGAAAGCCGAAAATAAAAAAAAAATGTCGTTAGAAAACCATTACCATTTAGTACCATTAATTTCCGGTAAATTTTGGTTTTATAAAATAACTAACTAGCTATTACCCGCAATTTTTTCTGCGTGGACTTCAGATTAAGTATTATGGTTAAATTAGGGTTTTTTGTCAAATTATAATTTAATAGTTCTATAAAGCTGCCAAACTTTTGAAGTGTTTTTCAGGCTAAAGTGCACACAGTAGGCGAAGCAGCAAAGCACCTTTTATCTTTTAACCTGGAGAATAAAAATATTGATATTTTCATAGACGGCCAGGCCACAATCAAGGCCTCATCGTCAATCGTCTCCAAACTGATTGACCGCTGTGGCAACCATCTGCGATAAATCAGTGAAACAAACCTTCTTACTTCCGGACACTGTGACATTCGCGGAAATAAAAAGGCTGATCAACTGGCCAAAAACGGATCCTACGTGGAACAAAGCCAAACTGCACCTTGGGTACTTGAACCAGTGGAAAATAAGAAAAATTAAATTCACCATAATTTCTTCAGAGCTTCAAACGAGAGATTAGACAACTGTCGCGTCACAAGAAGTCCTTGTCATTCAAAAGCTAGGTAGACCTCAACTGTCCCTTTTGGTTGGCATAATTATGGGTCACAATTCAATGGGGGCCCACACGAGCAGAATGGGCATTAGCACATCAAGGCTTATGCAGAAGTAGAAGGTGTCAAAATGTTGATGCAGAAGTTGGCTCATATCAGTTTCTTTGTGAATGCCCCAGCCCGGCGAAGACCAGAAAAACAGCCCTCGGAGAATACTTCTTCGATGAACTGGTTGACGTTTCAAAAAAATCATTCAAAAACATTCTAAAATTCATCAACATTTCAGGATGGTTTAAGATTCAAAAACTAATACTACCCCGAATTCCTCACCTCTCACCACACCTTCTACTTCTGGGTACCCCAATGGATTCTTAAGATCCGAGTGAGATGAATCAACCCATTAAAACTAACCTAATCTATAAATGTCTTTACGTCAATAAATAATAATAAATTTCATCAAGACTGGTTGTGGCATTCATGATATATATCACCTTCTTTCATATTTGGAAAGCTCCACAAAAAAGAAAAAAATACAACGTTTTTAATCACGAAAAATCTATGATTGATTCCTGATATGACTGAATAAATTATACCAAAAATATTTTTCTTGAATCCGATTTCTTCTCCATCTCCAGAATTATTTTTGTCTTCAATTTCGGGTACAGCTTGCTTTTTGTTCTGAAGATCAGGTAACTTCTTCAATGTTTGATTTCCCAAAAGCTGCAAATCCTCGAAAACGCTGGCGAGATGTTGTACTTCAATTGCTAAGGTCGCGCCTCTGGCAGTAGAAGACCTCTACCATTGATGGCGTTGAAATTTTTCAACCATATACCTAGACGCCATTGAAACACATATAAATTTGCCCATCCATTGAGATCCCTGCCAGTTTCAGTGGTCAAATTCAGTTTAACCAGAAAAATGAAGGAATTAATAGTAATTGACGAGACCCTTCAAAGAACTCCCTATATCAATATGTATCTTTGTCTCTATGTCTATATCTTTATGTCTCTATATCTATGTATCTCTATATCTTTACAACTCTTTTTCCCTATATTCTATATCGCTTAATAGTATAGTGAATCCTGTAACTCTTCCGTCTACCAAACTTCACAAATTCATGCTGTCGTTAAGGCACAGAAGTATATAAAATAAATTTACAGAAATGCAGTATTTCACATTTAAGCCTCTCCTTCATACGTGCATTTTTCCTGGATAAAAAGACTACTTTTATCTAAATCCAGCATATTATCCATCTACGTACCAAATTTCCTCCAAATCCGTTATGCCGTTGAGGCGTTATAAGGGAACAAACATTCACATTTATAATATAAGTAGGAGAAATCGTTGGAGCCGTTTTCGAGAAAATTTAGCTCTTTATTAACCGTTATATGGCAGGTACCGATATTTTTTAGCCCTAAAAATAATATTTCAATTTCTCTGAATTCTGAATTCTGAAGTGCCAAAAGAATCACACATATCAAATTTGACGGTAATCGTTTAAGCCGTCTAGGCTGCAGCTCGTTATATGTACATACAGACGGATAGACTGACAGACAGACTGACAAACTGAGACAGACTGACAGACTGACAGACAGACCCGGTGTAGATTTCGGGTTGTCTCGGCGGCCTCATTGGTCAGTAGTTTTTCAAAAAAGACGTTGGTGAGGTGATCACCGTCAATGGCGAATGCTAAAGAACGATGATAACCAAATTCTTATGAAACACATTGAACCATATAGACCCAAAACTTATATTTCTCAAAAAAAAATCCAATTAACTATTAAATTTTATATCGAATACAAATAGAGCTGTGAAAGACCTGTTCCATGAAAGATTCCCGACGTGGTACTTGTTGTGTTATGTATGGAGATTCTTTATTCAATCGCGCAACACGAATGTGGAATGCTTTGCTTGACTCTCCTTCCTATTTGATATGGAGAACTTCAAAACAAATTTACATCGGCATTCCTTTTTTCATTATTTCTTATCCCTAAAGCCCGTACAGTGTTCATACATCAACAATTTGAATTGTTCCTTCAGAATGGAATTTAAGTTATGAAACTTGCCTCAATTTCTTCATGTGCTGGCTAATGTAAAGATGACTACATTAACTATCTAAGAACCATTTATAAATTCAAATTGCTAACGTCCTAACGTGGTGCAGATTCCGAAACATACAGATATATTCTTGGGTTCTCAACATTTTTCAAGTTAGTTTTCTGATAAAAATAAAACTTAAAAAAATTAACTCAGAATTCGATCTAAGTTTTCTTATTCTTGAAAACACAGTTCCTCCCATTCTTGGCGAGAAAACTTCTGAAACTGAATCTTCGACTTACTTTTTTTAAACAAACAAGGACCTACTTAGATCTTTTTCAGGATAAAAAATAAGAAAACCTATATTTTAGAAACCACATGCAGTGAGTTCCCCTTTATTCCTTAACCCTGTTTAGCAAAACGTTCCTTTCCCAATCAGAAAATAAAACTTAACTCAAAATAAAAAGAGCACAATACAACAATAACTGCACTCCAGGAACCCAATGATCCCGTTCGAATGGTTTAAATAGATACTCCTGGAACTGATGCTTGATTCCAAACTGTCTTTGCCAGGACATCATTTTACTACTTCCACCTTAATCGTAAGCTAAACTATCATCATATCGTGTAACTGATGGGTGGAACTAGGACTGCATTATTTTTTAACCTAACAAGTTGCAAGGACTCATGCAGATGGATGGATGGCTGGTTTGGTTGCCTTCTAGTTCAAAATGAATGGAGTCTCATTTGCATTGCTTCCGAATGCTGCATGATGGGTTCCGGCAATCTCTTTCTCACTCTCTCTCTCTACTATTTTGTGGGCCATGCCAAAAAAGTGTTGTGTTCCGAATTTCACTAAGCATTTATTTTTCTGACGTCATCCGGGAAATCGGATGAAAAGGAAACCAAACAAATAGGGGCTAACACAAATACCACCATTACAACCACAATCCCTGGGTATGGGGTATGGGGTTGGGCCAGCAAATATAGAAACTAAAATAAGTGAATACGGAATGGAAGTGTGTTGTTGTGTATGATATGATTCGATTGGGTTCTGTCCCGGTATCATTATCACATCATCCGAGTAATCCATCTAAAGGTATATCTGGGCAAAATGCAGATTTTCATTGCAGGCCCTCCAATAATGGATTACCAACCGGCTTCGGACTCCGAGGCCACTTCTAATTGCTGACCCCAGTTAGACATTGAGAGGATAATGGTTTGATTGGAAAACCGTGTTGATGTGTTTCCAAGGTTTGCTAGGAGGCATTATTTGGAGTTTGTGGCTCTTTGCAACTAACCTGGGTTAGGGATTTTAATGATTATTTGTTGCATAAATAAGGGATAATCAATATGGAGTCTGCTAAGGGAAAACTGATACATTTTTGTGTAAAAGTTTGCATTAGTTAAATTGATTGCTTGTCTTTTATTGGATTTTTACTATGGATTGAATTGAATTGATTTTTTTTAGAAAAAGCAGGAACTATGTTCAGAATGGGTTTATTTTCTACCAGATTAAAGATATTAAAAACTCCTCAACATCTTCGGTTCCAACGCTCATCGACAATAACAAACCAATTGTTTACTCTTCAGAAAGGCAAACTTGCTCACCGCCCATTTCGCTGCCAGCTCCACGCTGCCTCACAGCAATGTTGCCCCTCCTGTACTTGAGAATGTAATTTTTTCCATGGGACACATTTTTTTCCGCACTCGTACAGTAGCAAGAGTTTTCAAAGATCTCGATATACACAAATCTGCCGACCCGGATGGTATACCCCCGATTGTTCTGAAGAAGTGTTCTTCCACACTGGCATAGCCACTGCGTAAGCTTTTCCACTCCTACTCTTTTGGAATTTTTCCTAGATGGAAAACAGCATTTTACCAGCCTACCCCTAAGAATGGTGACTCATCCTCCCCTTCCTCCAATTGACTCATAGCACTGACATCCCTTCTTTCTAAGGTCATGGAAACACTGATTAACCGTCAGCTGAAGGAATATCTCAGAGATCGAAAGCCTCTCCATTACCGTCAGTATGGCTTCCGCAGCAACCGTTCCAATGGTGATGTGATGGCATATCTCACCGAACAGTGGAACAAATCTTAACATCGCTTTGGTAAAAGTAAGATTATTGCTCTTGATATCTCCAAGGCATTTGATAGAGTTTGGCATGAAGCTCTCTTATCAAAAATGCGTGCTTTTGGGATCGATGACACTCTTGTTCGTTGGATTAAAAGCTATCTACTGGACCGTTCAATACAAGTTGTATTGGACGGATTCAAGTCTGATTCCCATAAAATAAATGCTGGTGTGCCCCAGGGCTCTGTTCTATCTCCGACCATTTTCCTAATTGTTATAAATGATCTTCTTTTACTTCTAATCCACTTAACTGTTTTGGCTGACGACTCTACCCTCAGCTTCTTCCTTCGGACGTACAATTGCAATGGTACTATATGTCGAGCTCATTAAACTCAGATTTATACAGCATTGTCAAATGGGGTTATAGGAATCGTGTGGAGTTTAATGCTTCGAAAACTCAATGCTGTATTCAGTCGTTAAAGCTTAACATACCCCCAATGCCATTGTCCGAAAAGCTCTCAGTACTCGGTATGTGTGTCATCGACGACCATATATTTGAGATCGCTACGAATGCTGCTAAGTGCTTAGGTTTTCTCTATCGGTGTAAGAAGTATTTTTCCCCATCTGATCTGGCTACAATTTATAAATCTTTTATACGCCCTAAACTCGAGTATAACTCCCACCTCTGGGCAGGTGCTTCATATAATACAAAATCGAGCGTTAAGATTGATAGGAAATAGAAATGTCGCTGAAACAATTGCCCCTCGTGAACACCGATGCAATAATTTATGTCTTTCCTTATTTTATCGTTTCTTTTATAAAATATGTTGACTGGAAGAAGCCATTCGTCCCCTTACAAGTTTCTCCCTCAATACTTGTCTCGCACCCTTGAGCCGAATTTCTGACGTACCCTGAAATAAAGAGTTTTTTTTTAGCCGAACAACACGAATTGGAATAGTTTACCCGGCGAGATTTTCGCTTGCCATTTTGATCGGTAAGCATTCAAAACCAATGTTAATCGACCCTTCCTATCTTTCCCCTCCTTATCTTCCTAACGCCCGCGCAGTATGCTTTAAAAAAAAGATTAGTAGTATTATAAAGGCTCTTTAAGTGACCCATTTAGGATTTTTCTTCTTTCGAAATTAACCTATAACATTAATAAGTAGAGTTAGTATGTCTAATATTTTTTTTAATTTCAGAATTATACAGCTAAGCTCCGTCTTGGAGATATTTATGGGATATATATTTCCTTTGCAGATAATTCTGTTGTTGTTGTTGCGCTTGTTGACTGTGCTGGGGCCCTACTACGGTTTTCGATTCTACTTTCCATTCTATTCGAAAGTTATTTCCGTTTCTACTTTGAAATGGATCTATCTATGAAAATAGAATCGGATGCCGGTAATGCCAACTTTTTTTCAAAATATTTTCGATTTTCTAACGAGCCTCGTGCTATTTGACAACTCATTTAAAAAAAAAAACAAACATAACTTCAAATTTACGGAAAAATAAAAAATAGGGAACAAAATATATGTACAAAAATGGACAGCGTTTTTTTAGGTTTGATTTACAAGAAAATCAGCAGGAACTAAATGAGCAAATTAAACGAAGAAGAATTAGAAACGCCTCTAACGAAATGGAGATCAGCTATAAAAGGTTCTCACGTTGATAATAAAATATTTGAACGTGTTTTTAATCAAATATATTACATTTTGATTTCAGTTTTGTTAAAAACTATCGTCTTTCTAAAGACGCTTTCATGTTTTTAGTAAACAATATATATCATCGGATATGAGTATTCGCAGAAGGCAACATTCTGTTCCTAATATGATTAAACTATCAGCAACATTGAAGTTTTTGGCAACAGGAGGTTACCAAAATCAAATCGGTGGTGACAAGCATGCTGGAATCGCACAGCAATCTATGTCAAAAATACTTGCAGATGTTTTGGCTGCAATAAAAATGGAAGACGAAGAAAAAAGAAAATCAAAATGCTATTTTTGGCAAAAATCGCGAGTTCCAGGTATAATTGGGGTTGTAGATGGAACCCATATTCAACTGAATACTAACTGCTACGAACGAGCACCTTTTCTTCAACAAAAAGCTCAAACACAGTAATAATGTCATGGTGGTAAGTGGAAATAGGCCATTTGATATATATACATATGTATGTATACTGCGCGGGCATTAGACAGATAAGGAGGGGAAAGATAGGAAGTGTCGATTAACATTGTTTTTTAATGTTTGTAGATCAAAATGGCAAGGGAAAATCTCGCCGGGTAAACTATTCCAAATTCGTGTTGTTCGGCTAAAAAACGAATCCCTATATTTTACGGTACGTCCGAAATTGGGCTCAAGGGTGAACTGATGGGCATTCCTTGCGAGACGAGTATTACGGGAGAAACTTTTAAGGGGAGGAATGCAGCTGGCTACTTCGAGTGAACATTTTTTATAAAAGAAACGATAAAATAAGGAAAGACATGAAACATTGCGTCGTTGATTTTGAATTCTATCAAGCAGGTGAAGCGATGTTTGTGCAGCACTTGCCCAGAGGTGGGAGTTATACTCGAGTTTAGGGCGTATAAATGCTTTATATACAACTTGTATTGAACGGTCCAGAAGATAGCTTCTAATCCAACGAACAAGAGTATCATCCATCCCAAAAGCACGCATTTTCGATAAGAGAGCTTCATGCCAAACTCTATCAAATGCTTTGGAGATATCAAGAGCAATAATGTGGTTCTTCAATAACGGAGTTGCATGAGTTTCTTGCTTGTTTGTGCTTTTTCCAATTTTTCTCTGTAGGGTTGGCTTTGTACGATCGGAAACTTACTTCTTTGAGCCTGATAGCTTCTTTACACTGAGAATTAAACCAAGACTTTTCTTTAGGCTTGATGCTTTTTACTCTGTTAGGAATAAAAGCACGCATCCCTAGAAGAATCACATTTGTGATCATTTCAGCACTGGCATCAATGTCACTATCGAGGAAGCATAGTGACCAGTTAAAGTTTCGGAAAAAATATTCAGGCCGTATCAGTTGGCTTTCTCGTATTACCAAACGGTGAGAAATTAGCTGAAATGAGACAATGGTTTGAAGTGCCAAATGGAGAAGTTACACTAATGGTATATTTATCAGGGTGAGAAGTAAGAAACAAGTCAAGAGTATGGGCGGCTTGCCCAGAAACATCCGGTATACGCGTTGGCACATCGATCAGTTGGGTGATGTAACCCGGCAAAGAGCTTGACATACATTCCTTCCTTCGGGTGTTGTCTGACCAGAATAGCGGAGTCAATTGGAATTGTGTACATTGAAATCGCCCGCAATAACGATTTCAGTGCGAGGACAAAGGGAAACAATTTTCGAGATGGAATCAGACAGCGCATCAAACTCGTTACAAGTCGAATTACTGTCGAGATCTGGACTCCTGTAAATAAAACAATAATGAATGACATGCTTGCGGACAGTGAATTTGAGCCATAAGAAGTTAAAGTCCGTGTTGGAACATTGCCCATATTGGGGAAGGCTCTGGCAAGCAATATCATTCCTAACATAGACCACGAGACCATGATGGGAAAAGAGTAATGGCACCAAGCTATACCCATGTAGAGCAAATTCTGATAAATCAGTATTTACTCCAACCTGGGTTTCACCTAATGCCAAAACAGCTGGCCTGTATTGAACAGTGTGGACGTACACGTGAAAGAAATTCTTTCTTATACCACGAACATTGGAATACACGACACAAAAATCACTTACCATTTAAAAATACTTACACAAAAAACACAATTCTGACTAAGTCGAACCATGCAGTGAAAATCCAAATTAACTTCTGTAATAAACAAACTGTCTTAGGTGTTATGCCCATAAGACAGCTTGCATACAAAAAATCAATTTAAACAGTGAGCACAATAAGACAAATCCAGATGCCCTTATGTATTTACCGCAAGCATAAGATGGTCATACGATGCCTACAGTAGATAAGAAAGAGGCAGTTAAGCACAAAGGTCTTGGGACAAATAAGAGGATAATTTGATTTGCTATGCAAGTGTGTATTATTTTTTTTTTCTTCCACAGCGCGAATGGGCATCTTATCTTTCTTCCAACGACGCGAGTGGATATTGATATTTTCTTTACAGCACACGCCAGGGGGTTTTGCCAATTTCTCAAACGAGTGTGTATTATTGTTTTTTTTCTAAACACTCGCGATAACAATGCGCAATAATTTTTTTGTAATTAAAAAATGATAATAAGATCTGTTAATGGAGGCGCATCTCATATGACTACCACATATTGGCTCTTTGTGCTGAAAGAGCTTACCTTAAACGGGGATTTGAAAATAAGGAAATGACGTCATGGATCTTAGGCAAGCTAGACAATAGTTCTAAATTTAAATATATAATATTATTAAAAACTTTTCATAGGAGATTCCGGGTATCCCTTGGAGCCTTGGTTTATGACAACATACAGAACAGCAGCCGAAGGATCTATTTAATCTAAATTCAATTAAAAGCATTAAATTTCAAAATCAATTATTGAGCAGGCTTTTGGTGTCCTGAATGCAAGGTTTCGATGTCTCTTGGCGACAAGGGAGCTTCATTATTCGCCCAAAAAGGTTGCAAAAATTGTAAACGTTTGTTGTGCACTCCACAATCTGTGTTAAAAGTTCAGAGTTGCGTTGATAGAACCAACCCAAGACGTTTTTTTGGAAGAAGATGCAAATCCTGTAAACTTGCATCAACATTCATTGGACATCGAGCAATATTCGGGTTTAGCTAAAAGAACAAGAGACAATATAAGAAATGATTTGTTGAATGCATAAATAAAAATATATTTTCTTTTTATTTGAAGAACAAAAACAAATAAAGTAAATAAATAAGAACAAAACAACAGTTAATTCAGTCTTTGAAAATTAAGTATAAGGAAAATAAATATGTAGGTATCTCTATAATAAAAACTATTTATTCAATCTAAATCACAGTTGTATCTATGTATGTGTGTACCAAAACATTTTTAAGACATGCCTTTAATTTCTTGGCGCATTTTAAGAATCTCCCTCTAAAATTCTAATTTTGCTCCTCGAGTTTTAGTTTTTCCAAATGACTTTTCTTTTTAAATTCAATTTTTTTTTGTTTTTTAATTCGAGTGTTTCTTTTTTTAAGTTTTATTTCGTTTTGTCTCCTTGTATACTTTAAAATTCCTTTTAAGTTTTAATTGATGTTTATGATAACTTCATTTGAATTCCTTTGGGAGTTTATTTGGTTTTCTACGTTTATCCAAAAAAGTTGTTTGTTGTTTTTTGGGTGGAGTTTTTCACTCAGAGATGTTTGCACTGTAATTATCTTTTTCACTTTGTGTTCGGTTCTCAATATCGACAACCACAGAATCTTATATGCAAAACATGTCTTGATCATCTCCGGAATCAAGAACTTCACTATTTTTCACATATATTGCTTTCGTGCTGTTATTGGCCACCCCATAGCTAATACTTCCCGGCATTCCCTCGACGATTTGTACAAGTTCAAGCAATTCAGCCACTTTCGCCTCTAATGGAGTAAGGGATTTTTTGCTTGGATGGACCGCCACCGATTTCCGATAAACTGGACTTATTTGACCTCAGCTTTCCCTTGGTGTTGTTCTTAAAATCCGACCAAACCTGAAAACGAAACATGATACATAATGAGCTAATGGTTAATTTTTATATTCTTACCTTCTTCCATCCTTGAATGTCACGCTGTGGTGGACCCTCAGCGTTAAGATTTTCGGATAAAGTTGTCCACATTTGGTGAGATTTTTGTCTTGCTTCTGGGCTTTTAAGATACCGTTGGATAAGTCTCGATGATTTGTCATGTAATTGACCAGCATTTCAAATTATTTATAAAAAGTAATGTTAATGGTTGAGTAATTAATTTAAGCACAATCAAACAATGTATTTATATATTTACTTACATTTTTGATACAGACAAATTTTCTTAGCTCTTCCTCGCAAACACATTTAATATCGAATGAGTTAGAGCAAATACGAACGATTCTGACATTAATTTTCGAAAAAGGTAGTACCCGAATATTAAACAAAATACAAATGAAAGCTTGGCGCCACTCGATCTGTTCGATTATCGTATATTAAAAGGTTCTTAAAAAATTACATAGTTCCGATTTTACGAATTCGAACATTTTTATTATAGAATCGAATTACATAGTTCGGCCCTGATGTTGTCTCTGCTTCTATTTAACTTGTTGCTGTTGCGTTTGGCTAATGTTTTCTGTACCTCCTCGTGGTTTCCCTGGAATCGCAGGCTCTGAACTATCCATTCTGATGGGTAGTGGCATGTTTAAAAAGCTTGGTGCGGATGGGACCCAGCCCCAAAAGAAGGTTTTTTTGGGAGTGGTCCAACGACAGCTGGTTAGGCATTGATAGAGTTGACCGGATATCAAAGCTGGTTTCGTTGGTAACTCTGGTTTGGTGTCTTTGACTAGAGGTTGTAAAAAAATAACATATAAAATTTCACTTATTGTAGATACAAATTAAAAAAATACTCACTCTGAGGTCAACAGTAACAAAATCTCAAACGACTGAAAAATAAAATGAAATTTATGTATGTATACATAATTACGTATTTTTTTTAACATTTCGTGCTTCCAAAATTATTTTCATTTTTCACCACACTTCACTTTTTGCCACATGGCTGACATTAATTCTCTTCTTGAAGTTTCAAAGAAAAGTTCACTTTAAATCAACAAGCTTTATCATACCTTCAATCATCCCACTTCTAAGCAACTAAAATAAAATATATATCCTTGCCGTGCTAAAGGAAGTCCATATTCAACCTGCCAAGAATTTTTTTTTACTTCCTGAGCAATCTTACACTTCAAATTATCTACAACCTTCGTTTAAAATTAACTTCATTACATTTCGCAAACGTTTACTATAGCATGCAACTTATCCAAAGGTCATCGTTATGTTGCATTGGATAACTCGAGAACCTCTAGACCACTACACTGACCATAACAATTCCTTGCTTCGTGAGTATATGGGTTAGTAGGGTGGCATAGCACTCTGGTGGCTATTTACCAACAAAATCTTAAATTAAAATAAAACGCCATTTTATTGAATTAAACGCTTCCTCCATTAATTTAGATCGAAGCCGTCATCCTCTATTGAGTTTTTAAGTAGTTTCTTCTTGGTATCTTGATGAAGGTAAAGATTTCACAAGGAACAACGACTTGAGCTGTAGTTTAAAGATTTTTCGTCTTGAAAGTGATGCTGACGAGAGATAAAGGTTAGGTTTGTCTGAAAGTTTAGCTCAAACAGACTTTAAGGAATCGAAATAGTGCTTCCCGAGATGCGATGGCGGCTAGGCAATTTAATCTTTTTTCTAAGCATATTATTGATTAAGGGTTCAATTAAAAAAAATTAATAGAACATTGAATTTTTTGTCCGCAATTTAAAAATAAACTATACTATCCGCGAACTTCTTCTTCCAAAGCATAATCGGCTGATCTTGCACACAAGTTACTTAAAGGATTGCAATACTTCCAATTCATGTACCAAAATCCTGATTGATCATCATCAGCGCAAAAACCAGAATCTGGTCTGGCCCTCGGCGAACAAATTCTTTCATACATTCGAATCGCTGGCAGACGCTATTCAGTTGCGCACCCCAAGACTTCGGGCGTCTTGTTCTACGCCATCCCTCCAACGTAAGCAAAGTCTGCCACGTTGTCTTTTACCAAAAAAAGAACTGCAAAAGACTTTCGCAGCTCGTTGCTCTTCGCTCATACGATCTAGATGCCCAGCCCTCCGGAGTCTACAAAGCTTTATTTTTGCCACATCTGCTTTGAGGTAGATTTCATACAATTCATTATTGTAACTTTTCCGGTGCCTTTTTGTAAGCACTCACCATACAGATCCGGTTCACCAGGAAGACTAGAGTAGGTTTATTTTTCTGACAACAAATCATATTTTTTTTAAATTGGTTAAAAGAAAACTCCGGGTATCACTAGTCACTAGCACTACACTTAGTAATGTAAGTATAGTAGTAGAACCAATTCACTTGGCCATTATACTGCGCAGCTTGATTCAAATTTCTCTGCTCATGCTCATTTCATGAATTTTAAAAGATACACCCATTCAAGTTCCAGCGATGGACTTTCTTTACATGAGTTATGATCATAACTTATTGTCATGTTTTCGAAAAAGTATTTCATCTCTGGCATTGTAGATACTCATTAAATCTCTTGCGCAACATTTTTTGTTATCTTAATCCTCTCTCTGCTTTAACCTGAAGAATGCGCAGACATGATTTTGTCTGGTTTTCGGACCTTTTATTTTGTCGCAATCAATATTTTGGGAAGGGGTTCTCATCTCGACTGAAGAACTTGATAATAGCCTATTCTCAGCAAACTTTCGCTTTTTGTTTACCATAAGGAAGAGAGCGTTCACACCGAACATTTCATAGTTTTTGTTTGACATTTCAGTGTTTTTTTTACTGAATTCTTTAATTCCATTAACCACACTTTTCAAATTCGTGCAGACGGAAGCACAACAAACAAACCTCTAGCCACACATTTTCACCGTCACAAAACATAGTAGATAATAATTAAACATTTTTTTTGAAAAAAAATCGAAAATCTCGTTTTATGGCTATTTTCCCTACTTTTTCGGAAGCCCGGTTTGTATTTAGCCCAATGTTCTATCAAGAACTCTTCGTACATATTTCCCCTAAGTCGCAAGGAATGCTCAACAGTTCATCCTTGAATCCAATTTCGGACGTAACGTAAAATATAGGGATTCTTTTTTAATATCACGAATTTGAAAAAGTTTACCCGGCGAGATTTTCCCTTGCCATTTTGATCTGCAAGCATTCTCCCTATCATCCTAATGCCCGCGCAAAGTGCTCTACACTAAAAGGGAAAGAAATATTCCTTTGTGCGCGTGTTTATTATAAAACAAAAGAAGTAGAAGTAACTTTCAGATACTTGGGTGGGCTGGTCAGACCTGGTCAAAACCATGTGACGAACGAAAAATATTATATCACCCAAAGGACCGCTTTTTTACTTGCGATTATAGGTACTATAATAACGGGTTTTTCAATAAGAGCGCTACAAAAGTTTTATTTAACAAAACAAAAATGGTTTTGGATATCAATGAAATTCTTTTTTCTTGTGAAAGTACGTTCGATGCCATTATGTATGAAACTCGATTTTTTTGCACGGCCACCACGGGAACCCAATTTTCGGCGGTTTTCAAGCATAAATCGGCCGATACTCGTACGAAGTTCATCAATCGTCGCTGGCTTGTTGGCATAGACCATAAACGTGACGTAGCCTCACAGGAAAAAGTCTAATGGCGTCAAATCGCACGACCGCGGCGGCCAAGCGACTGAACCATTTCGTGAGATAACACGTTCTCCAAACTTGGTTTCCAATAAATTGATTGTGACATTCGCTGTGTGGCTTGTGGCGCCGTTCTGTTGGAACCACATGTCTTCCAATTCTATATCATCCAATTGGGGCTAAAAATATTCGGTTATCATTGAACGGTAGCGATCCCCATTCACAGTAACGTGCCGGTCTTGATCATCACGGAAGAAGTACGGCCCAATGACGCCGCCGGCCCATAAACCAGACCAAACCGTAATTTTTTAGGGATGCAATGATGACTCATGGAGTACGTGTGGATTGCTGCCTGACCAATACCGCATATTTTGTTTATTGACGAAGCCATTCAGCCAGAAATGAGCCTCATCGCTGAAGATGATTTTTCGATGAAAATCCGAATCATTTTCAAGTTGTTCCTCAGCCCAATTCACGAACATACGACGCTTCTGGTGGTCAAGCGGCTTCAGTTCTTGCGTCAATTTAATCTTGTAAGGATATAGGCCAAGATCTTTTCGCAAAAATCACTACAACGACGTCACAGAGATGCCCAACGCTTGAGAACGACGTGTGAGAGACACATTTGGGCTTTCTGCAACTGAAGCCTCAGCGGCAGCAATATTCTCGACACTACGGGCACTTCTTTGTCTCACTGGAGAACATTTTGTACTGTGCCTGTGGATTCAAATTTTTCCACTAGACGCAATTGTTGATTTGCTAGGACGATTATAACGACCATAAATTGGACTCCGAATTTCGGTAGTAAATTTTAATAATTTCGACTCCTTGTTGGCTCGTATATCTTTCTATCATGAAATGGCAAACCTTATTGAAGAGAAATGTCAAAAGAACGGCAAGAAATATGGCGTCGTTAGCTGTCCCTGTCGCTCTACTTTTGTAGCGTCCCTGTTGAAAAACCGGATACAAGTTATGCGTTCGTGCAAATTAAAAAAATTGAGATAACAATCAAACATGACATTACGATGATAGAGAAACATATTTGAGTCACTGGCAAAATTCTGTCTGTCTGTCTGTAAGGTTATTTTGACATTTTACAGAGGAGTTTATTTCTGCTTACTTCTATACCCTAGAGGATATTTTTGTGCTACAGTCCCATAACGGATTCAGCTAATTAAGATCGCTGCGTGGAAAAACATTGTTAAAGGTAGTACTTAGTACATCTTAACTTTCAGGAAGGAACATGGAGATCTCCTGATTAATCAATTCGGACCACACCTAGTAGCTAAGAAGAAGACGTCGCGTCGGACGCCTACAATTGCCAGAAATTGCCAAAATTTCCGATCGAGTCTTTTATAACCACAAAAGTAGGTCTCCTTTCTTAATGATCGGGCAAACAATGCTGAGATTTCATTTGTTGAGCATGCTTATGAGTTGACGCATATTGCTAGGCATCTTATATCAACTCCAGCTTTTTAAAGCTAATCCCTTGGCTCAAGTGGTTTTACCGGTATTAAGCTTAAATGAAGCTATTATCACTTCGTCCAGATTGGCTGCTTGGAATTGCCCAAGATGATAGGGGAATTCGGTTTTTCATCCCCATTATACAGTTTGCAGAAGTGGTTGTCCATATTTTCAATAATTACTGTTATTCGATTTCGATGTTTCTTTGATTATAACTTTTCAAACCCCGGTTTGACTTCTGGAGACTTGAACGTTTTGCTTTACACCCTCTGATCAAACCTTTGAATCTCATTTCTTCAGTATCTCCTATTCATTTCCGCAATATTGTTACCTGTTTTTCCTCTGAAAAGTCGGAGACCTTCTTTTACATAATAGCAGAATCTTGAGGGTTGAAGCCCAGGTAGTGTAATTTTCGGTAAGGCGGAGCTTATATAGCTACAAAGAGATTTAAATACATATCCCTGAAAAAAACATCTTCAAACTTTCTATATAGTTGAGTACAATGTTGATTCCAAGACATTTTCAATATTTATGTTGATAGTCTTCGGGAAATACAATATAAGGAAAAACTTCCTCTCAAATTGCAAAGCACATCATAACAGTCATAATATTAATTGAAGGCTCTTCAATTCCTATAGTGATGCTTGAAATAATTCTTTTGACATACAAAACCAATGTTTAGGTACCTAGAATTTGCATATGCGTTCACTTGCAATTACGTAAGCAGTATTTTCTTCGTTCTAAGGAAACATTGTTTCACATCAATAACCCAAAACACCTGTAACAAACCATATCATAGATGGTTATCTAAGTCGAATATATATTCTCCTGATGTTGTGACATAAAATCAGCCATCCGTGGCTAATAATATTCCAGCAATTGATATTAGCCCAACTCAAGCAGAAAGTCCTTAGCTAAAGTAATTGAAAAAAGAAGAACTTCCTACATCGAACCCATAACCAGAACTTCTCTCTTAATTCAATATCAAATTCTTCCAGACTTTTGAATAATAATTTCATCCTTTCCTGGTCAGCTGGAGTAGTTACCTGAAAACGATATCCTATATTGCTAAGAAAATATTGAACCTATAGACAGAGGGTTTTTATTTTTTCTTACCTTTTGTTGAAAGTCCTTGGAAAACCTTTAGGTTCTCATGCTGTCTATGTAGTTGATTTGCATGAAATTGGGATTTAACAATGATTTTGTGGATTTACAAGGACATTTGTGTTTATCTACCATGTAAAGACGGACGAAGAGGATTATTGACGTGTTTGTTGAAAGGATTCCTTTGAGCCACAACTGCTGTTGAAATGAAATATAAGAATGAAGTTAGTTTTGTTGGCAGCAGTGGATCACTTGGGCCTGGGAAATGTGCATTCCTATATGTTATGTTATGTTTCTATATACTCGTATATCCATGATGCAACTCTTAGGTGATGTGAAGGCAAATTCCCAAATACCCATTGGTCATAATCGTTATGGCTTTAATGGACGTGACGAGCATTAAATTAAATTCAACATCATCTGCAGTATGGTGGAGATCTCTACTTCGGTATTTTATACTTCATTCATAAGCCTTGAGCTAAATTGGTTGTTTGCTGAACAATACAAAAATACCTTCGACGTAGTTATATAGTATCATCAGTGGTTCTACTGGGGAACAACACAGGAAGCTATAGTTCACACAAAAAAACGTTTAAATCTCATTAAGGATGGAAAGGATTGGGCCAAATAGGCCTACAATAGATGGATGCAAGAACAAAATTTGTCCGGGAAGCTGGTGTTTTTTTTGTTTTCCAAAGTTTTGGGATGGAGAAGCTATGGAATCGCGTTGCACAATTTGAGATACGTGATGGACTTGGGTGTCCTTAAAAAGGGGGTAGCAAAGCCTTTTTAAGCTTAAGCTGCAATTGTATGTTTTGGTAGATTGTAAGTGTCCGTGACCGTAATTATATGGACCAATTTAGACTTGAATGTTATTTTTCAGTTTAATTATTGTGACAACTGTGCTGGATGTGAATGCGTTTGAGTCAATACTGCAATGCAATTGTTTGAAAGTGTGTCAAAACAGACATTTTGTTTGCTACTAATTTAAATGAGGGTATCCATGTTAAGCTACAAAATTTGTGTGTTTTATTGCTTAGATGTACAATTTTTTGTGTTAGTAAAAATATGAATTTTTCGAAAAATTCTTACTTTGGTGTTTGAAGATTTAAATTGTGTTTGGGTTTGTTTTTTTTCCACTTTCAACGGATCGAGAGCCTAACGCCAGCAGCGGCTTATTCTGGCGGTGGGCCTATCCACCTGGAGTCAAAATAAGCATTGACCAGATCCTTAGAGTGTTACCAGTCCCTCTCTAACTTCATAACTGAAGAAATACAGATCCAGTTAAAGAACAACCAACAATATTTTATATTTAATTATAAGTTTTTAATAAACGAATTTGTAATTTTTACCATATAAATTTGATGTTATTGGACTAGAATGGTTCCCCAAACCACTTTAGTAGCAATTCAATAACTATGTTGTGATCATAGTCATTCCCCTTGCTAAGGAGCGAGGCCTATCATGCACCCTGTCTTCACTCCAACCTCTTTCGAAGTTGGATTCGTGAGTGCAGGGTCAAATACCATATGCTCTCGCTATGGGTATAGCCACAGCCACCACGAACTGCCATTATGAGGCCTACACCATATATTAGGCAGTTGCTACCGAGCATTGCTCACGTAATCAACTGGGCTTCCTTGATATCTCGTGGTATCCAACATTTATTCAGCCATGGGTATGGCCTAGCTTCAAAACTTAGAACTTTGACTTACCACAAAAGTCATTCGGGAACCATCAACCCGATTTTAAAGTAAAGTAAAGATTTTAGATACCAGTGTTGACACAAGAACTGGAACTTAACCACCATCCGCCCACCTCAAAGGATTAGGCTCTGATTTTGTTGCACTTGTTTGTTAGGCAAACCAATGCATGAGTTAAAATCCAACTCACTGGGACCCGTCACCTGCGGCAACGTTTCCGTCAATTCCTTTCGAAATGATGGGTCTGATGTTTTTTTAGTGAGTAAGAATCTCACACTACCACAGGTACGGGTTTATGGTATCTATAAAGATTTTTTCATCTCTCGCCGTGAAAAAAATTTTTTTGTTGGCATCCGTGGGGTACCCGATGAAGTGTTTGCTTCCTTACCCAGACATTATGGGTTTAATTCCCAGATGGGTTACCATTTTCATTTCAAAACGGGTGGCATTGGTGCATTAGTAAGATAATGATGATGATAAGAGGTCGTTCGATACTCAGGTTGAGAAGAATTTTTTTTTTTAACTTATAGTGCAAGCTAGAGCCGTCCGTGAGTTTTAAGTGAGAAAATAGTCACCAACTTCTTGATTTATTTTTTGGATAGGAAGAATAAAGGAAGATATTTTTAGTGAGAAAGAATCTTAAACTACGATGGAACGGGCCTATAGTTTCTGTGAAGATTTTCCCTTCCTTCGTTGAAATATTTTCTTAGATTTGGGTTATAAGATTCAGAAGCTACTACAATCTTTCCTTGGATCAGACATCAAACACAAGATACACCAACCAAAAGGTCTACAGCTTGCAACCAAGCTTTATACCAAAACAGCTACATAAAGGGTCCGCCATCTAACGTTTTTTTTTTCAACTAGTGCTTATTTCGTGAATGGTAACACATTGCTCATGTCTGATTTGACAGATAATTAGTTTTATCCTTCCGCTGAACGAATATGGTTGTGTATACGCTTGAACAATGCTGAGAAATATTGCGACATTACTGCCTGCCGATTTACCCAAAAAAATAATCTTTTCAGATGAAGCTCATTTTGATCTTGGCTGGTATGTAAACAAGCAAAATTGTCGCATTTGGGGCACAAAAAACCCGCACGCATACATTGAAAAGCCGATACACCCAAAACGAGTCACTGTTTGGTGCGGATTTTGGTCCAGAGGCATAATTGGGCCATTTTTCGAAAATGAGCAAGGAGTGGCCGTTACAGTCAATGGCGATCGTTATCGGGCCATGTTGTACGAATTTTTGTTCACAAAAATTGAAGAGGAGGATATAGGCAACATTTGGTTTCAACAAGACGGCGCTATGTGCCACACAGCCGAAGCTACACTCGATGTTGATGAAGCATTTTCAAAAAAAAGAAGTTATTTGGCGGACCCCTTATATGATGTGAGTCTTTTGGTGAGGGCTACAACAGTATCCTGGGTTTTATTTTCATTAACTGAGAGAACACTTCTGTTTAATAAGCAATTAGGTGTTCCAATCAACTCGTTGCATAATTTTTCTATTTTCCATATCGAAATTGAAATTAATTTCCAAACATTACTAATCTGTGCGTAAATCGTGTGAATTTTAATCGATTTTAAGTGAACTCATCAAAATTGTTTACGTACGCTTTTCGTATCTAGTATCCGTTTGAATTTTCCGCTTAATTGGATCGAAGTCACACTCTGAATCTGAACATTATTACTATATATACTAAGCTCCATCTCTCTGCTCATACTAGGCTGCTTGTTGTCCTTCTGTATCCTGCGTTCCTCATCTTTGCGAAAGGATACAACAACGAGGTTGAGTATCAATGAATTTGTAATGGCATCTGCGTGAGGAAAATGGTTACTTCCTTCAATATTCGTATGGATAATGTCGTACGTGGTGAATATGCCCGCATCAGAGTATAGGACTTAAACTTTCATATGTTCTACTGCCCTGCAGAAGATTGGAGCATCTGTTACGCACATCAGCCAGGTTTGTGAATTAAATTGCGAAATGTAGGTAGATGTTTTTGGAACACGTAATTACCCAGAAGCTGAAATGTTTAATTTAAAACATAAATCAATTCAAATCGAAGAAGGGAGATAACGTACTGTATTTATAAGTTTTCATAACTTTGTTTGTGTATCTTCCTTGGGGCAATATTAAATAATAAGTTTTGTACAAAACAACTAAGGAAATATGTGTTAACTTTGTTTGAACATTGATGTAGACACGATTAGCATCTGCGATTTCATGTCGTACGAGTACGAGGGACAAAAGTGCAGTTAGTCAATAGTTTAAGGTTTTGGATGATTCGTCTTTTGTAGGGATAGGTTTGGCAAACGCTGTGAGATGGGGAAGATTGCGTAGAGGTTTTTACAGCGTTGAAGAATACAGAGAGCATTCCTGAATGTTTAGGTTTGGAAAGATTTTAAGTACAGGAGGAGCTATAATACCTGCTAGTATGTTTAAAATACCATGAGTATTTTTTTTAGAGCTAATGGCAGATGTTCTATTGAAGACGGGCGTTTCAATTCATAGCTAATGAAGACCAATGGCCAAACATTTGTCAACGGCAGTGAAACAGTAACGCAAGATATCTTCACACGAGTACTAAGCCAGCTTAGTACCCGGTCTAGGGTGTCGTATTGAATCCCCAAAAAAAAACCCACGAGATAATATCCCCAAACAAATTTAATTCTTGATAATATCCCCAGAGACGTAAGGAAAATGGAAAAAATCTCCAACTAAGTAATTTATTTTGCCAAAATCCCCACCAAATCTCCAAATGCCCAGTATCCGTGCACATCTTCATTAATGCATTTAAAAAAATAGAACATTAAAATTAAACAAGATTTATAAAAATGAAGGTTTGCTATCCAAATAAAAAAATAACATATATAAAAAAACTAAAAACAATATAATAATTTTATATATAAACTAATAATTGCGAAATTAAGCAATCTGGAGCCAAAAGAAACTAAAACTTCACTGAACAATTAAATTTTGTTAAATGAACAAATTGACAAACATAAACTTGTTATGTTGACGTTAAAAGAAAGATTTCTTAAGAACAAAACTTCGCCCAATCTAACACACAACAAAATTAGCTCGGGACCGGTTTCATTCATCAGAATATTAAGAAACTATTACCTTTTCCGTTTCATGGTAAAATCCGTTCTAATAAGAAGAAGGAGTTGATGAATTTATTAATGTCGTTCAAGACGGTGTGGGGGGACCTAACTTCGCAGGTACTAACTTCACATTTGGACATATTTGGATCTTCACTACAGAGTTCGAATTAGTCATAGTTCTGTTTTATGTGTAGGTATTTTTAAATAGTAAGTGATTTTAATTTCATCGTGTATTTCTATGGTAGTGGCTTAAGAAAAAAATTCTTTCACGCGAATACCGGATGTTGCTGGGCAAGCCGCTCATACTCTTGGCTTGTTTATTACTTCTCACCCTGATAAATATACCATTAGTGTAACTTTTCTATATGGCACTTTGGACCATCGTGTCATTTCAGCAAACTTCCCACCAGGACCGTTTGGCAATATGTTAAAGCCAATTGGGACGGCCTGAATATTTTTTCCGTAACTTTAACTGACCAATATGCTTCCTCGATAGAGACATTGATGCCAGTGCTGAAATGATCACAAATGTGATTTTTCTAGGAATGCGTGCTTTTATTCCTAACAGAATAAAAAGTACAAAGGAAAATCGGAAAAAGCACAAACAAGCAAGGAACTCAAGCAACTCTGTTATTGAAAGAAGCAAATTTATTACATGATCAAAAATTAAGGCAAACAATTCTGCAATGTCCCAAAGACAGTAAAAAGGTTTGGTATTTGTAAAAAAATATTAAAACTCCTCATCGTCTTCGGTTCCAACACTTATCGATATAAGATACCATTTGCTGACTCTTTAGAGAAGGCAAACTTTCTCGGAGCTCATTTCGCTGCTAGCTCTACGTTGCCTCACAGCAATGTTGCCCCTCCTGTGCTTGAGAATGTAAATTTTTCCATGGGACAGATGTTTTTCCGCACTCGATATACACAAATCCGCTGGCGCGGATGGTATAACTTCCATTCTTTTGAAGAGGTGTTCTTCCACACTGGTAAGTTTACAGCGTAAGCTTTCATCGTTCCTACTGTCTTAAAATCTTTCCTAGATGGAAAACAGCATTTGTCTAGCCTGTTCCTAAGAAAGGTTACCCATCCTCCCTCTGCTCCTACTGACCCATTGCACTTACTTTCCTTCTTTGTAAGGTAATGGAAACGCTGATTAACCATCAGCTTGAGGAATATCTCGAATGTGTTCTGATGGCATATCTTACCGAACAGTGGAGCAAATGTATTGAACGAATTAAAGTCTGATTCCCACAGAACAAATGTTGGTGCGCCACATGGCTCCTTTCTGTCTCCGACTCTTCTTTATTTTTATTAATGATCTTCTGTCTGTTACTTTTGATCCAATTAACTGTTTTGCTGACGATTCTACCCTCAGCTTTTTATATTGGTTCGACGATTCACGCCGTACAATTGCAACGGTACCCTATAATAAGCTCATTAAATTCCAATTTATACAGCATTGTCAAATAGGGTAATACAAATCGTGTGGAGTTTAATGCTTCGAAAATTCAATTCTGTCTTATTTCGTTAAAGCTTAACATTGTCCATGAAAAGCTTTCAGTAGTCGGTATGTTTGAAGAACAAAAAAAAACAGAAAAAGAAGGAATCCCTGGTTACCTGTTCTGTTGGATATAATGGCGGATCTTTTTTATGTAAGCCGTACAGACTTCGAACTTTGTGCGAACAAATTGATGTATTACAGCATCATTGTTTAAAGTAACAATCTATGTAGTCGAACTGCGTCACCTCCTGTATTGTCTTCAACCTCAAGTAAAAATGTTGTTGTTGCTTTCGGCCAGTATATGCATTTTTGTTTTTATTTTTTTGTACGTTAACCCGCATTTCTTAATTCCGCTAAAGCTATTAAAGCTATTGTTTGAGAGCATCAATATTATTCTTGCCTCATTTTCTGTCGCAATTTAAATACTGCAGAAAGTTGTCCATTGCACAGAACGAAGTACCTTGCGTTATTATAAGGCTCGGTGCCCACTTGCATCTTTTTGACGCGCGGTGCCGCAATAATTCAATGCACACTTGCGGGGTATTCTCGCAGAACTCAATCTGCAGTTCACGTTTGGCTTGCAGCAATGGAGACAGAGAAACAGAAAAGATTAATATTTGCGTACCCAATGACCCAAAACCCTCTCGTTAAATCCACACACACACACACCAATATCTACATCTACTTTCTACTTTTACAAAACTCCGCCTATTTTGTATTTCTTTTTCTCTTTTTCTTGTTTTTGAATTTGAGTTAAATTATTTTGGGAATTTTCACCTGTTCTTTTTCATGTTCGCTTAGTGCTTGCAATCGGTTTTTGTTGAAAGTATCGCGGTTAGCATGAGTCATGAGTCTGCATGAGCCTTATCAGCATCAGTGATGTTATTTCGTACGTGTAGCCTGTCATCGATTTATAAGACTTTATCACGTAAAAAAATATGATCTTAAAAAAGAAACGACGTTATTAGGTACATCCTTTTGTTGATCATCGGACTATGATGTGTCCACACCAAAGCAACAGTTCGGGAAACATTGTTTAAAAAACGTTACTGAAAGGTTTCCACTTTCTTTCTACCTTTGTAAAAAGTTAAGTCGATATATAGTTTCAGATGGAATAAGATCGGAACTTAATGAAACTTCGGGATGTGGTTAAGGGATGGTTAATTAACATTTTCTCATGTTTTGTAACTCGGGGACATTGTACAAAAAAAGGAGAGGGGAAAAACAACAAAATTTATGACCTTAGGTTAGGTTTTTCATCAATACCTTTTTTCCATTGTACGTTTTAGGACAAAAACATCTGAGTATATTTAGTAAAGCGTTAAATTTCCTAGAATATTTATTACTCATCCATATTTGTTGCCGCTGCGTCATCGCACGCATGTTATTTATGAGTACTGTACGTCGCAAAAGCTGTGGCACCGCCCGTCGATAAGACGCAAGTTGGCATCGGGCCTAAGATTCTTTAAATATGCCAAACATTTGTTCAGGAGTGCCTCCCATATTAAGCGATCTCCAGATTCATTCTCGATCAACGCAATTGAAGGAGGCCTTTTCAAAGTCAATAAACATTTTTTTAAGTGGTAATTGGAATTCATCGATTCTTCAAATACGATTTGGCTAACGTCATAAAATTTGGGAAGACAGACAAAAATTTGTAACACAGCCATTTATTGCCATTCTTAAAATCGCTTTTCTGGCGCAGGGACATAAGTCCCAGTTTTACGTTTTGGGGCTTATATCCCACCTTGGTGGGGCATAAGTGTTAATATTTAATTTGGGTCTTGTGATAAAGGCTTTCCTTCATCTTTAATTAGTTTTTTCCAGTCCCTTTGATATAGTTTAGTGAGTTACTTGTTCAACTCATAATTTTGACATGTAAAGAAACAAAATGTTCCAGTTTCTTTTATAATTTCAGTAAAGGTTCATTATTTATTGTTAAGGAGTAAACTAATATAAAGGTAACGTAGACCACTTATATATCATACTTCTGGGAGCTATTTTTCATGCACATATAGACTTAAGTTTTCCTGTGGTCGTTAAGTCATATCGATTAATTTATTTTATTTCGACATTATGTTTTCTGTGTTTTCAATTCAATGGCATAAATCATAAATATTAACCGTTAAATACAACAAAAGAGCGGTCGAAGAACAGTTCAAAGCTTTATTTATTGATCAACAGCTATATCACACAGCACACAGGTGCATACACACAAACACACATATCCTGCCATCTACACTTGCACTGTCACGTAAAAACATTAATTACTCATGTTCCAACCAATCCCAATTGTTAACTACAAACTGCGAGGTCATCGACGGTCTATCCAAAAAAGAATTTATGCACTACATATCATCCAATTACAAAAGGATGCTTCCTGCCATTCATCACCGCTGAGATGTAATTAAATTGTTCGCTCAGTTTTTCATAAACGACCGTCCACGACCATGAGACAAAGACCCTCACAATCGAGAACCTGGACCATGCCATAGAAAATATTAAATAGACTGCACACTGCAGCTACAGAGATACACTCTTACCGAGTCCTGGGACTTGACCTGCCTCCTCAATTCCCTCTGGATTAAGTAAATTTATGAACAAATCCCGATGCGATCAAAAAAATTGAGAGAAATTCAAAATTTTAAATTTAAAATTTATAAAAGCGGGACTCCTCTGTCAATATGAATTACATTAGGTGGATACGGATATGGTGGAAGGCAAACATGGCAATACACTGAGTACTGACATCAACACGGTGGCAACCATAGCTGAAAAAAAGAAGAGAAATTGTGTCAATCGACGAAAAACTTGGCTGAAAAAAAATTTATATAATATATATACTGTGTAGTGTAGATAGAAATGTCCTGGACATACTGTACTTACTTAAAAAAGTTTATTTCAAGCGGAAGTTGAACATAAACTCTCGGATGCACATGGCGTTTGAGTGGAGTGGAGGCATCCAGTGATGCGATGAATTTGCGAAAATTTAGTTTTCACCTAGTTTTTCGTCAAAGTTGCTCCGCGATGTTGTTTCTGTCGTCGTCGTTGTAATCGTATAGTCTTCATCGTTGAGTTTTAATGATGCAAACTGTTACTGCATGCGAATGAAAAAGTGACGGGAATCGAATTTTAATGATGATGTCGAAATGATATTTGTTATTTTAATTACTGAAAAAAGTGAAAATTCCAAAACAGCAAAACCATGTTGATGCGTTTGAAATTAGTGTTTTTAAAGCAACCGCACAGCTTGTTTGTTAAGTTAACATATGATAGTATGTTTTAAATGAACAGCTTCAATATTATGTTCCAGAACTTGCAAATTGTAAAATTAATTGCAGTAGCCGAGTAAGGAAGGACCACGGATGAATTTAATACTGAAATTAATCAGAAATTTGATTTTGTGAAGAAAGAGCAGTGGCAATTGATTTGCGTTGAAGTTGAAAATTGGAGACTAATCAAATTTGTAATAACTTAATAACCACAAACTGATACGTTGTAAGGAAGCAGACTTAGATAAGGTTAAGGCATATCTGAGAACTAATAATTTTTTCCTTATTTGAATTGAATAGAAAATAAATTGCGCGATTGTATCGCACGTATTTGCTCTTATGTGGCAAAATCTTTGACAGTGGTTTATAGGACTTCATAAAATAAAATGCACGACTAGGTCCCAGGTTTTTTTTAAAAGTCGTTTTTTTGCAAAACTTTTGGAAATATTTTTTTTTTAGTTTTCTGTAATATCATGTGGGAAAATTATTTAAAAAAAATCATCGATCCATTTTCAAAATAATTCGAAAATCATTTTTTTTGGAAAATATAAAAAAATTGAAAAATTATTTTTGTAAAATTTTGAAATCCAATATTAATAGAATTATAAATGATATAAATATATATATAAATGATAAATCTGGTACTAAGTCTAGTACCAAATCCAGTACCAACAAAATAAAACAGTATTAAATTCTAGTGCTAAGTACTAAATATCTAGCACCAAAAAATACAATTGTACCAACAATCTAGTACCAATCGGCAACATTTTTTTATTTAACTAGCGATACCCGGCACGCGTTCATGAAAGCGTTTTCGAGAAAGCAAATTATTTTTTGAAAACGCTTTTCGCTTTCAGAAAATGTTTGTTAATTTTTTTTGCTTTCTTGAAAGTGAACGTGTATTTTTCACCATACATGGGTTCTTTGTCCCGCAAGGGCCCGGATAAGGGCGACCCCAAACAAACATGTTAAAACTGCGGAATTTAAAGGAATCGGGTCGGCAGTTCGTGTTTCGGCGTATGACGCTAAGGAAAAATAAAATAAAAATATCCTCAGCGAAGTTTATTTTCCAGCTACAATAAATAAGTAATAAAAAAAAACTAAGTTTAGAGTGGCAAAAACCCACAGTCCGTACCAGTTTACACACAAAACATTTTCGCTTTCATAGTGTGACGACCCGATAACTACTTTTAGTAACTTTGTCTCAGAAAGTATTTTCCTTGCGTTTCGAAAATTCTTATTTTTAAATTTTCTTAAAAGTACTTTCAGAGATACTATGAAAGAAAAATACTTTCTGAAAGAGACTTTTTACTTTCAAGAAAGCAACATTTCTGAAAACACTTTTTGGGTCGTCGCAATATGAAAGCGAAAATGTTTTCTAAAAATGCTTTCTGAAAGTGTTTTGCATGTAAAAGTTGAGTTCTCTGAGGAAATTTCTGTCGAGGAAGAACTATTCGATTTCAGACAGATAGATAACTGTTAGGGAAATCATTCTAAAGTGAAATGCTTTCGAGCTGCAAATTAAGTACAGAATTGTTAAGGCAGGACAGTGGAACCGATTGGGGAGAAAAACATCCGTTTTCTTTCAATTAAGCGAAAAACTTTCACAAAAAGTTTTTGAAAGCGAAAAGCGCTTTCAAATTATCACTTGCTTTTCGCTTTCACAAACTATTTCCGTTTAATAGTGTGACGGCACCATTACCAAAATCTTCAATTTTGAGGAAATTTTTGTGCTGATATTACTTCAATAACTCAATATCATTGTTTGCTGGTAAGGATGAATACGTAATCAATCATCAAATGAACCTTCTGTATTTTTAAAGATGTGATAAGGCCATCCTCAGAAGAATACGATCAAAAAAACTTGATAGGTTATACTCTTTTATCGTTGGTTTTGATGGGCTTGATAATGCTCATTATTTAAATCTCGATATAGTCCCATCTTTGTCCAACATATCTAAGATCGTCCTCGTATTTTGACTTTTTTCTCATTTCATCTACACTAAGCCTTGGGAACAACATCACAAACCCTTCAAGATGTAAAACTTTTCCAGTCACCTCAGATCACTTTGGAATCATGCTAGAAGTAAAACTTTAAGACTTTGTTCCAATATTGCTGCCTCAGGTTAGCTAGATATTGACCTTGAGAAAGCTTTTGATTCGATATGACATGAGGGACTTATTTTAAAACTTATAAATTTAAAATGTCCTGAGTGGTTTATAAGAATGATACATAGCTACCTTACTAGTCGCACCAGTACAACTTCAATCGGATCTCAAAAATTGGAACCTTTTTCTGTTTTGTCTGGTGTTCCACAAGGATCAATACTTGGACAATCTTTATTTAATATTTATCTGCATGATTTTCCTCTGTCAGATCCTATGACAGAAAAACCTGGATCAATTCACTATGCTGATGATACTACCATATTAGTTCGGAAGAGAGAAGTAAGGGACATTATCTTGCGGTGGTATCTCTAAAAATAAATGAAAACCCAATAACATTACGAAGTGAAACAAAATAATTAGGGGTACATTTTCACAATAGATTTTTGTTTAATAAGCATGCAAGATTAGTTTTAAACAGAGCTAAAATGGCCTCAATTATGTTAAAACCACTACTTAACTCTAGGCAAGTATCGGTTAAAACAAAAGCTCTTATGTATAAAACATTTATAAGACCAATACCGTTATTTTCATATGGTTTTCCAATTGGGTTTACCATATCACCTTCCGTAGCAAAGGAAATGTGAATCATTAAAAGAATATTATTGAGATTTTGCTCTTGGAAATTAAGAAAACCTAACAAAAAATATTTTTCTAATAAATAATTTATATGAAGCAAAAAAAAAATAACAAATCGAAGTTCTTTTTTAAAAAAAGAGTTGGTTGTCTGTAAAGTCGGTTTACGGACGATAATTTTACGTGATAACTGCATAAGAAAACATTGATGACAGCAACACCAACATACCGTTAACTCACACCCACAAACCCTTTCGATAAATCTACACACACACCCCAATATCTACATCTACTTTTTACTATAACAAAACTCCGCCTATTTTGTATTTCTTTTTCTGTTCTTGTTCTCTTTGAATTTGAGATTTTGGTTGAAAGAACCACAGTATCGCGGGTAGCATGAGTGATGAGTCTTATCAGCATGAGTCTTATCTTATCCTATATCTAATAGGTAGTTCAAGTAATGAAAATTGTATAGGCCAGATCAAGTTCCCAATAAACCATAACTGGCTGTAAAAATATTAACAGCTGTCAGTGTTGACCCGAAAAAAAAAGTTTTTCACGTTTTAGCATAAAGTAGATATTATTCAGGTAAAAGAAGATGAGTTCGATGATTTCTTTAACGTTTAAGCAAAAGGTAATACACGTTATGAAAACTTCATACCTTTTAAGACCACTTTAAACCTTAGCTAATAATACATCTGAATCGAAAATAAGGAGCAGAAACGTAGAGGAACGAGCTTGTGCAGTATGAAAGAACATATTCTTTATTTTATTAAAGAAAATTTTATTATAGACGTATCATGAGCACATGCATTGATAGTTGCATGTGCAGTTTTAAACGGGTTTCGTTTGGCCCTGCATAATCATCACCATCGACCCAACATCTGGGATCTAGTCTGGACTTCTTTCCTCCTTCGTTTCCTCTTTTTAAATTTCAATAAAACAATGTTTTGTGTCGTGTGAGATTATTAACTCTTTTTTTTTTTGGTTTGGAAAGTCATTATGTATATAACATAGCCATTATGAATGGCGCGTATCCGAAAAAAAATTTAAACGCTTTATTATTTCTATAAGAAATTGAAAACAGTGTGATTTTTTTCAAAATCTTAAAAACGGTTTTTAAATAGAACGGTTTTTATTTAACAACATTTGTTAAAAATTAAAGAATGAAAATTTAAGCACAAAATGACTTTGAAATAAAAACAAAATTAAAAAAAAAAATCACGCGTTTTCAAAATATCGAATTTTCAAGAAAAAAATTAAAAAAAAATTATTAAAATTACAAAAAAAAAAAAAAAAAATCCGAAAATATTTTAAATTAAAATTACTAAGTGTACCTAGATCTTCCTGAATATTAATTTTGGTTGTAATCGGTTAAACAGTTCACGAGGAAGTCGAATACAAAAAAAAGGTTCTCTGAGAAGTACCGTTATAGAAAAAAAAATCGAAAAATTCAATCCAACTGAAAGGTGTAATTTTGTAAAAAAATAGCACCCTAAAAGTTTTATCAAAATCGTTAGAGCCGTTTTCGAGAATATCAAACTCTTTCTTTAAAATTGTATGGCAGGTACCGTTATTTTTCGGCCTAGAGCAAAAATGAAAACACCCCCTAGATACTGCCAAACAAATACCAACTACCAAGCTTGAAGCAAATCGGCACCCGTTTAAGCTGTAGAGGTGCGAACAGAAACAGACAGACGGACGGAATTTCCGGGCCAACTTTTTTCGACTTCTCTATCATCGAAGAATCCATAACTTGCTTTATAGTACCTATAATCGCAAGTAAAAAAAAGCAAGATCTCGGTGGCCAGTTCACAAAACCTCCACGTGAGATGACCATGCCCTCGATCCTCGAATCGCTCGCGCAGAATTTCCAATATGGCGGGAGCTCTGTGGCACGTAGCACCTGTTTAAACCAAATACCGTTGGTGCCCATATAATCAAATTTAGGCCAAAAAAGTTGCTTATCATCGGCTCATAGTTAACGGTTTAACCTTTTTTCGCGTTTACTAGACATTTTAAACTGAAAATTCAGAAGTTAATTCTAATTTTCTCTTTTCAAAACACTTTTGTCTGGAAAAATGGAAAAAGCTCTGAATAAGTAACTGACAGTCAATTCTTTAATTTAAATAATTGTGAAACGCAAAGTTTTAACTTGTAGTTTGTTTATGTGTCGGATAGTTAACCAGAACTTAAGTCAGATATTGTGGAACAAGCCCTAAGTCAAGCATATCTTTAAGTCGACAATTTAAACTTTAATTTTCAAGAAGAACACAAATGTATCGATTTAAAAATGTCTCAATAAAGTTCAAGCTTATTGTATTGTATTGTAAATACAAATATTAAAACAAAATATTTATTAATCTTAAATTATTAAAAAAAAATATTGTCAAAAAAATAAATAAATATTCTTGTATACGTTTTAAAACAGTATCCTGGTAACGGACTGGTCCTAAGACAGTATTTCAAAAAACAAAGACGTTCACACACTCATAAATTATCCCCGAAAAAGAAAAAAAAAACTATCAATGGCAACACAAATGCAACGCTGCACATCAAGAGTCCCATTCAAAATATCCCATCCTGCGAATTCCACGAAACGTTAGAGCTTCCGAAATGGAAACTGGACAAATTGCCGATTATGAATTTTGCCAAAAATCAGGTCAATGTTTCCTTATACAACACCATAGTCTCTGTATCGCATGTGTTCCGCGGTTTTGATTTTATATCCTGACACACAAAACAGCCAACTGCGACGCGACGCGACCGACGTGGCGTTAAAGAACGGAAGGAAGCCGAATGTGAGTGTTATGATTGCCAATGGCCTATACACGGCTATACGCTGTACTTCCTACAACACCAGAATCCGCGCTAGGATTTTGTTCTTTTCATTTTTGTTTTTTTGAATAATGGGAGTAGGTGGTGGCAATGGTGTGGCAAACTGAAATTTACACACATGTGGCTGCAGCAAATCTAGCCACTCTAGTTAACCTGTGTGTTCTTAGAGATATCGTATCCCCTTTCAATTTCATAGCCATAAAACGATATTTCCTACTGGATATGGATATGTGGAGTAGGAGGTCACTCGTTTATGAACGTGACGTGAATGCGGTTGGAGCAATCATTCCGAATGAAAAGTGTCTCAGCCGTTTTTAAAGTTGGTCCAGGCGTGATGGCCTAACTTTTATCATAAAGTTGCAAATTCGTTCGAGCGCTACCGTTATACACATCCATATGTGTGTACTAAATTCGTCCTGAAGGTGGATGCATGTTTCCCTGTGTGCGCGACACAAATTCACATTTTCACATTTTCACATATGGCTGCCTCTCGTGCCTTTTCCCACGCTGATGATGATGATAATGGCGTTGATTGCCATGTGCGGTGGTAATGTAAGTTTGTTTTATTGAGGTTGAACTTTTGTTTGAACCTTTGAAATTTTGTTTAAAAAAAAAGTGCAAAAAACCAAACTATTGTTTGTAGAACTTGCCATAGCTGTACGAAAATTGCAGCAAAAGTAATTCGTGCTATATGGTAAGTGATGTGGTTTTTACCTGCGAATATGACAAATTATGCAATAGGAATGTTGCAAGTTTTGTTTAAAACAATATTTTGAAAACGGTTCAGTTGGGTTTTTTAAAGTTTGTGTTAAGGTAGAGGCAGGTTTAAGATCTTCTAGAAAAAACTTAAACAATTAAATAATGCAAAACCGGGAGGTTTCTCAGAATTGTTTTAGATCAACCGGCGAGCCTCACAGGTCGATCAGTAGAAGTGAAAAATCAAATCCTACTATTTTTGAATTGAACCGAAAATGTAATTCAAAAGAGTTTTTGAGAAAATATAAGTGGACAAAGATTTTTCTCAAACATTACTGTGTACAATCATTTTCTTCAAATAACAAGTAATTGAATTATCATAAAACACTCAAGCACTCTCTAATGATAACATAGCATGAAATTATTTAAGTTTACCCCTTAAATAAATTCATTAAGTGAAAACACCATGTACATTTGAATTTTAATTGAGTGTTTTTTCTAGTGCTATAAAGATATTAAGCCACTTTTGTTTTGAATTTATCTAAAATTTACTTTTAAGCAGCACTTAGCTGCTCTTATAAATGATTTATTTGAATAGTGTTTTTCATAGACGAAATTCTTAAAACATGTGTGTTTCTTACTTTTAGTTGATCAATTAAATTATTTTTGAACTAAATTTTAATTAATATCTTTCAGATAAATGAAAGCTAGAAGCTTTAATAGAAATAAAATTTTACATACACTCTCTCATATGCTTGATGAGATTTTGATCAGTGCGTATTTTATGCCGCTTAAGAATTAATTAAAAAAATATATTATAACACTGAAGTGATTTAAAAACAAATATTGGCACAATAAATCTTTAATGATGAGATAATCCGAAATGAATGTAAGTTCAAATATTTCCTTTCATTAAAAAGTTTTGTTGTATGTGGCAAATGCAAAGAAAGTATCATTTCATTGTTGATAGTGTTTGAAAAACAACTTAGATAACCTTCTGTAACCATTATTAAGCTGCAAACGGAAAAAAAATATTTTTTTTGTGGCTCGATTGATACGATGTTCATTACTCCTTACTGTTCTCATTCATACTATGGTTCCAGTCCAGTTAAACATTTGAAATGGAAAAAAAAATTCATACAATTTTGGTTGGAAGGGAGGGGGGGGGGGGGGTTCTGGAGCTTCAACTTCCATTTTGAATTTAATGAACATTTTATTTTGGCCAACAACTTTCCTATTTTTGAAAAAAATAATAAGGCAGAATTTGTAAGAAATTATAACTTTAGTCTTAATATTTTTTTACGAAAAGTTACTGTTCGCGAGATATTGACGAAAAACTGTTTCGGGGCTTACGACCCCATTCTTGGGCCATTGAATCGTACAATTTTCTGTTACAGTTTGTTAGGGGAGATCATTAGTAGTCTAAATATCGATTTTCGGGAAAATCCTTAAAGACTTGCCTATCTTTTCAATTTAAATAAAAGCCTTTTCCGCACTACCGAGGAGGTAGAATATAAATTGATTGTGTTTTTTTTTGTTGATATGGTTTTTCCTGTAGGTCTAATCCATGATTTTTTTTACTTGAGAGAAAATTTATTGCAGCTTATTATATTTCCTTACAAGCAAATTATTTCTTTTTCTTTTTGTTGATGGTGACGCTAAACTAACGTCTTCGAACACGTCAAGTTTTTGTTGATATCTCGCGAACGGTAACATTTTTGAAAAAAAAAAATATTTAAACTAAATTTGTAGAAAATTTAAGTTCCTACAAGTTTTGCCTCTATTGTTTTTGTCAACAATTTATTCAATTTATACAATTGTTCTTTACAAAACGCCACCTAGACGCAAGTTATATTTGCCCACAATCGCTTAAATCGAGCATTTAAATACATCTATTGCCACAGTATGCTAAATTTAAATTAGCCCGATTATGGCCACATTGTACGAAACGTGCGTCGCTTTATAAAATTAATGTTGTTAAGTATTTTAAAATCTTTCAAATTAATTAAAATACTCAACTAAAATTTTATAGTTGTTTTTGAAATTCATTCCATTCTTCTATTAACTGATGACAACATGGAAACAAAAAAAAAAAAACGTTATTCAGTGAAAAAAGTTAATTCAACGAATAATTTGTTGTTTAACTTATAAGTTTTACGTTATTGTAGGACGAAATTTCATCAATTCAATGAATAAATGTTGAGTAATGAAAATGTTGATCCATTTTCATGATATTAATGAAAATATTGTTGTTTAATAAACTGATACGTTATTGCACGAAATTCTTTTCATTGGGCCAACAAAGCAAATAATTGGCTAAACTTTAACGAATACATAGTTCTATTTATGAAACTCAGAGTCTTGTATAAATATTTTCGAAGAAGAAGTCAAAAATTTCTTTTAAGTTCTTTTTTAGTTAGTTATACATAAGTTATAATAATAGTTCCCACTTATTTCTTAATTTCTTTAACTTTACACAGTTTTTGAAAATTTAACACATATAATGTTATAATGTTTAACGCACTGCGCGAGCATACGAAGGTTAGAGACGGAGGGACAGGAGGTGTCGATTAACATTGGTTTTGAATGGTATCAAATTGAAATGGGATGGGAAAATTCCGCTAAGTAAACTATTCCAAATTCGTGTTGTTCGACTAAAAAAAGAATGCAGCTGACTACTTTGAGTGAACTTTGCGATTATAGGTACTATAAGGCAAATTTAGTATTTGTAAATATAAAAAAATTAATTGTACTTGCTCTTATGTCCGTTCACAGCGTCGAATACATTTGGACAAATATAAGAAGAACTTCAAGGTTGTTATTCAATTTTCGTGACTTCTGATTGTTCGAAAAAAGTACGTAAAAGAGTTTTCAGCGGAGAAGTTTAAACATTTTATTTCTATAAGAAATGTGAAACAGTGTGATTTTTTTTTTCAAAATCGTAGGAACGGTTTTTAAAGAAAACTGTTTTTATTTAACAAAAAATTAAACAATACAAACTTTTGTACAAAAATAACCTTCATTTAAAAAGAAAATAAAAAAAATTAAGTTATGCGTTTTCAAAATATCGATAAAAAAACAACAAATTAAAAAAATATTAAAAATACAAAAAAAAAATATTTCCGAAAATATTTTAAATTGAAATTACTTAAGCTACCTACATCTTCCTGAATATCAATTTTGGTTATAATTGGTTTTATAGTTCACGAGAAAGTCAACAAAAAAAAATGGTTCTATGATAGGTACCGTTCAGGCTGTAGTTCAAAATACATACGTACAGACAACAGACAGACAGAATTTTGCCCGTAACTCAATGTCATGTTTGATTGCTATCTCAATTTTTTTTTAATTTTGCGTTGTACTTGCATTATACATAGTACCTATAATCACGAGTAGAATGAGATAGCAATCAAACATGACATTACGATCATACAAAAGTCTAAAAAGGTTGTTGAGAAAAATATCTGGCTGTCTGTCTGTCTGGGCGTATAACGAGCTTTAGTCTAAACGGGGGAAGCGATTGCCTTGAAATTTGGTATGTGTGTATCTGGCATTGGCATTACACAGAGGGATTTTTCAAATTATATTTTTAAGGTTACAAATAACAGTACGTGCTACATAACCATTTATGTTTCTCGAAAATAGCTCGAACGATTTTGATGAAAATTGTTGAGATTATTTTTGTAGGTATTGCCTCTAATCATATCAAATCCAAATTTTATTAACAAATTCTATTAACAGTACCTTTCATATAACGGTCTTTTTAGTTTTCGCCTTTTTTGGTGACGGCTCATTTGATTTCTGTCAAATTTTATATTTGAAAAGATCTAAGCAACCAAGGCTATTTTTGCATAGGTACTAATATTATATTGAATATTTATTTTGTTTCTATTTATAATTAATTTTTTAAACTTTTTTTCAATAATGTTCATAAAATTGACAAAAAAAACAATTTTTAATTTAAAATTTTATGGTGGTGAATAAATACAAACTATATATAAACTCTAAGAAAATGCATACCAAAATATTAAAAAAATATGTTTTTCAAATAACTAAAAAATCAAAAGACGGATTTTATAAAAATCCGTCCTATAATTTTCGAAACACTTTTTTTTATAAATTCAACGTGGCGTACTCCATTTTTACTAAGAACAGTTACGTGTTGTGATTTTGATACTTTTTATAGGTTCATATCGTGTGATTTCTTACTTAAATATTACTTCGGTCAAAGATCATTTTTTCCAATGTGACCAGGCACATAAGAGCAAGTACATTCGATCCAGTCGTGCCCATTTTTTTTATTAAAAAAACGATAAAATAAGGCAAGACTTAAAACAATGCGTTGGTGTTCGAAAGCAGAAATTATTTCCGATACAGTTCTATCTCCTTTCAATCTTAAGGCTCTGTTTTGTATTCTATCGAGCAGGTGTAGCGATATTTGAGAAGCACCTATCCAGAGGTGGCAGTTATACTCCCGTCTTGGCCGTATAAATGCTTTATAAATTATAGCCAGATTAAAAGGGGAAAAAATATCTTGCGTCGATACAAAAAACCTATGCACTTACCATGCTAAAATAATGAATTTACTACGATTCTGTAAATAATTATGCTGATCCTAACCAAAATACAAAAATTAGTATCGCGTTTCAAGAATTTCTATCTGCTTTTCCTATAAACCTAAAAAAAGATTCACAACTCATTGCATAACATGGATAATTAATTTATTAACTGAACTTCCCCGTAAAAAAAAAACCATTTCTCGAAAAAAATAAGTTTCGCCTCTAAAGGTCTCTCGCTCACAGAGCCGAACTCTGCAATCCAGGATGCCAATAATTTCGTTAAGGCCCACTCTTGGTCTTATACCTCTTCCCAAATCCTTAAATATAGGGCATCCCTAGAATGCACGTAAATAATGTATAGTTCAACAAGGCCTATGCAGATAGTACACCTAAATATCGAAAATTTTGCAATTTTCCGAATAGGCGCAAAGTGAGCCAAAAGGAGCCTAACAAGACACACACACTCAATGATGAACGAATATAAATTTGTGTGCAAGAAATAACACAATTTTCCCATTTTGTGCTGCAAAGAAATAAAATGAAAACAAAAAAAAGAAAAAAAAAAACAAAATGAACAGGATTTTTAAGGGGCTCTGCACAGGAGAACTCCATGATATCTTGCGGTCAAAGCACTGACAACCGGTGTCACATGGTTGAGATGCTCTCCCGGAATTCCCTGTGATGCGGAAATTCTTAAAAACAAATGCATGCTCATGCGCTTCCTATTCACCGGCTGTGTTCAGGTATAAGGCATGTGTATCTGGTTGATATAGCACCTTATGTACTTTTTGGATAATTTTCTGCTGTTATTGCTTCGAGCATAGAAAAGCTTAGTGGCTGGAACAAAAAAAAAAGCTTTATTATGATATAGTTTAGGTTTTGGGAAATTAAGTGAATATTTTTCCAATTTTCCACTGAAACGCTTTTTCAACCAAAAATTATGAGAAAAGTTTTAGTTCTTAAGAGAAAATGCAAAGAGACGTGTCTTTAATTAAGTTGACAAAAAAGAGAGAAAATCCAGAAAGTTAATTTATTTCATTAAATTTGTAGACTTTGATTTAATAATAATATAGTGAAACTAAATCTGAGAGCCAAACGCCGTAAGTCATAATGGAAGGGAAAAACAGAGTCTGGCAAGGCATTCCACATTCTCGTGGTACGTCTAAGAAAAGAATCTCTGTGTTTGACTGTACGGCTGAAGTAAGACTTAAGGGTTAATTTATGGATATTCCTAGAATTCTCGCTAGAGCATTGTTTGCAGAAATAGCAATAAAATAACGAAAGGCACAAAACAAGAGATGTGAATGTTTCTTATATTGAAGGGTCGCGTCTTGGAAGGAAACCATACTTCGCAGCATTCTTGGCAATGTCGAATTTCGAATATAGCACTTCCACAGAAGGTGGTCGGTAATGCACATACAGAAAACTGGCTGCTGTTCGGTTTCTTCGATGCAAGTGCCTCTCATTTATAGTGGCGCATTAGAAATATGTTTTTCCTTAACGACGAAATTTAACAATTTAAACTATTAAATTCGACACGATCTTCCCCATTTAACAATACTGTCAAGATCAGAATTTAATGAACTTATCGTAAACGCTGCTGTTGCAATTTCACATTCAAAGAACAATAATGAGAGTCTGGAAAAGAATATGAAAAGAGAGTAAATACTGTATTGAATTAGCTGTTCTTGGTGTTAAGTGGTTGATAACTATTGGAAAAAGAGTCGGAGACAAAATAGAGCCCTGGGGCACACCAGTATTTATTTGGTGAATGTCAGACTTTTATCGGTATTGAGTGGTTCAAAAGGAAGAAGAAGAGTTTCATCGTGTCCAAATGCACCCATTTTCGATAAAAAGCTTGATACCAAACTCTATTAAGAACCTTAGAAAAATCAAATGATATTAATTTTTCCAAAATGATTATACTTTTCGTGAGATATACCATCTGATCACCAGTAGACCTAGTCTTGCAAAAACCGTACTGCCTGTCGTTAAAAGCTTTTGATGACAAAATTTCTCATTAATAAAAGAATAATATTTATTACTATGTCTGCACTGGAGTCTATGTCACTATCGAGGTGTTTCCTCGAGTAACCAGTTAAAAGTCCTGTAGTAATTGTTGAGACCGTCTCTGTTGGCTTTTTCGTATTGCCAGCTCATATCTGCTCATTCGTTTTGGCCATGAACCTAACTGAGTCTTCTTATGCTGTTTTCAAAAAACACCTAGCTTTTCGTGACAGCAGTTTACTATAATTTCAATGACAGAAATTGCTTTTGTCACTGCCGGCGTGCGGTATTGCCTTGATTGCAACCTACTAACAGCTGCCGTCAATACCATAGCCTGAAAAACGCTACTGTGGGACCCTGATTCATTCGGATAGTTTGAGAGTTTCAGAGTAGAAACCCACAAAAAAAAAAAAACAATTTTAATTTTGCAACCATTTGTAAAGAAGAAGATAATTTAATTTAGAATTTAATACACATTTATTGAAAATATTAAACTAAAAAGCTTTTTATGGCAAATACCAGCTATTATTATTTATAAAAATATATATATTATAAAATAAATTTTAAGTGAATGAGCACTATGTTTTCGTTAAGTGTTATCTATAAACAAAAAACCTCTTTAGGTATCATGTGTGTACAAATTAATTATAATCAAATTATTTAAAATATATGTGTACATATGTATGTAAGTCCAACTTAAACTAACATTGTAACTTATATTTTAGGGAGCAAAAATAAATATTACAGTTGTAGGTATTATTCAAAAATAAACTTGTAATAACAATCAAAATGACATATCGAAGCTTAGTCCATGAAAATGGATAGAATAATTCTATTTTTCCTTAACTAAATGTTAAAAAAAAAATCCATGTGAAAATAACCGATATCCTTGCATTGACCAATTTAAATAAATTAGAAAACATCTTTCCGAATTTTTCCAAAAAAAAAAAACTACTCAAAATTTGTACAAGCACGTGTGACCCAGTCGTGTATTTTATTTATTTTCACTAAAATCATGACATTTGAAAATGACCTTGAAGTCTTAAGGTGTGTCCGTACCAAAGAAACATTTGCTTAAAAAACATTTCTGAAATATCGTCCGCTGTGTAACACCTAGCGCCGTACTATAAAAAACCACAATGTCGTCTAGGTAATATAGGTCAATTTGGGCCAAATAGAGGAATAATCGTTCATAGCATTTGCCACTGAGGATTATCGAATCATCAACGTCATTTTCAAAAAGTACGGGCCAATGACATCGCCCTGCTGCGACGGCCCAAAATCTTCATCAAATGGTAGCTTTTTAAAGATTCATTGTCACATGGTGAATATTGTGTGAGTTAACAAGAATTTTCTTCTTAACCCAGCTATTCATACAAAAATGAGCGTCGTCACTAAAGATGATTTTTGGACCAAAATTGCGATTCCCTTTTATCTTTTGAACGTGCTGTCCAATCGTTCAACTCTTAATGGCAATTTGATATCAGAACGTACCGTGAAATATAGAGATATAGGGATTCTTTTTTTAGCCGAACGATACGAATTTGGAATAGTTTACCCGGCGAGATTTTCCTTTGCCATTTTGATCTGCAAATATTCAAAACCAATGTCAATCCACACCTCCTATCTCTCCTCTCCCTATCTTCCGAATGCCCGCGCAGTGTGTTACATTAAAAGGGAAACAAGTAGTCCCTTGTGCGCGCGTTAATTATAAAAAAAAAAGAAAATGAATAATAAACAACAGAGCTGACAGGTGGCAACCTCCTTGATCCCCTTAAACAATAAATTTCCTTCTATTTTGTTTATTCTTTAACATTTAAATGTTTCTTAACAAATTTTTACTTTTTAAAAACTATTTCATTGATTTATTCAAAACTTGTACACTTATATCTGAGCATAGAAAAAAAGATAATTTTCGGGACATGGGGGCGAATACGTACTTTTTTTTGCACTTGCTTGTTTTTAAAGTGTGAACATGAAATACTCTATTTGCGTTTCTTATTAACAACACATCAAATTGAATTCGCTGTAAAACAATAAGAGAAAACCTAAAAATTGTGTATTGTGTACCACAACCTAGTTCAAGAATTTCCATGCCACACGTCATCAATTTCCCAGAGCAAAACCCATATTTCTCCGTAAAAAAAAATATATTACAAACAAAATTTGTTTCTCTTGTTCCTTTCTCTCCATGACACATATTTTTATTCGGCATCAAGGACCTTGCAGAAATTCCTTCACAAATGCAATTTAGCCACTGTTGAGGGCCATTCTGCAAACAATATACTACTCTGCTGTGCTATAGCCTAATGCCTGACTTTTGATGTGGTGGTGGTAAGTTCTTCAACGGTTAATGGTTGTTGTCTGCCTATCTGTCTGCTGCCACTGTTAGCCAAGTCTGCACGAAACGGTGTGAATGCCTTCTGCAGACCAGCCAAAGCTACAGTCACACAAGCACACTATAATAGAGTGGCACCATAATTTGCTCTTGGGAGGATGGTGGCTGGTGGCTCTCTGCTCTTGCTGTATATGGCGTGTTGCATGCAACTTCCGTGTTTGTCCGTTCTATATGATTTCAATACAAATTCTGTACAATGCAATTTCATCAAACACATAAAATATTATTTAAAGTCTGCAACTAAAGAGGGCTCTGCAACTGTGCATCCACAAGAAGCACAGGGAAACTCTAACCAAACGATGACGAAAGCACCAGAGTATAGTGTCGCACTATAGAGGGGCTTTTCTTTCGTGTTGTGAAAAGTCGCGTGCTCTGTTCGAGTGTTTGTGTGGATTTCCTCCCCAGAATTATCTCTTTTGCTCGTCGTTGTCACTTTTGCCATTGTATGAGTGTGGAAATTTTTTTCAAAAACAGCAACGAGGTGCTCGTTCGATTCGAACTCTTGTCGATGTTGTCTTCGCGCGCTCTCTTATTTGCTCCGGTTCGACTACAAACTTATAGTTTTTCCTATCGGATTTTCCCCCGTTAGCCACTATGCTACAATACCACCAACTCTAGTGCCATCTTACTAAGGTACAGTAGCACAGTTTTCGTTTGTTTTTCCGCGTGTTCGCACACGTAAAGGTTTTTTGTATTATTCAGGGGTTGACCGAACGCTGGAGCTCTGAGAGTTGTTAGAGCGCTGCTGGATTGTATGAATTGTACTAAAAAAACTGTGCTGTGCTATTCTTTCTGCTGCTGCTTTTGCTTCCTGCATTGCTGCTCTTGCTCCTGGTCGTAGACAAACAGCTTAGAGTGTGGTGTGCATAAATTGTCCTGTGGGATGATATAGTCGCGTTTTGATTTTCGTCGACCAACGTGTGCATCTGCAGAGTTCCGTCTTAAATTAAAAAAACATCTTAAAAAAAAAATTAATTAAATAAAATCGCTGTAACGGTGAATATAAAAAATAAACAAAACGAATATAAATTTTTAAATCAGTGACGGTTAAGATTCAAATTCATCCAACAGATAAACGTGCTATCCGCTGCAATGATCATTGAACGCGACAAGCAATGACAATGAAAACATTAACAACTTGATTTTGTTAACAATGTTGTTAACGTGGTTAAAAGTGAGTGACAGCAAAAGTAAAAAAAAATGCAAATGCAATGCAAAATTAAGTGAAACCTCATTTTGAAAAGTGTCGCCAATACAATGGCCAACGAAGTGAGATTCAAGTTGTCGTCGTGGTCTTGTTAACAGCAAAATCGACCAATTCAAAAACGGTTAAATTGGTATTGTCTCTGCATTTATATACTATAACGTTCCAAGGATGATTTCGACGGTGAGAATAATGACGATATTGTTAATGTATTCTTGTCCTACTTTGAGTGCAAAGGGAATAATGCATACACAATACTGTGCAACTGACTGCTGCATGTGTGAATAATTACAAAAAAGGATACAAAAGTCAGTCAACAGCAACTGTAATAAAAAAAATATGTATTAACCGCATGAGTTTTTTAAAGATTTTTTGTATATCAATACGTATATATATTATAAATGACCGTTACGTAATAATTACCTTTATTTGTGTGTATATAATTATTTAGGTTAGGGATGAAACAAACCTCACAGGGTGC
Organism: Platycheirus rosarum; assembly: GCA_963971375.1. Lineage (NCBI taxonomy): Eukaryota > Metazoa > Arthropoda > Insecta > Diptera > Syrphidae > Platycheirus > Platycheirus rosarum. The sequence goes on along the minus strand of OZ020508.1, from coordinate 57,371,733 downwards.
AATTTCCTGTGTGCAGTGAATTGGTGACCATTAAAAAAAAGTTAATCGATTTGGATTTCAAAATTTTCGTTTTTTTTTTCAAATATAGGAAATTCAAAAATTAATATATATATAACTATGTTTATATAATGCAATGAGAGAAAATGAAGAAAAGAAATCCAGTTTTTTTGGGAGTGTGAATAAAAAAAAAAGGAAAATCGGGAAAAGAGAAAATGAATACAAGGGAAATGCGGCTACCGAGGCTGCTGCAGCTGCTGCAACCGAAACTCTGCAACTTCATACAAAATAAAACGGAAAACGGAAACAGGATTTTAGTGCTTCAATAATGGTGACGCAATCGATATGGGAATTGGTTTTTTCTTTTCATCCTGTTTATTTGTTGTTCCAAAAAATCGGTTTTTCCTAAGTGCAAGTGTGTAAAAAAAGATGTTAAGATATTTCAGAACTAAAAATTAGGTTTGAAAAAAAAAATTGTAATGAATGTGGCGTGAATGCTTCACTGTTCGAAATTTAAATCGATCGCGTAAATGCTTATTAATATTTTTTTCTTAGATACAATTCCACAGTCAAAACTGAAAATGAAAAAAAGAAAATAAAGTAAAGATTTTGAAAAAAAAAATGTCAAAAAGTGCATTTCATAAATAATATTAAAAAAAAATAAACAAATTTATAAAAATGACGAAGAAATGATGCAAGTGATATACAAACGGCATAAAAGAATGTTTTTGTCACCGAAAGATTGTGAAAGAGGGAATAGATAAATTGTGAAAAAATTGACTTGAAAAGAAAAAAAAATTAAGAAAAAAACAACAAATAGTAAACATTTGGATTTACGTTACTAACATAAACTATGAGAGATTGAATAAAAGGTGAGTGAGTAGTTTATTTTTGAAAACAACAAAATTACAAACGACAGATGGATATGACTTAAATGAAATTAATCATTCAATCTGTCCGAATCTTTCTTCACGTCCTCTATCAAAAAAAAAAAAATCTTCTACAAAGTATCTATCTATCTATTGTTTTAATCCAGAATCGATCGTGTTCTTTTTATAATGTTCCTCTTTTGTTATATGTATTTCGAGAATACTTCTCTTGAATGAATCTTATGATTGTCGAATGAATAAAAAAAGATTAAAATAGGGAACGTGAGGGTTTAAAAAAGTGTTGTGGTTGTGCTGGCTGACAGGCGATGATGATCAGTGTTTATGCCATAAATTATAGCCATTGTGGTTTGGAGAAGGAAGCACCATCAGCTATTCACGTTTATATTACAAATTATTATTAATAAGTCTTAAGTAGAAGAGTGTGATCTTGTGGTAACATCTGTTAGATTGAGTGAGGGGGTGGTTGTTCTTTTTTGGTTAATTGAAACAATGAGGCAGAGAATTTTGGAAACTCAATTATAATTGGCAAGTAAAAATAAATTCAATATTTTGAAATCATGAAAATTATTGAAAATTGTATATTTTTTGTGCTTAAATATTTCTTTGATGATTTGTTTGATTTCAGTTTACATTATTAAACTTCAATTTTGAAAAAAGTGATTTTTATTTGACATAAAAAGAATTAGTTCAAGCTGTATTTAAAAATTCATGAGCTTTGCTTAGAAGATGAGAGAACTGCAGTTCAAAGGCAAATTGAAATAAACAAATATTAATTATAAAATTTGATTACACAAATTTTGAATAAAATAAAAAAAGAAAAGAAAAAAATATACTTAATTTTGTTAAGGCTGGAAATATTTTTAATTTTTTTTTTTTTAAACCTACATATATTATGTTCATGTAGTGCATTCTTCTATTATTGGTAAGTGTGTCGGAGTTACTAGGCCTTTGCTCATCCATAAAGAGTTGTCGCGCTAATAAGTTATTTACTTTTATATTATGTTTAATTTCAAATTAAAGTTCCAATAATGTGTACTTAACCGTAATAACTGAAATATTAAAAAAGACACTACTTTTATAATTTAAAATTAACAAAATTATTTTTATATTTATATTAATCAAATATTTGTTTTTTGTTTTAACTAAATCTTTTATTATACATTAAGTTAATCAATTATTATTTTAAATTTAAAAGTTAGAGTTTTATTATACTTAGTTCATTCTAAGGGATTTTTACTACCTCTAAAGTGTTACACAGTGTGAGTGTTAGATAAAAAAGGGACTGAAGAACATTTTGTTTTAAAGTTCTGCAGGAATAACAAAACGCGACAAAATAAAGAATCCCAGTATTCAGCTCTTCGTCCCAAAAATATTCGTATGAAGAGAATATACTGACGGGTAAATCTTATAGCATTGCTTAAAGAAATAACGATCAAAAATAATGAAAGGTAAAAAAAGACAGTTATTTTGTATCGCATTAAAGCTCTGTTTTGAAGTCTGAAGCACCATTTTTTCTAGTAATATAGATTTAATTAGCTGTAGCCACGTCAGACGGGGTGAAAAATTTCTTGCATTTTCGAAGGAAACATAAACACTTCGCAGCATTCTTTGCGACTTAGAAATTGTGACCTTTTCACATCAGAAGGTGTTCTGTAATGCACATTTTGAAAACTGAGGGGTGTTCAATATCTCTGATGTATGTGCCATTTCTGGAAAATAGCATGGAAGGTACTTTTCGCATTAACGAAAGAATAGAACATTTCCATTTTGGATCATGAGGATGTAGACGGGATTTCCCATTTTGTACATGAACATGATTCATTTTTAATTAAATGGGACTATCAAGTTGTAGAATCGTACTTTAACCAAACGATGGGGAAATTGTTGCTATATTTTGGACTTATATGGGCTTATTGCTGCGAAAACCGTATTGCCGTTCATTAAAAAGCTATCGTTTTCCAGAACTTTCTGGAGCTGATATGGTATTTCAATGACCTTGAAAAGAAGGGATGTAAATCAAATTGGTATAATAGTCTTTTTTTTAAGAAAAACCTGGACAAATTATGTTTATCCCTAAGAACCACAAATATCAACAATACCTTACGCCGCCTTTTCCCAGCTTTGAAGAATATTTCTCCAAAACAATAGTGAGGATATTATCATTATATTTTTAACACATTCGGCGAGATAGAGCATTAAAAATGTCTCTATGCTCAAACTTTTTTGGTTTTCCTCGGTGATGTTGGCTTAATAAAAAGTGAAACTTGATGAAATGTTTATAACCCGAATCAAACTTTGAGTTTGATATTTGTGACATGTTCGAAATTAAATTTGTTATTTCTAAAAAATATTATTTTTTAAATCAGTGACTTAGTTATGCCGGTTTTCTGAATGGAAACGTTTTTTTTATGATTTATTAAATGTTTAAAGAAAGAAAAATAAATAAGTTCAACCTTTTCAAAAAAAAAAAAGTAAATATTTCAAAGAAACATTTTTTAAATAACTTAAATAACTTCAAATAACCTCTCAAGGTTAAATACATATTTCTACAGCTGGTTTGATAAACACCTTTCTGATAATAATACTTTTCTTAAATAGTTAAAGATATAAGTCGAAAGGCTTAGAAATTCCAAAATGTTCCTCGAATAAAAATTGGATTTTCGTTATGCCGTTTTTGGAGCTTCGTAAGGGTATTCGTCGCGCATTATTATTGGAATGAAAAACTAAATATTTTTTAAAACTAATTCAGTCAGCCTTCAGAAGGTTCCTGTTTTTCGTTATCAAAACGATAATATAAGCTCAATATTTTTAAGCTGCTGATATTGCAGTTTCAAGTCCAAAAAAGGGTTCGAAATCAAGTCATAATGTCAACATAAAATATCAAGGGCTCGAAACGGTACGGTTTAAAACTTTGAGGTTGTATCAAACAAAGGCAAGTTTAGGATTCATGAATCAAAAAAAATTGAGACCACAATCAAATAGGAGATATAGTAGCAGTCTAATAAAGTTAAACACAAAAAATGTCTGTCTGCCTGGGTATATAACGAGTTGTATAGCCTTAAAATTTGGTATGTGTGATTATTTTGGCATTTCTCGAAAGGGTGTTTTGAAATTTTATTTTTAAGACTCAAAATAACGGTACCTGCCATGTAATCGTTAATAAGAAGCTTAATTTTTCTAAAACGGTTCCAACGATTTTTATCAACATTTTTCATTTATTTTTACTCTCGATTATAGGGACTATAAGGCAAGTTTAGGATTCGTGAATATAAAAAAAATTGACATAACAATCAAACGATCATAGAGAATTTAAAAAAAAAATATAGTTGCAAAAATGTCTGTCTGTCTGTCTCTCAGTATATGAATGAAGATCTGCAGCCTTAACGGCTTAAGCGATTATCTTCAAATTTATTGTGTGTGATTCTTTTGGCATTCCACAGAGCTGAAATTGAAATTTTATTTGTAGGCATACAAATATTGGTAGCTGCCATATGATCGTTTAGGAAAAGCTTATTTTTCTCGAAAACGGCTGCAACGATTTTGATAAAAAAAATTGAGAATTATTTTGTGAGTATTGGCTATTATTTGATTACAACTAAATTTACGGGAAAAGTCCATTAACGGTATATTTCATACAACGGTTTTTTTTTAATTTTTGGCTCTTTGGTAACAGCTCTTTGAAATTCTGTCAAATTTTATATTTAAAAGATCCAGATAGCCAAATTAATTCTGCATATCAAAATTTTTAATGTTTTTTTCTAGACAACATTTTTTTTGAAATATTTGTTTTGAAAAATCAATATTTTTAAAACTAATAAAAAAAAATATGTTAAATTCTATATTACATGTATGTTACTAAAATCTAGGAAAATTGCATAACACAATTTAAAAAAAAATCTAAAAATAATAAACATAATTTTATCAAAATCCGTCATTAAATTTTCGAAATACTTTTTTCATAAATTCATTATTATATATGACGTGTGATGATGTACTCCAAATTTACCAAACATCGTTTAGTATTGACACTTTTAATAGGTTTAGGCTATGTGGTTTCTCTACGTTTACTTGTTGTTGCCAAAGATTTTGCATTGCAATGTGATTCTGCATATAAGAGCAAATTCTTGTGACCCAGTTGATGTTTATAGTCAACTCATGGCGCTGGAGACTGCTTTCCAAGTAAGTATTTTTCCGATGATTACCTGCGCATATAACGCAACTTTCGACAGCACATTTGCGCGTCATCAAAATCTTGAACAGTTTGCATTTGCACTATGGAAAAAGTCTAGTAAATATGATGATTTAAACAACTTTTTTTTAGAATCAACGCCTACGATAGCATATCTATTCGTAACAGAAAAATCACTGGTTGCATTTGAACACAGAGTTGAATAAAATCTGTCCACTGTTGGGTTTAAAATAAGAAACAAATATCATTAAGGTATATAAGGCGATCAAGTCTCCCAGGGGATCATGTATTTCCAGATTTTATTTAGGAAAAATATTATAGTTAAAAGGGAGAAATTGTCTTCTTGTGTATGTCTCACAATTCGGCCTAAGCAGCTGAAGTGATTATCTTTATTAAGCATATGCCTAATTCTTTGAACATTGCTTAGATGGTTATTTGAAATTTTAATTTAAGGGCTTTAAATAACGGACCATATATCTCTATAAATAAAAATATGTTTCATTTTTGTGTGTGACCTTCTGTCACCATTTTTTTTAACAAAAGGGGATCATTTGTAGATGGTTTAGAAACAAAAGAATTGAAGATTCGTCCTGCGGAATTCGATGTTTTTTATCCGATTTTACAACCTGATAGCAACAAGTCTTTTATGTTAAGGTTTTCGTTTCCATTGAAATTAATTTCAAAAATTTATTTCATTATAAATTTTCAAAAAAAAAAAAAACAAAAAAATATTGTTTATCATAGGTTTCATAGCTGGTGTTTTAAGGAAATTACTTAGACCATTTTGACTATTCACCAAGTGGCACTCAGGTCGTTTTTTTAGATTTTTTTTATTTTTAAACAGATTTTGGTGTGACTTTCCCAGGCAGATACATACATACATACATACATATGTATGTACAGAGGTGATGTTGTAAGGAGTAACTAAGACCATTAGCCCTAAGTGGCGTTGGGGTCACCTTTTTTAATTTAAATACAAAATAAAGCCTTAAGCAAAATATTGACTTGGTAGCTGACACTAAGTAGGAGATATTGGAGAACTAAGTTTTCCCTGTACCTTTACAATTCGTATATCAACAATATTTAATTTAAATGACTTGGCCAATTAAAAAAAAATTCTTTGTGTGTATTAATTATGGTTTGCTGGTAGCCTGGTAGTTTATAATTAGGTGCGATTAATAGCGCTGTTGTTGGAATCCAGAAAATGTATTTTAAACCCGAGCAACGCCGGGTGGGTTTGGTATTTATATATACATACAAATCTCATGTCACGAAGATTGTCACCAATAAAATGCCAAACTATTAAACTGATTTTCATGAATTTTCCTATTCTGTGTGTAATTTGGTCCAATTTGTGGCATAGGATTGTTTTCATCTGGATTAATGGACTCAATACTGTTTTATTGCAAATTAAATGAACTAAGTGGTCGGGTCTGCTAGTATGTATATATGTAAATATTAAATCTTGTGTTTAGCAGTTTATTGAATAAATTTTAACATTGATTACCAAAATCATAAGAGTTAAAAAACACAATTTAATCAAAATTTTTGAAATATAAGTCGTGTGTGTGATGACATATACTTTGTTTCTTTTTGTAAATCTTTTGGTATTATAATTTTGACACTATTCATATATTATTTATGTTGTTTTTTCTACATATAACTGGTTTCTTTCAAAAATCTGTACTTTTAATGAGATCAAACACAAAAGAGCAAGTACGTGATACCGAATCATGTCTGTAATTTGTTCGCTGATTATATGAAGGTACTATAATGCAAGTTATGCATTCGTGCAGATTAAAAATTTTGAGATAACAATCAAACATGACATTACGATGATAGAGAAACATATTTTAGTTACTGGAAAAATTGTGTCTGTCTGTATGTCTGCACGTAAGTATTTTAGACCACAGCCTCAACGTTAAGGCCAATCGTCTTCAAATTTGGAACCTAAGGTTATTTTGACATCCTACAGAAGGGTTTTTTGATTTTTTTTAGCTCAAATATTAACGGTACCTGTTATACAACGGTTATGTTAAAGGTTATTTTTCTCGAAAACGACTATAAGAATTTATATATTAAAAATCAGTGTGCTATTGTTGCTAAGCATTATGTTTTGCTGACAAAAATTAAGATGGTGGCCTAAGAACGGTTCCTCCCATAGGACGGTTTTTTTTTATTCGACTTTCTCGTGAACTGGTTTACTGATTACAACCAAAATTGATATTAGGCAAGATGCAGTTAGCCTAAGAAATTTAAATTTAAGATATTTTGGAAAACTTTTTTTTTAGCACGTTTAATAATTAAAAACTAATTTTTTTTTTGAAAAATCGATATTTTGAAAACGCGTATGTGAATTTTTTTTAAGATTTTGTTTTTAAATGAAAGTTTTTTTTAAGCTAAAGTTTGCATTCTTTAATTTATTTTTTAATTTTTAACAAACGTTTTTAAATAAAACGGTTTTTATTCTTTCTACAATTTTGAAAAAGAAACCACACTGTTTCACATTTTTAATAGAAATAAAATGGCGTTAAAATTTTTCCGCTGAAAAAAAGTGTTTACTTTTTTCTTACAATCAAAAGTCACAAAAATCTAATAAAAACTTAGAAGTTCTTCTTATAAATTATATTTATCCAAATTTATTCGACCCTGTGATATAAGAGCAAGTGCGTGCGATCCAGTCTAGCAATTTTTTTTTTTTTTGTACTCTATTTTTTTTATGTTCTCAATGAAGATTTCAAACCAATTTGTTTAAAATGAAAAGTGATTAGTTTTTTACATGATTCAAATACAACGCACAATTTGTCCTAATTCAAACACGAACGAAATTCTTTACGTCATAAAGCTTTTCATGTCTCACTCCATAACATTGACATTTCCATTTTTGAAACACTTTACAAAAATCGTGTAACTAAAAAACCTCTAATTCGTTTTCATTGTTTTTGTATGACGACGCTTAAATGATAATGATTCCAACACGAAAATAAACTAAATGTTTTTTAAAACTCTGCCCCTGTGTATATTAAAAAAAAAGAAACAGGAAACAGGTGGTGGATTCAGATACAAGATAGTTTCTCTTTTAATTGTTGCATTTACAACAGATATCTTAAGTACCCAGGTGGACACTTAAATCTCCAACATTTGGGACGAGTCTATGTATCCTGGGTGTGAAGAGACACACATTATCGCCTACACTTCCCAGTCCCAGAATGCTCTTGAAAACTTCAAAACTATGCGTTTCTTTTACATATTTTGTTGGACATGAAAAATTTAAATTTTTTAAACAAAAAGCTGGATCGAATGCTTTATCGTGGGATATTTCATTCTTCGGTTGAATTTTTTTTGGTCCATTCTAACGTGTGATACTCTTTTCAAAATATGTGCGAGAGACGATTTTAATTTGGGAATACAATGTTTTACGGGTACTATACGATATTATATGTTTTGATTTGTGGATAGTGTATTTATAGACACTTTTCTTTTTGTTCTTCTTAACGATGGGATAAAATTCAGGAAGTGTTGTTTTAGGGTTATTAAAATGGGATGTTATGGTTCTCTGGAATAACCGATCAAAGGGAATGATTATAATAAATTTTCGTGGTCTGGAATAGGGGGGAAAGAACAATATCTATGGGTTGTCATTTTAAGTGTTTGGTGTGTTGAAAACGGAAGTGAATTAAAATTTTACAACACTATGATGTCGTGTGATAAAAGCTACATATTAAAATGTGTGAAAAGACCACACATCACTGTTGATTTATGTAATAGTATAAGAGTGTGTCGTATGTACTTGCTTATATGGTTTATAACTTCAAAATGGTGTTCAGCCGAAATCTTAGATTTCAAACGAAATTAACGCTTTTTCCAATACTTTAATTGAATGTAGATATGCGGGATTTTGACAAAATAACTTGAAAATCTCATTCACATGTGTTATCTGATCGCTCCGTTATCAATTCTATTAATCATGGCTCCGTTTTAAGGTACCCTTTAGAATATAAACAATAAGTGTATTGGGATTCGGGTTTTCGATGCAAACCGAGACAGCGCCAGCAATCCTTGTGAAATATGGAAGCACGTTGAACCACACAGGATAGCCCAAAAAGATAATCGGCCTTATAAGGGCTTTGTAGCAAATCACCTTCTGTGAAGTATTAAGCTGGCAGCTATTTTGGCCATTGCAGCATTTATATGTATGTCGAAATACAAATACCGATCCATCGTGATACCCAACCCAGGGGGTGCCATTTTGCGTACCTTTAAAAATAAATTGCACGACTGGATCGCCGTACTTGCTCTATGTGCGGTCAAATAAAATTTGTTAAGTATTTATAAGAAGAATTTCAAGTTTATTCGAATTTTGTGACTTTAAATTTTTTTTTTAATAAGTTAATTTTTTTCAGCGGAAAAATTTAAACTCCTTTTTATTTCTATAAAAAAAAATGTGAAACAGTGTGATTTTATTTTTCAAAATCATTGGAACAGTTTTTAAATATAAATAGCACAAAAATTACCTTAATTTAAAAACAACAAAAAAATCACTTACGCGTTTTCAAAATATCGATTTAAAAAAAAAGATTTTAAAAAATTATTAAAAATACAAAAAAAAGTTTTCGACTATATTTCGAAATGAATTGATAATACTAAGATTATCTACATCTTTCTGAATATCAATTTTGGTTGTAATCGGTTAACCAGTTCACGAGAAAATAGAATAAAAAAAAGATCCTATGGGAGGTACCGTTTCTAGCACACCATTTTTCTTTATATGATATCAAAATAACGTTCCAAATTTAAGACAATTGGCCTTACCATTCAGGCTGTAGTTCGAAATACATACATACAGATAGACAGACACACAGACACACAGCCAGACAGATGGAAGCCGAAACTCCTGACCGCGCATCACGCGAGAACCACAAAACGAAATTGAACAAATCTTTTTTTAGTTAATAAATAATATACTCTAAAAACATAATAGGATACATTTTTTAAAAATAAATTAATAAAGAAAAAATGTGCTTACTACATCACGCACAATGACAGAATGTACATATGTACGATCTACGATGTATAAGGTGGGCCAAAAGAGATCACCCTATTGGAAGATGTTCTTGTTTTTACAAATGGCCGCCATTGCCAAATCTGTTTTGATATTTGTGGAGTAGACAGATGTAGAATACAAGTCAACAAGCTATGGAGCGTTACACTCCCCAAGAACGCGGTATAATCGGGTCTATTTTTTTGCGTAACAATCTGTAGTGTTGACGCAGCGCGAATTGTATCTTCTCCGGAATCGTCCTCCCTCGCACACGGGGCCAACAACTCTCCGTAAGACTTTCCTCTTAAACGCGGATAAAAGATCAGAGTGCCTTTTTGTAATCACCAAGTCTCGGATCCCTTTCTTAGTACTGGTAAGGCAATAGTCTGGTGCGGCTGCTTTTATAATTTCTTCGGAACTAGTCACTAAAATCCATCATCAATCACTGGTGTGTTACGTTTCTTTCTTTTTCTTTTATTTTCTTCTATCTTACATAAATTATTCACAATAAGAAGCTTCTTGTAATACTTCTTAAAATCGTCTGCAATTTCCTGTTCTTCAGGGACTAGGTTCCCGTGACACCGTTTCAAAGAACTTGCACACCTAACCTTACATAAAATACCATTTGCCAGGACCAGTGCATGTAATGTAAGCTACTTTACATTGTGATTACTGACAAAGCTTAAAATGTTTCTTAAGAAGAAATGTTTCATTGATAGTTAAGCCCGCTTTATATTTTAATAGAAAGGTTTTTGATTTCGATTTTGAAAGGCAAATGAAACCCGAAGATGGAATAAGACATCATCAAATGAGTTTTATGACATCAAAAGTATTTAATTGCCATATGAACCGATGCTTTTAACCTCTCAAAATGTCAAGAAAGTATACGTTTATAAACAATATCCTATAAAAAACACTAAGAACATACAAACCTTTTTGATTCTAAAGTCCTTTCATAAATTTTAAGTTTCAATATGGCTGTATTTCCTTAAATTGGTTTAATGAAATTTACATTTTTTTTCTTTAATTTATTGAATGAAAACATAAAAATAATAATAATTTGTGAGTGCCGGTACATATTTTTATACGAATAAAATTGAATAAGGATATGCACGTATACTCTTCACCTCAACATGATGTATTTCACTCAGATAGATCCTCTCCAATTGCAATCTGTAGGTTCTTCCATACACATAACGTGATAAAAAATTTAAATACAGCAGGATGAAATAAAATCCTTTAAAAGCTTGAATTCAGTTTCATAAAAGCAGAGGATTGTCAAAGGAAAGTACAAATAAGACAAACAATAGGGGCCATCAACTGCAAAAACAGCGAACTGTTCAGTGTCATTGGCCCCAAAAAAATGGGGAAGTTGTCCAAAAATCCCAGACAAAATGGAGGTAAGTCGTTCTTTTCAAGTTCTCATGCGTTTACTTAACTTACGTATGTATGTAAATAACTTAATCTGGAGTCCTTATATATATGTATGTAGATATTGCAATGGATTTTTACTCATTGGATTTTTGAAAAATGGGATCTTAAAAAGAGAGATTCGAATACGTTCCCATTTTGGAAAATAAACAATGAACAAATGAAAGCTTAGAAAGCTTGATAGTTTCACAAATAGAAAATATTTCGTGGTTACTATATTTGATTCCTAATGTATACATTTCTTACATAACAACCGCCTTAAGCTTCTCATTTGATTGTCATCATCAGTGGCAAGTCTTCGCGTCAAAAATAGTTTGGTAGTGAAGAAAATTTTAGACCTTGAGGCCCAATGCTCACGGAGCAACTGGAAAAAAACTAATCACCGACCGATGCGATTTTCAACTAGTTTGCTTTGAGTCTTATTCTGTGAATTCAAAAAGGACGATGCACACGAAGCTACTAGTGATTTACAAAAATTAGTTTTCTAACCAGTCACCTGTTTTTATTTCATTTATGACGGGTTGCTTATTGATTTCCATTTCTAGTTTGCCAAAGATGAGCGAACAGCCTGTTACTGGTGGGTGAGATGGAAAAACGTAGTGAGACATTGAAACACTGAACGAACTAGAGATTTTGATTTGTAAATAGTTTTCTTGTATGTGGAGTCGAGTCAACGCTAAGTGCGTAACTGGTATTTAGCCCGAGCTGCCAACCGGTTTAGTTTTTTTCTAGTTTCTCCGTGTGATTTGGGCCTAAAGCAACAAAAAGTTTGAGATTGGTACAAAATAATATCAGAACAGCCCACCTATAGTCGTCGGTTTCTACGGAGATTGGAAAATACTGTAGCGATTAGCTGAATTGGCCACCACCAGAGTGTCAGCTCGATCCCGAATATGGCAACTTGGTGTGATTCGAACAATCAACACGTTATTATATTCAGAGATGTATGTTTCCATTATTATTATACCGACACCACTGAAGGAACAAAAAAGAAAAAGTTTCTGCCATTTCAAATCCATTAAACTAAAATTTTTATTTGATCAAAAAAGATCCGGAAAAAAATACTGCAATATACAAAAAGCATTATTATACAGAAAAAAAAATTTAAATTTCACGACTTTAATCGTTCCAATAATATTATCGGCTCTAAACGACCTAGTTCAAATTGCCGCTAACTCAACGCTGACAGCAGGTGTTGGAAAACTCCTTCTAGACTCTAGAATCTAGAGCATACATAAGTGATTTTATGGTCGCAAGAGTCTTGAAAGACCTCGGATAGAGTATGCTCTAGAGGTGCTCTAAAATGCTGCAAAAACAACGGCTTCAGATTTTCAATTTTTATGTTGGTCTCTATCCGTGTGAATGAAAAATAGAATTTGCCAAGTTTCTTAGTTTACGACTAGTAGCTTTTAATCCTGTTCCGGTCAATAAGTCTATACCAACCCACTTTTCAAATAATTCCAGTACTCAACTGGACGTACATTTTATTAGCAGCTTTGATAAAGTTCTTCTGTATAACCAACTTTCAGCTTCCAAAGTTTTTCAAAGTATGATTTGATTATTCCAAAAACGTAGCTGGAATGAAAACTTTCTAATTCAGAGATTTTAATGGAATCAATCATGCGCACTTGTGATGTACTAAATCGCGATTGGAACATTATTTTGTGTAGGTACGGCATCTGTAGATAGCAGAGTGGATTAATTCCTAAGTTTGTCAAACTTTGTCTGCCTTTCATACTACGCTACATCATCCATATTTTTGATTCCTTATTGACCACATCCTGTTTTCCCTCGGAATGGAAGAAAGTTAAGATCATTCCCATTCCGATGAAGCAAAACTGTTTGATATCTCGATCCTGTCATTTCTCACAAAAGTATTTGGAAAAGCAATTTTAAAGCAGATTTACAAATACATAAATGATAATGCACTTTTGAATTCACAACAATCAGGTTTTCGGGTAAAACGCAGTTGTAAATGCGCTTTGTTTTACATTATTGATGAAATAAGGAAAGGTTTAGACAGAAAAGAACTAACCTTTTTGACTATCCTTGACTTATAAAGCCTTCGACACTGTCCACAACTCAATTCTGTGCAAAAAACTTATGAAAAACTACAAGTTTTCTAAACAATCGGCAAAGTTAATTCACTCTTACCACAGCGGGAGACGCCAGGCAATAATAATTGGAAACAGACAATTGACAGTTACTAACAAACTATAGTGGGGGTCCCGCAGGGATCCATACTAGGCCCTATTCCTTTTCATTATACATCAACGAACTTGTCGACGTAATTAAGTCCAGCTCCATTCACATGAACGCTGATGATGTGCAGCTATTTATAAAAACTGTTGCTATATTAAAAAAAAAACAGGCCATCAACAAAACGAACAAGGATCTTCAAAATATCTTTGATTGGGCGATTTCGAATTATGTATGCCTAGATACTGTTAAATCAAAACCATCGTTATTTATCGGAACTTGCTGGATCTAAGTAATTTTGAAAGTTAAAAATAGGAAATTATGAAATTGAATATATTAACTCTGCAAGAAACCTTGGACTTTACTTTTAACCGAACGTTAACGTGGGACGACCATATAAATTTAACCACTGGCAAAGTTTATGGTAAGCTTCGAGTTCTTTGGGCTACATAGTCATTTTTACTAACCACTACTAATGCTAGCAAAATTATTGTTTTTGCCAATTCCACGTTAGTATTTAGTAGTATATGACGAAGACTGAAAGCAGTTTTTAATAATATTACTCGATATGTATACAATATGAGAATAAGGAAACAATATTTCTTCACATTTGAAAATAATTGTGGGTTACTCTTTTGATAATCTCCTTAAATTATGTGCTATAATTTACATTTTTGAAATCATGCAGTCATGTCAACCTCAATACCTATTTAACAGTCTCGTATTTTCTGTATCTCAAAAGTCTTGTGTACTTATCCAACCCATACACTCTTGCCTGACCACCGAATGTCAGTTTTTCGTTCAAGCCTCACGCTTTTGGAACCCCCTACTCATCTAGCAAAGACGATGTACGAACGCAAAAATTAAAAAAAGTTGATTGTTTGCAAAGTCGGTTTACGGATCATAATTTTATAAGATAACGTCATAAGTAAACGTTGATTGCACCAACACCAACATACAGACCATTAGCTCACACCATATACAATTCCACTTATCACGTACAAAAATCTAGTACTAAATCTATTACTAAGTACTAAATATAGCACCAAACATGCAATAGCACTAAATTCTAGTACTAAGTACTACAAATCTAGTACCAAAAATGCTATTGCAAAAATAATGCTAGCAAGATTAAACATTCACAGGAACGATCCTTGGACAAAACTATAATTACCCTGTAAATTTCAATAAAATCCGTTTGGCGATTTAGGAGTACATATTCGACATACATACCGCATACACACATCAGATGTTTGCCTGGTGCTCAGAATACGTTTACGATCGTTTTTTTGTCACAATTCAGGCCCGGTGCACACTTGCGTCATTTTGACGCGGCGGCACCGCAGTGATGACGCTGTTGCATCTTACATTACTCACAAATAAATAGAGTGGTGCACATACTCGTCAGATGACGCAACGTCATTTGTGAGTAATGTAAGACGCAAAAGCGTCACCACTGTGTCAAAATGACGCAAGTGTGCACTGAGCCTCAGAGTCACCCAAATTACCCACGCACACACCATTATTTACCTACATCTACTTTCTACTTTAACAAAACCCCGCCCATTTTGTATTGCTTTTTCTCTTATTTTCAATTTGTGTGGAATTAGTTTTGAGAATTTGAGCCTGTTCTTTTTCATGTTCGCGGTGCTCAGAATACTGATTCAGATTGGATTTTGGTTAAAACGCGTTACTTTTTTTGGCAGCATGAGTCATGTTATTTCGTATGTGTAGCTTGTCATCGATTTATGACGTTATCACGTCAACAAAATCTAATATTGTATCTGCCCAATGATCATAATTAAAATACTTTTCTACATAATTATTAAAACAATGAATTCTGATCTTAACTATTACTCTTTTCACGTTTTCTTTTTCATATTGTATTTTATTAATATCCATTTTCATTATTATCATAAGTTCAAATTAATATTCCAAATTATAATGTTGCATTAACTTATAAGATAACTTATCATAATGTTATAAGAACTTAAGTAATAATAAACTAAAATAACTTCTTTCCCTTACCATTTTGATCTGCAAACATTCAAAACCAATGTTAATCGACACCTCCTATCTTTCCCCTCCCTATCTTCCTACTGCCCACGCAGTGTGTTCTACATTAAAAGGGAAACAATTAGTCCCTTGTGCGCGCGTTAATTATAAAAAAAATCCCCTAATAGCAGTAGAAATAGCAGTCCCTTCCGCACCACTTCCACTATAACTCTGCTGAATTCTAGCTTTTATCAGTAACTGGCCAAATTTTAAAAGCTGCTTTGAAATTGAAATCTTATAGAACTTCATGGTTCAAAACCTTGAATCCATGCTGTCGTCAAGGATTCTATTATATTCTAAAACAAGTTGTTTCCACAGGGTTTGTTTAATTAGGCATACTTAACAATAATTTCTTCGTCCATTAGATTGATCTTATAAATTTTAAAAACAAACAAATTACAATGAACATCCTTCAATGAATAAAAGAACAATTTGAAAATTATGCTGAAGAAGTCCTTGTGTGCGGCTTTGAATATGCCATGTTGTATGAAACTCCTCTCAGAGAAGTGTTTCTACTCGAGTCAATGGGACTTTGAATAGGCTTTTGTGCATCAATTGTATTTGCTAAATTGACCCACTTAAATAAGTTTTACAGGCATTTTTGGGTAACAACAACAACAATAACAACAAAAAGGGAATAATAAAAGACTTTCAAGGGAAAAGTATTGTAAGCACGAAAGTTCGGATAACAATTTGTTGGATGAAAAGTCAAAACTCAATACCAAAATATAAAAATAAATAAATAGAGTAGCGGAAAGAAAATGATTCAAGTGTTTTTATTGTGCAGTCTTGCTTTTGTGTTGGTAGAATTGTCCTAGTATACTGGTTAGAGAGTACTTCAATTTTGTTGTTAACAAAGATCCTTGAAAATGCTTCCCTGTCTTCTTAAATAATATGTTAATTTTATAAGTGAAAATTAAGTTAAATAAAAAATAAATTGTTGTCAGTTGTTGATTGATTAATTGATGGTAATTGGCATTTACAAAGCAATACCCTTGAGGGCATTTGGAAATTGTTTTGAAACTTCAAATAATCATAAAACAATAAACAACGATAACCAATCGGTGAGGGTTCTTTAAAAAGGGTTTGCAGTAATGGTGGTCCGTTAGGCTGTTGTTTATTATTTGCACTGGCGAAATTGGTTTTTATATCCTTAAAATGTTTGAACACCGTACACATTTTTTTTGAAGTTCTGCATACATTCGGAAAGTTCGGATAACAATTTGTTGGATGAAAAGTCAAAACTCAATACCAAAATATAAAAATAAATAAATAGAGTAGCGGAAAGAAAATGATTCAAGTGTTTTTATTGTGCAGTCTTGCTTTTGTGTTGGTAGAATTGTCCTAGTATACTGGTTAGAGAGTACTTCAATTTTGTTGTTAACAAAGATCCTTGAAAATGCTTCCCTGTCTTCTTAAATAATATGTTAATTTTATAAGTGAAAATTAAGTTAAATAAAAAATAAATTGTTGTCAGTTGTTGATTGATTAATTGATGGTAATTGGCATTTACAAAGCAATACCCTTGAGGGCATTTGGAAATTGTTTTGAAACTTCAAATAATCATAAAACAATAAACAACGATAACCAATCGGTGAGGGTTCTTTAAAAAGGGTTTGCAGTAATGGTGGTCCGTTAGGCTGTTGTTTATTATTTGCACTGGCGAAATTGGTTTTTATATCCTTAAAATGTTTGAACACCGTACACATTTTTTTTGAAGTTCTGCATACATATCAAAAAAGAGAGCCCTGCAAAGCGTTCCATATTCGTGTGGTGCGACTAAGGTTTAGCAAAATATTTGAAGCAGATGCGTGCATGAAATCAAACAAAATTCATGCGAGGTTATAAAGTTGATTAGAAATTTCTTTGTCAATATTTTTGATAGCATTAGTGACTATTTTGTTAGAAATTTATTTTATAGTTTTTTTTATAATTATCCCCGCAAAAGGAGTTTTGGCAATCCTGATAATGGTAAATTAACACGGCGGGGGCGTTATGAAAATAAGGAAGGAGTTGGAAAGAAAAAAACATTCGTGTGGTACGCCTAAATAAAGAATATCTGTATTTGGCTTTACACCAGATGTTGGGCTCAAGGATAAAATACTCCATAAAGTCTAAGTATTTTGGTTTAATTTAATTTTAAGTGAGGAATGCATGGTTTATAGAAATAGCAATAAAATAAAGGAATGAAAGAACCGTTACGACGGTGCCCAAGAGAAGTCATCCATCACTTTAAAAGCACTTTTTTTACTTGCGATTATAGGTACTTTAAAGGCAATCAAACTTAGCATTACGATGATAGAGAAGTCAAAAAAGTGGGCCCGGAAATTCCGTTCGTCTTTCTGTCTGTCTGTTCGCACCTCTACAGCCTAAACGGATGGCCCGATTTAATTCAAACCTGGTATTTATTATTTATTTGGTAGTATCTCGGGGAGTGTTTTTCATTTTTGCACTAGGTCGAAAAATAACTCTGCCTGCTATACAATCTTTAATAAAAAGCTATATTTTCTCGAAAATGGCTTTAACGATTTTGATAAAACTGTCAGGGTGCAATTTTCTAATTGAAAAAATTTTTTCGAAAAGTTTTTCAAAAAAAATATTTTTTTAAAAAAACTGGTCAAATCATTTTCAATATTTTTTTTCCTCGATAGGCATTTAGTTTTTTATTTTTATTGCATTCTTAGTTTTTCCGAGAAAACTCTTTAACTTATTAAAAAAGTTCGTGCATTTTTTAAATTTTATTGACGATGTGACCTCACATATGCGCAAGTACGTGCCATCCATTCGTGCAATTTATTTTAATTGTGCCTAAGAAACTCAAGTGGATTGGAAAATATGGGAATTACGCGTTATAGACTGTAGCTAGATAAGACGGGTCTTCGAAGAAGACCAAACAGCATTCTGGCAACGTCGAATATGTGGTTATTCCACAGAAGGTGGTTTGTAATGCACCAGGAACTGAGAGGTGTTCAGTTTCTTCGATGGAAATGCCGCTCATGAATAGTTCCGTACTGAACAATGCCGTTGGATCAGAATATGATAAAATTATTATACGCCCTCGTAGTAGTTCCCATTCGAAGCACATGGATGAGAGTCTGAAAACGAATATGCAAACCTGGTATGTGGACGTCAACAAAAAAATTGTTAAATAAGTCGTTGCTAAATATAAGGAAAAGAGTTATGGAGACCAATCAGAGCCCTGGGGCACTCCAACATTTATTTTGTGAATATCAAAAACCGTCCAACACAACATATTATACTGATCGCTTCTAAGGGCAAATACTAATCCCACGAAGGAGAGTTTCATTGAGTCCAAATGCACGCGCTTTCGATAAAAAGCCTGATGCCTAACAATATAAAATGCCTTAAGGATATAAAGCAAACGTTGGAAAGATTGGTTCCACATCATTAAGAAGCTTTCCATCTTCAAGCTGAAAGTATATCAGCGTTCCTAAGATCTTGTTAAAAGGGACAGGCTAGACGAATGCTGTTTTTGGAAAACAATACTTATAGTAAACTGCTTATCTACAAGCAATTGCTTGAACGGAATACAACTTTTGGATTGTATCAAACTTAGCTTTATACCTTTGTTTTCATGCCCTCAGAGCAATCGTTAATACCCCATGGCGCATACGAAAAAAGCGATTTGTGGTAAGAAAAATTTGAAGAAGAAACAAAAATAAATTCTACGACTGCATCGCACGTACTGCCTCTTATGTGCGATCACAACATCGAATTAAATTTAGAAAAAACATTAAAAGAATTTCATTCGATTTTTGTGACTTTTGGATTTTTGAAAAAGTAAGTCAAATAGTTTTCAGTGGAATAATTTAATTTTAATTCTTTCAAAACAAATTGAAAAAGTGTTTTTTTTTTCAAAATCGGACAAACGGTCGGTGTACAAAATGTTTTTTTAACAACTTTTTTTTTTAAATAAAAAAAATAATAATTCAAGAATGCAAACCTAAGCACAAAAATAATTTATATATAAAAACAAAAATTAAAAAAAAAATCACTTACCCGTTTTCTATATATCGAATTGATTGATTGATTCGATTAAAAATATTTCAAAATTAAATTTGTTTGGCTATCTACATACATATTTCTGATTATCAATTTTGATTTTAAACAAGTTAACTAGTTTTTGAGAAAGTCTCAAAAAACGATTCTATGGTGGTACTGTTTTTAGCCCACCATCTTGATTTTTTTTTCTCCAAAACATAACCCACACCTACAATAGTACGTCGTTTTTTCATGAAAATATTTGAAACCGTTTTCGAGAAAAATAAGCTTTAACTTATAAACAAATAATTATAATTTGACAGAAAATCTGACTTAACAAAAATGCTTAAGATTATAATAGACTTTATAAGGAGATACAAAAACTCACATTTCCAATATTTGATTACAAACCCGCTTACAACCGGTTAAAAAACAGTCGAAAAGTTTGAGTACAAAATATTATTATATCAATCTTATCCTACTTACACTAATCATATTATAAATTCTGTAAGTTTGGATGTTTGGGTGTTTGTTCCCAATCACGCCTGAACGGCTAAACGAATTTGGATGAAATTTACTAGATAGGTGGATAATTTGTATTTATGGAAAATTGTACCAACGAATAATGCACGGTTTCTGTGATAGGGGCATAAATATGAAATACTGAATTGCTGGAGGTTTTTTTGATATGCGTATTGCTTACATGCCTAAAAAACTGAACGAATTTGTGAAAGGAAGAGTTACAGTATTCATAATACTACACAGGCTACTTTTATTCTAAGAAAATTGTACCATTTCTGCGGGAGAAATCTGAATTTTCTGAATTTTCTTTAGCGAGTTTTGATTTATACAAACATTACCAATAATACCAATAATTTGCGTGTAGAAGCTAGTTATATAATACAATTTAAGCAGTTTTGGCCTGTGTGCCCATCAAGCGAGAAGGAGAAACGAATTTGAACAACTTTTTTTTAATTAATAGGATATTTACTGGAGAAGGATATAGAACACATTTTTTAACATTACACCTACAAAAACTTTGTAAATTCCCATAAAAAAAAATTTTCTTACCACATCACGTTAAATGATGAACATATTTATATTTAATAATAAACAGATGGCGTAGGTGTTGCAACTTTTTATTTTACTTCTTTTGTTAAGCTACCTCAATACCTTTTATAATCTTACAAGTTTCTGTGGACATTTTCACCTCCTTATCTTAATGCAGATTTTTCTAAACAAGACATTTTTGGGCCTAACCTACATGTATAGAGCTGGTATTGATTTATGTCATTTTTTCTTGTTAAGTGCTAGACTAAGTTTTTAAATATTATTCAAAGAGGTTATTTTTATTTGAAGTCCTTATTTCTGTAATTGAAAATGTTTCTCTTGTCTTCAAAGTCAAAAACGTATTTTAAGATAAGTCATCAATAAGTTCAGATACACCTTAGAATAAATAAAATATAGTTTAGCAATTAATTTATTAATATATTTTAATTAAGTACTTTTGAGAAAGAACATACGGGTTTCCATTACCAAAGTCGATAGTTACCTTAATATCCCAAGGGAAAACATGACGCTGATATATTTAACACAAAGGACAGAAGTTAAAAACCAAAAACAAAACAAAACATAACCCAGAGTTAAATTGTGCATAAATCAGACATATTAATACATATATCGTCCTTGCAACGGCAATTGCTCGTCTGTGAACATCGCAGAAATAAGGTGGCTTCAAATACGTATATGTATATACAATCGACTGTACTAGATTGTTCTGCCAAAAAAAAAAATAAATACATAAAGTCCGACTATCACCATTCCGACTTTAATGCAGGCGCAAGAGAGCTACATCAGTTACGGTAGGAATTATAGAGAAGCCTCTTTGCAAAAAGCTGAATTCCAAAAAGAAACCCCTTTCAAGAGGACTGGCCAACCCAGGCAAACAAACATGACAGAGATTAAAATGTTCCAGAGCTTAAAATTCCGGCAATTTAACTTTTTCACATTTCTCACACGTGTGCGCTATGTCGTCGTTGTCGTCATTATCGTCGTCGTCGTTGGGAATGGCCGCTGGACGATATTGCAATATCGCTGCACCAGCACTCAAATGATGCAGAACCACCTTGGTTTTCCCAAAAGAATAACTTTTGTCGGGACGAAATAGTATCTACATCTCTGCCATTCCTTTGTATCTGCTCACACTATCCGTGTGGTATGATTTTGATTAAAGTATAAGGGAATTACATTCAGGTAGATATATGGAAATTCCCAAAGGGAATAGTACTCGTTCTGGCTTCAAACAATGACTGCCGGCCGAAAGGACAAGAGTTCTTGACGTTTCAAGAAGTGTTTCTGTAACTTTCTTCAACCATATACAGGGTGGTTCATTTTACAGCGAGAACCCAGTACGACTATGTACAAACTATATCTTAATATCCTTATTGTTCCGGTGTGTATATATTCTTTATTCTTCGCGCTTAACTGCTTCACCGATTTTGATGTAATTTGTTTTTTTTAATTTATTGGACTAGCTGTTGTAGATTCCAATTACCTCTATCATTTCTAATTAATTAAAATTTGGAAAGGACAACTACAACTACTATCGGATCAGCTAGTTGAGAATTTGCCAATTGTGCAATGACGTTGCACGACACTAGTTAGAAGAATTAGACAGAAAGGAAAGAATCTTATGTAGGTAGGAATATGGCTGTTTAAACTTATGAACTCTTTGTTGAATGCCACGTGTCTTAAATATAAATCCCAACAAACTTTTTATTTTTAATTCCGGAGAAAATTTGTGTTTGTTTTTTAAATTAGAAATGTTCGGATCTACGTGTGCAGAGTATTTTACGAAGATTCCATGTGTCCGATAAAAATATATTTTCTACTCAGGCAGGAGTTTCCACTATTTCCAGGTGTACATTGTGATAAAGGAAACTTCGGAGCTGCTTTTGTTTCAACGTCATGTTCTATGTATATGCTCTTTGTACGCACGCATTATTGCAGGAAGTTTTCTACTATGGCTTTTGTGTGCGCTTAAAGATGAAAGAACGGAGCTTGAAATAAAAGTTTTTATTCCATCTACTATAACAGGTATGTAAGCCAGAAGTATGGTAATAAATTTTCAACATCAGGACAAAAGAATGGGAGGTTTGCAAACTACCAAATAGACTAGCCAAACGATAGTAAAAATACCCTGCTGGGGATTTATTCTGGCTGCAGGTACAAGCTGTTTCTTGGAATCATTCTTGCTCATTTTTTGATTCCACTTAAGATGAGCACGTTTCAAGGAATTCGAATTTTCGAGAAAATGTTTGCTGAAGTTTTATAAGATTGGAAGATTTAAATACATCGAATTAAACCAATACTGTGTAAATCTATCTATTGAACAATCGTGTTTTCAAGATTCAAAATTCTAATTCCGTAAGAAATGGCAGGTCAAATGAAAGACATCTCAAATACTTTTAATTTAATTTCAAACAATTTTAGTATTTTAATAGTCTAACATGCTAATATTTATTCAAAGCTAGCACGTCTCTTCAGTATCTATAAAGTTTTTATTTCTCTGTCTCTCTTTATGTTTTACTTAACTCTATTACAATGGAGAGTAAGTGTAATTAACACAATTCAGTATAATGGATAGTGACTGCAAAATATATGTGGGAAGTGAGATAGGTAATAGGTAGCCAAGCCACTATATCCAGCAGATGTGATACATACACACTTTAACTGAAACGGTGAGACAAGACAAAACACATAACGACAATGGCACACAAGATAACTAATTTATTCTCTTCTATTCTAAAAAAAAAAAAACAGCAAAGATACACACAGTTTGCTTTCAACTATTAAACTGGCTGGTTGTCGTCGTGGTATAGTTGTTCGTTTATTCTTCCAAATAAAATACCAATTAAATTATAACACTAGACATTTTATTAATAGTTATATTGAGTCTACATATTATGCATACAAATAATCTTACTCAAAGTTGCGCTAAAGGTAGACCTAGACCTAAACCAACAAGCTTATAACCTAGAAACCTGTACAGCTACAACTGCCTTTAGTTTTAAACTAGGAGGTGTTTTAGGTCCACATAAATATGTTTGTGCCACCTATGCCCCGGTTGTCCTGTAATGCGCTGCCCTTGCGAAGTGAAATTGAAGACTTTTTAAGCCGCAGCATTCGTGCTAATCTGCTCTATTTGACATTTTTTTTTATAATTTACACGCTCGAAAGGGGTTTGTGTGTACCCTTAAAGTGATTAAACACCGCACGTGCATTAGGGAAATGAGGAGGGATAAAAGAGGAGATACCGATGCACATTAGTTTTAAAGTTCTGCATATCAAAATGGGAGGGAAAAACAGAGCCTGGCAAAGCATTCCACATTCGTGTGGTACGACTTAAGAAAGAATCTCCATACTTAACAGTACGTCCGAACCGAAGTTAGGCTCAAGGGTAAACTGATGGGCATTCCTAGCAGTTCGAGTATGACGGTTGAATCGTTTCAGGGGAGGAATGCAGCTGGCTATTGTTTGTAAAAAATAACGATAGAATAACGAAAGACACGAAAAAAGAGATGTAAATTTTTCTGTTATTGTTCGATCGCCTAACATTTTCAAAGCTCTTTTTTGAATTCTATCTAGAAAACTCAAATGGGTTATAGGAGCAACTGCCCTAATATAAGAATTATACTCGAGTTTCGGTCGAATATATGCTTTATATACTATAGCCAAATCAGACGGGGTTAAGAACTTCTTGCATCTTCGAAGGAAATCTAAACACCTTGCAGCATTCTTTGCGATGTCAAATATGTGGTCATTCCACAGAAGGTGGTCTGTAATGCACATACCGAGAACTGAGAGGTGTTCTGTTTCTTCAATGCAAGTGCCGCTCATGGATAGTGGCATTGGAGGTATGTTTCGCTTTAACGACAAAAGACAACATTGAGTTTTAGAAGCATTAAATTCTACGCGATTTCTTATTCCCCATTATACAATGCTGTCAAGATCAGAATTTTAATGAACTTATCATACGCTGCCGTTGCAGTTCAACATCCGAAGAACATGGATGTGAATCTGGAAACGAATATGAAAAGCTGAGAGTACTGTCCTCAGTAAAACAATTGATTGGATTAGTTGTTTCAGATAATAAGTCATTGATAAATATAAGGAAAAGAGTCGGAGACAAAACAGAGCCCTGGGGCCCACCAGCATTTATTTTGTGAATATCAGATTTGAAACCGTCCAATACAACTTGAATTGAGCGGTTCAAAAGGTAGTTACTAATCCAACGAAGAAGAGATTCATCGAGTCCAAATGCACGCATTTTCGATAAAAAGGCTTGATACCAAACTCTATCAAATGCCTTAGAAATATCAAGTGCAATAAGTTTGCTTTCCCCAAAACGATGGAGAGATTGGTTCCACTTTTCGGTGAGATATAACATCAAATCACAAGTGGACCTGTTGCTACGAAAGCCGTACTGCCGGTCATTAAGAAGCTTTCGTTCTTCGAGATATTTCTTAAGCTGAAAATTAATCAGCGTTTTCATGACCTTAGAAAGAAGGGACGTTAGTGCAATTGGTCGGTAGTTTGAGAGTGCAGAAGATTTGCCTTTTTTGGGGATAGGCTGGACAAATGCTGTTTTCCATGCACTCGGAAAGAGTCCAGAGGAATAGGACCGATGGAAAAGCTTACGTCAAAGTTTTGCCAGCGTTGAAGAACACCTCTTAAGAACAATAGCGGGGATACAATCCGGGCCAGCGGATTTATTTAACTCCGGATTTATATAACTAGCCATTTGCGAGGTCTGTGTCGCTTTTTGTCGGATTTTTTTCATCTGTAAATATTTTGTCGATTGTGGACTCTCTTGAGCTAAATACGCATTGATATGAACCTATCGCTATATGGTTGGTCTGAAGCGCTAAAGAATTCGACAGCTATTTAATCGGCTCCCGCGGTCTTAAGCTAACAAAGGCTAACCTCGCCCAGATCGGGTGGGTAGAATTGTTTTACCCCGCAGAGTAGAATCGTAAAATCTACCTGAAAAGTGACAACAGTCATTAAACAGTCTGCATTTGCAGGTGTGGTTCTGGTTATCCCATTTTCTTAGCATATGGATTGTGATTTAACTATAAGATGTCTCCTTAAGTGCCTCCGCGAATTTCGGTTCTAGCTCTGTATAGCCTTCATGGTTTCTATTCTCCTTTTGTAAGACTATCGAACCTCATTCTCGTAGAATCAGCATCTCATGCCTCTCTTTTTTCTTCTGAAAAAACTATGTTACTTCTTATTCTTCTATTCGTTATGTGCTCTACGACACTCATCCTCGAACAAGTGGTTCACTGTGCTGGCCGTCTTAAGGCCATCACTACTCCTGATGGATCCTCTATGATAGCCTTTTGGTTGTATTGCTCTTTGTTCTTAATAATTAATGCTTGCGGTAAAGAATTTCTATAGAAGTTATTGCAGAACAGACTCGATCGGAAAAAATGGCAGTTTCGTGCTATTGTATGTAATACATATTCCTCATGGTGTTGGTGGGGATATTAGCAGCCATACCTGGGCTACAACGATATACTAGTCTGAATCCATGTTTGCACCTCTGAAAGTTCGGAAGTCTATATTATTCCTAAAATCTGACAAATTGGTTGTCATTTGTCACAATATTAGTATGTGGACGAAACGCAAGATCTGCCGAAAAAATCGCCCCCGTACGTGAGAGTGTGCGGGAGAATCCGAGGCTGTCGCTTTCGCGTCGCTCACAAAAACTCGGCCTTTCGCAGACCACAACTTGGTGAATTTTGTGTCTTGACTTAGGCCAACGGAACCAGAAGCGGAAGGTAAACGACCATTGACAACGACGTTTGTTCGCTGAATGGGCTCTGAAGCAGTTGCCAACTGACATTAATTTTCATCAAAAAATAATCTTCAGCGCTGAGGCCCATTTCAGGATGAATGGATACGCGAACAAACAAAATTATCAAATTTGGGACTATACCGATCCACATGAAATCCAATAGCGTCCAATGCATCCCGTCACTGTTTGGTGTGGATTTTGGGCTGGCGGCGTCATCGGTCCATATTCCTTTGAGAACGATATTGCCCAGGTCGATGATTACCAACTTCTTTTGGCCTTAATTGGATGATATGGACACCAACGACATCTGGTTTCAAAAAAACGGTGCGGTAGCCGTCACGTGCCACACAGCTCATGCTGTGACAATCTGTACGAGCGATTTGAGTGAATGGTCGTCTCAAGTGGAGGTGATGCAAACTGGCCACCGAGATCGTGTGATTTGACCCCATTAGACTTTTTTTGTAAGGGTTTCCTTAAGTCGCAGTCAAATTCAACCTAATTTATGCACTAGATTCATGGAAAAGAAGATACTTCGGATGATCGCAACCACGAGAAGTCGCGATGGACATTTAAACGATCTTATATTCCACACCTAATAGCATCAATAGGCCTTTTAAACGAATAAAAATTTCGATGATATCTCACACATACTTTGTTTTACTTACATTTAAAGTTAGGAAGCGCTTAATGAAAGACCCTTTACGTTATTAAATTTAAAGTTCACATTAATATATGTATATAAAACTATTTCTCATCTTCCTTTTACCCGGCCCATTCCATGGAATTTGTTTGGAAATTCTTCATCAAGGAAGCAAAATATCATATCGTGGACTTTAGCCAACGCGACTTTTCAGAATAGTTGCTTCCTCAATCAAGGAAAATCATAACAAATTTGGTAATTAAAACTAAAAATATATCTTACTAAACCTTTAAATAAAAAAAAATATAGATATATAAAAAAAATCAAACCTTCAGTTTAATTACAAAAAACAATTGATTCTCGAATAAAATTCAAATCACTCGCAAGGCATTTTTAAACCAATTTTACCCTTAAAAGGCTTAAAATATCTGCTCGATCTGAAATGTTTTAATCGGAGTCGCCCGTCAATTGACATAATCAACTCGTTTGGCTTAACGACTGTCAATTTGACAACACAATTATTATTGGCATATCAATAAAAATCTCCCACGGGGGTGGTGGTAGATATATTTATTTAAACCAAATAAAATGTTTAACTCTGCCAATTCGTACAAAAATACATTTAATATTATATATACACAAAAATAAACCGAACAAAAAAAAAAATAATAAACAATTGCATATTTTTTTTTTGTTCTGATGATTTCATTATTTTTTCTGCATTTTATTTAAAATACATAAATTCACCCTGAAAGAATAACAAATGCAACTTGGTTACATTTTTGGTTTGGGTGTGCAATCCATTGGATACTTTTTGTCTCTTTGTTTCTAGATACAGCATGGCGATGGTTTATTCATCTGATACTCGAGTTGGGGGGTTAAATATTTATTTATTTATTTTATGTTTTTTTTTTTTTTTTTGATTTTTTCGGGTCATGTTTGTGTAAACGTACAGAGGCTAAAATTTCACCCATGAAATTATATTACTCGACTTGATTTTGTTGAGCTACTATGGCAACAATAATTGTTTGGGTTTTTTGTTTTATCAATGCTGGAATTTTGCATTTCATTGCAATATGCTGTAAATGGATTTTTGTGAATGGTAAACGTCAAGAAGAAATGTGTTTTAATATACAACGAAAAAAATATATCTCGTCAAGCATTTTTTTGTTTGATGGTTCGGGGGATTAAATGCTTTAATCAGAGAAAGTTTTAATTAATAGCTAAAAAAATAATCTAATACAGGGGTTAGACAAGTTTTCCGACGATGATGGAACAATTAAAAACGAGTTAAACGAGAATTTGTCCTGTGGACAACAATTTTGGAGTTGGACAGCAAAATTACCGATCTTTTAGCAATTTTGCTGTCCAACTTTTTATATTGGTATACATCAGAGAGGGTGTCCATCATGTTATTTATTCAATACATACATATTTTTAGAATTTATGAAAAAGTTCTTAATTTCCAAGCTTTGCATCAAGTTTGTTCCAATAGTATTTAAGTAAACTGTGGGTGGCAGCGCATATCATGACTATGATTATTAAACTATTCTTTATTTGAATAGATGGCAAAACAAAGACCTCTTCCTTGAGGTCTTAATTCTGTGAGCAAAGTCCTTTCAGCGTATTCCTTCCTAATTATTTCAAAACAATATTCCTGCTAATAAGGCGCCCGAAACAACGTCAACATTATTTTCATCTCCTTACTTTAATCCATCCATTAGCAGTACAGCCCCTTGGTTCTTTTGTCTGTTATTAAAAACGTCAGAGCGTTTCGAAGCCAAACTTCATTGGTTTATCTACAATGAATGTGTGTGTGTGTGTGTGCGTGCGTGTGTGTGTGTGTGTGTGTGTGTGTGTGTGTGTGTGTGTGTGTGTGTGTGTGTGTGTGTGTGTGTGTGTGTGTGTGTGTGTGTGTGTGTGTGTGTGTGTGTGTGTGTGTGTGTGTGTGTGTGTGTGTGTGTGTGTGTGTGTGTGTGTGTGTGTGTGTGTGTGTGTGTGTGTGTGTGTGTGTGTGTGTGTGTGTGTGTGTGTGTGTGTGTGTGTGTGTGTGTGTGTGTGTGTGTGTGTGTGTGTGTGTGTGTGTGTGTGTGTGTGTGTGTGTGTGGATTTAACGAGAGTTTGTGGGTCATTTTGTTCAACCAAAATCAATCGCAAACGTTTTCTGAGCACCAGGCGAACATGAAAAAGAACAGGCTAAAAAATTCCAAAATAATTCCACTCAAATTCAAAGAGAACAAGAAGAGAAAAAGAACTACAAAATAGGTGGAGTTTTGTTAAAGTAAAAAGTAGATTTAGATATTGGGCTGTGTGTGAATTTAACGAGATGGTTTGAAGGTGTGAGTTAACGGTCAGTTTGCTGGTGTTGCTGCCATCAATGTTTTTTTATTAGGTTATCACGTAAATAAATAGTGACTTTTAGTTTAGACAGAACAAACAAACTAAAGGGTTTTTAGTTTTGCGAAAAAAAATAGTTAGACTTAATATTTTGAGATTGTAGTTGTATATCTATTTTAAATTTGAACCATAATTTATAGCTATGATTTCTTGAGACTCTTGAGACATACTTAAATAACAATTTCGAAAATTGTGTGCGTGTGAAACATAGCGTATAAGAGAGTCTTCAAACCATAATCTCCTTTTAGAAAGCTGACACATTTATCAAACGAAAGAAAACTTGAGCAAAAATAAGGTCTTCCTGTAAAATTGGACAAAGCGCTAAGAAATAGAAAACATCTTCGTTTCAAAATAGCAAAGACAACTATTTACTGCAGCATTTAAAACTTTAAATTTTGATAGTGAGTCCACAAACTTGTTAGCAAAAAACTTTGACCACATAGTATTTAGTGCAGCTTTCGCCGCAATTGTTTTAGCTTTAATATGAGCGTGAATATTCATATTATGTTATTAAATATCCAAGATATTCACCATCTAGAGACCAATTACGCTCATAACCAATAGATCTGTTAGTGGACCAAAACACCATTATTTTAGACTTTAAAGTATTTATTTTAAGATCCCATAAATCTCAGTATTGTTTAAGCTTATTGATTTGAAGTTGAAGAGAAAAGGGGTTATCAGTTAAAATCACTAAAACATCTACATCTAGACCAACATGGTTATTGTTTATTAAACAATTATATAGCTCGAATACTACATATACAATATCTAAACTAAAAAAACAACAAAGCTGACCTGGTGGAGTTCATACACCAACTCATTTCTAAAGTTTGGTCAGAAGAAAGTGTGCCTGATGAATGGAACCTCAGCATCGTTTGCCCGATCCACAAGAAAGGAGACCCTCTAAACTGCGCCAACTATAGAGGGAAAAGTTCCCTGAATATCGTCTACAAGATCCTCTCTGCCGTTTACTATGTGAACGCCTGAAACTTTTCGTCAGCAACCTGATTGGCCCTTAACAGTGTGGTTTCAGACCAGGAAAGTCCACAATCGATCAAATGTTCACGCTACGGCAGATCCTGGAAACTACCTAAGAAACTACCTCTTTATCGATTTAAAGGCCGCGTACGATAGCATTTATAAAGACGAGCTATACACTTGAATACCTTTTTAAGCTTTCATTAGCGTCTGGCAAATTTCCTAGTCTTTGGAAAAAATCTTTTATAAAACCCATTTTTAAAAAAGGTGAAAAAATGGAAATCAAAAATTACAGACCAATTTCAAAGCTTTCAAGCATTCCTAAGCTGTTTGAACAAGTTGTCGGCGAAAGCTTATCCTTCTTAACTAAGAATATTATTTGCAACCAGCAGCACGGATTTATGCAAAAAAGATCCACTATAACAAACCTATTATCTTTTCATCATAAATGCTCTAATGCACTTAAAATTGTCTTTGAATTAGACTGCATTTACACGGATTTTTACAAAGCCTTCAACCAACTCTCTCATAATGTTTTTTTGTTTAAATTAGAAATATTTGTCTTTCCACCTTTGTTTATTGCCTGGATAAGATGCTATCTAACAAATAGATCTTACCAAGCCAAATTTCGTAACGTATCGTCAAACCCTTTTAATGCATTATCTGGAGTTCCACAAGGAAGTCACCTTGGACCTTTACTCTTCATAATTGCTATAAATGACGTATCTTCTTACATTTCTAATAGTGAAATTCTTGTTTTTGCCGATGATATGAAAATATTTAAAACAATTAAAAATTCTTCAGACCGTATTATTTTACAAGAAGATATAGACAGTTTTGTCTTATGGTGTTCTAAGAATGGTCTTAGTCTATATGCTTCTAAGTGTCAAAGTATGACCTTTTCGCGTAAGAGAACACCTAGTATTATCACTTATACAATGTCTCAACAAACTCTTTGTCAGGTTTCTACATTTCGTGACCTAGGTGTTTTATTTAGTTCTAACCTTGAATTTGATGAGCACCTCAACTCTATTATAAGTAAAGCAAACTCCATGCTTGGATTTATTAAGAGGTGGGCTAAGGAATTCAATGATCCCTACGTAACACTATCTTTATACAAATGCTATGTTCGTCCCCATCTCGAGTATGCTTCTCAAATTTGGTCCCCATTGTATGAAGTCCATAAATCTCGAATTGAGGCTATTCAGCATAGATTTATTCGCTTTGCTCTTAAAGGCCTTCCATGGGAAGATCCATTTAATCTGCCCCCTTATGAGAATCGAATTCGGCTTCTGAATCTCCAATCCCTTTCTCACAGACGGGTCAGTAATGATCTTGTGTTTTTTCATCAATTGCTTTCTGGTCAAATTGATGCTCCTGAATTACTTTCCTTGGTAGGTTTTAACTATCGGGGAGGCTCTTACCGATTACGTAATAAAGAACTCTTGTATTGCCCCTACCAAAGAGCTAACTATGGCATGCATGAAGGTTCAACCATTAACTCGCATGAAAAGGTTGTATAATACCAATCACTTTCAAATTGATTTTAATTTGAACAAAAAGCAGTTGAAACAAAACTTAATAACCAGTGTTCCACGAGCATGACTTCTATTTGTTATATGTTTTATTTATCGTATTTTTATTTATCTTTAATTACTATTTATTGTAAACGTGTTTGTGAACCGTCTTTCTTTAATTTTGTAAAAAATTATATTTTGTTTTTTGTTTAAATATTGTTCATTTTTTTTTTTTTAGTTAATACATGAACTGTTAATTTTTTTTTGTGTTTATCTTCAGTCCTACGTTCTTTTTGTGTTGGTGTTGGGTAGTTACTAACTGCTAACACCTGCATTCATGATGAAGAGCGTAAGTTGCGTACATATGAGTTTGCTCTAAACTTAGTACCAAAAATACAGAGCCATGTCTGGTTATGGCATCACCACAAAAATCGTCCGACTGTACAGGATGACGATGGAGAATTCTCGCTGCTCCATCAAGGTTGGTACTGACCTAACAGAAGTTTTTGACGTCAAAAAAGGATTCCGACAAAGTGAGGCACTATCGTGCGATTTCTTCAATTTAATACTTGAAAAAATTATAAGAAACTCGTAAGTTAATTGTAGTGGAATAATTTTTTTTTTAAATCTGTGCAATATACATAGACACATACATTGCTAGCTGACGACATAGACATCAATGTCAGAATTCGGCGAGCTGTTACTGGAGCATTTGCTAACATTGAAACTGAAGCGGCTAAGATGGGACTAACAGTCAATGAGGCCAAAACGAAGTACCTGCTGGCCACAAAAAGGGACACACAACACCGGCGGATTGGAAAAAACACATCACACAACATCTGACAACAAAATCTTGTCAGAAATAAAGCGAAGAATTACTCTTGCCAATCGCTGTTTCTATGGGCTAGGAAGACAATTAAGTAGCAAAGCCCTTTCTCGAAAGACAAAGGAGACTCTGTATACGACCTTAATAATCCCAGTCCTGCTCTATGGTGCCGAGGCATGGACTCTATCTAAAGCGGATGAAGATATTCTTAGTCGTTTCAAGCGTAAGATTTTTGGCCCTACCTGCGTTAACGGGCTTTGGAGGAGAAGGTTCAACCAATAACTATACGAGCTGTACAGCGACAGGGACATTGACCTGGTCAAAAAAATACGCATATCACTCTTAATATGGCTAGGTCATCTTGAGCAAATGGATAACAATGTTCCGGCTCGCAGGATCTTCGATTCCCTCTTTGGCTAGCTGCCTTCAGTTTCGCACTCCAAGTTGGTTGAGGTCGTCCCCCATTTCAGAGCGCCACCTAAGGCGAGGTCTTCCTTGACTGCGTTTACCCTCTGGGAGGGAATCGAAGATCCTGCGAGCCGGAACATTCTCATGGTCGCGAGAAACTCTACAAAAGCCAAAGCAGGTTAGATTTACACACATAGGTTACTTGTGTTAAAATTCTTATCACCGCGTATGAAGGAATTGTTTGGAAATTATTTTTAATGTACGATCGGATGTGGCGATAAAAAGCCAACCGAGAATTTCAATTCTTCAGTTTTAAGAACCAATACGTCATGACGTCATGACGATTTATTGGATTAGATATACATAATACATTTTAAGATAATTAAACCAGAATCGCTGAATGTTCCTGGAAAATTTTGCAAACACCTGAGGATGCTATCGACAACTAGGAACACCACCACCCTACCAAACCAACAAATCTAAAATTTAACATTCATGTTCAGGACAAAATACCTTAGGGTTTAAGCTTACAATCCTCTGCGTAAATTTGATTTGTACAACTGACGTCAAACACCAAATATCCAAGAAAATTTTCCCGATTTCCTGCTTGTGTTTGTGTGCGGAATGAATGTGTTTTCCAAATTTATTTACATTTTCACAACAGCATAACTTGATTGTGTTTTGATAGTAACATAGACAATAAACCAACTACTCATGGTTGTTATATGTAGGAAAACATGGAAACGTCCTCGTTGAAAACGTGTATACATAGGTTTCTGAAGAAAAACAATAACAAAACCGTTAAAAAAATAAGTACATAGAGATATGTTCTACATAAATATGTAAATATGAATTTATCAGTTATAGGAGATTGCATACACAGCTTACTGATGTACGGATTGATTAATGCAACGTGGTTAAGCACAATCGATGCGGACTAATGCAAACAAAGTTTCATGCACTGTTCAAAAAAAATATTTCCAAATTTAAAAAAAAAAAAATTCATTCAAAATTATAGTTTGTTTAAAAAAAAACTCTCGGACTATCCAATCAATTAGAATTCCTGATCATAGCAGCGTCCTAGAGACTGAAATTATGACGGTGACGACAGCTGGCAAACAAGTTGCAATGTTGACAATACAACACTCTGATATCAATGTTTGCCATGACAGCCAAGCGGCAATAAAAGGGATCTCTTTGCCTTTGAACTGAAACCAAAGCTTGTCACTTTTTATCACGAAGAGCTAAAGATTCTTGGCGCTCACCACAAAAATTAAATTCTACTAAGTCTCTGGCATCAGTGTATTCCGGATAATTAAAAAGCTGATGATTTGGCGCAAACGGGTTCCTTCCACCTTGTAGTTCCATAGCAAAAAAACAGGTTGAAATTACTAAGAAACAAACGAAATGAAGCTCGTTGTAAAGTATAGCTACATACACATATCCCAGAGCATCACAATGGGTCAACCGTCTACCTATCAAACAAACCGAATCTATGTCCCATGGAGCATTAACGATTACTCTGATACCCTTGTTTTGATAAGATTGCAGTTTTTCTTTCTGGCTTGGTTTGTTACAACACCAAATTTGTATTATGTACGTCCACAAGCACTTGCTTGTAGATAAGCAGCTTTGTTGCAGAAACTAAGATTGGAGGATTTTCTAATATTCTAATAATTTTAAGTTCAATTCTCATATTTTTTCGAGTTCCTCTTCTTTCCTTTTAACGTGCGTATTCCACTGATCCCTAAATATTCTTGACTATTTGGTTATTTTACTAATCGTTTTCAGCAGCATTCAGACCAAATGAATACAATTTTTTTCAAAAAAAAAAAATGTATAACTTTCTCCTTAGTATCTTTGAAACACAAGTAGAAACATTCGTCATCCCTTATTTTTTTGTGTGCAGTGCAATTAAGTTTGATTTCTTGTTCAACTACAACAGCGCTGGGTTAACGGCTTCCATACACAAACCGATGTCATCAATAATGTGGGAGTGTTTCTGCAACCGCCAACAGTCACAGCATGCAAAAGTATGCCAATGAGGGGGGAAACTGAAATTTTCCCTCGCTGAAGATGATCCTTGTTTATTGTTGAATGTCGCAAAAGTTCCTAGCAGCAAAAATCTGGCCAACTGAGATTTCATGAACCAAAAAAAAAAAAAAGGAAGAAAAAACATAAAATGCCTGGTGGAATACCAGCGGCGAACTTCACACCCGCAAATCAGCTCCTTTAAAGGATTTATTGCCTCAATTTTTCCTTTTAATGGTAATCGAATCGGGCCATGGGGGTTTTAACTAGGTATTATAATTTCCCAACAGAAAACGCGTTTCAAACTTATTCCACTTTGCGAAAAAAATGTATATAGATACCTACATAAATTAAGTAGAATCCTTCCAAAGTCCCGTGTGGTGTGCGAGCGTCTGACCTACTTGCTAGTGTATACTTTATGGTTATGGTTTTTGGAGCCGCAGTTGTTTTAATTACCCCCCTTGGCCTAAATTAAATAATGTTGATACTTTTGTCGCGAACATTTGGTTGTGGAACCTGTCAATTTTGCTTTGTATCTTTAAGGATGAGTATGGGCCCCTTCATAAGCCCCCACCAAATTATCCTTGAATGGCTACACCTGTCTATGATTCGCGTTTTGAAGCAGATTTTGGAGCAGATTTTATTCGCAATTTGGGATTGCACGGTTCGTTGTTATCGTAATCGAAATGAATAATGCGGAACTTAACTCCGTCAACGTCGCTCATCCATACAGTAACAAGGTCCTTTTCAGGCTCACACCACACTAATTAAAATGTTTTTATGTCACCGTCGTCGTCGTCGTCGACGACTCGACCCGACGCGACGCCACGTTGCACAGGTACCCATCGTGTTGGTTGTCAGGAAAGGACGAAATCAGTGGCTTGGTGAATTTAAAATACGTTATTTGTATTTTGTTCAGTACTTGGCTTTGTTAATAAGGACATTTAGATATGGCAGAATGATATCCTTATTGAGGATAGCTGGTTGGGTTTTTCTATAATATTTAGCTGCGATTGTAAAGCTTCAAATTGCTATGCATTTTTGTGCGTTCGCGTTGACAGGATTATGATTGCGATTAATAATTAAAATGTCGCTAAATTTGTGTGACGGTGAGTGGCTTCGGTAGTATTATAGGGATTCACGCACCCGAAAACGACTGCAGTCATTTGCATAATACAATTTAGACGCCTGCGGAAAGGACGAAGACCAACGGGTGGATGCGATGACGATGACGACAAGGGGAAATCTAATGCTTGATGAACATTATTTAATAATAATGCCACGAGTGAGATATAAAGTTTTTTTTTGCTTAGTTTATCGCACTAAAATTTTAGAACATTGTATTATAGAAGGCAAACATAGTTTTACGGTTTGTTGGTATTTTAAATATTTAAATTAAAGTTATATATTAAAATAGGTTTATAATTTTTTGTTTTGATAAATAAATTGGAAAATCATTAATCGCTTTTTTAAAATAATTTTTAAATAAATAATTTTGTATGTGGGTTATTCAAAATCACCTACTCTTTAAGAGTACTAAAGTTGCAATTAATGATTAATTTAAGTAAAATTATATTTTAAGTGGTTTATATAATATTCACATACATATATACCGAAAATATATTTTCCTTTGAATATTGTTTAAAATACAAATATGCATATGTAGTTTAAAAAGAATTTGAAATAACTTTTGATTTTCAGAAATTCAACATTCCCATTTTTTGTAATGTTTGTTCGTAATCAACATTTTTAAGGAAAATGTGAAAAAGGATTAAAAAAATGGTTCAAATAAAGTTTCTTAAATAATATCACTCGAAAGTGTCTGGAGGGGAGGTTTTTTTTTTTTGTTAGAGACGTAACTAGGGCGCTTTAGTTGGGTTGATACAAATATAGGGTTGTGGATACGCAAACAAGATGATGATTTTGTTTAGGCAGCAGGTGGATGTTTCTAAAAAAATGAAATAATTAAAAAAAGTACTTAAAAAAACAGCCAAACTTAATTTGTATTAAAGATTTTTGTGTTTATTTAAATTTGTTTGAGGACAGACATCTGAATCGCCAAGATATTGAAAACTTCACTGATTCGCATATCTGGCTCGTAGGACCATATAAAATCTATACACTCTTGAAGACAACATATTAATCCTCCATAATGTTCAGAGAGTAAACCCTCCTCTGTTTATCAACTCCTACTCTCACCTCCTCGTGGATAAGATTGGGTGCCTAGAAGCCTAGTTCTAGTACTAAAATTATGGAAATTGTGTTACAACCCCTTTGTGAAATTGTTGGCGTTACCAAATGACAGAGAGGAGGAGCTGGGTTACCACTAAGACAGTACTCCTTACATCCAGATGGCAGCGAAAGAATTCTCTAGATGGAATCAATTTGGCGAACCAGTCAGGTTGTCGTAAATGAACACCTTATATGGGCTACTACGAAATTTTCAGAGCTCAAGACTTGGTCATTGAACTGAGGCAAATTCCCAACCATGTAGAGAATTATTTGCGAAGCAATTACAAGCCTCGGATCCGAACGGTTTCAATGATGCGTCATATCATCATTGAAACCGTTCGGAACCCTGAAAACGAAATAAGGATAAGGAAATTTGGATATCTATACGTGGAATGTTATACAGGTCCCTTAACAGAACAGAACAGCGCACCCTGCTGTAAGGCTAATATAACCACCATTTAAAAGAAATTGCCCGACTGAATCGCACTTACTTGCTCATATGTGCGGTTACATTATATCGGGTTTTTCAACAGGAACGCTACAAAAGTAGAGCGACAGGGACAGCAAACGACGACATATTTCTTGCCGTTCTTTTGACATTTATCTTCAGTAAGGTTTGCCATTTCATGATGGATAGATATACCGGCCAACAACGAGTCGAAATTATTAAAATTTACTACCGAAATTCGGAGTTAGTGGCCTCAACGTTAAGAGCGCTACGTCCAATTTATGGTCGTCATAATCGTCGACAACATATCAACAATTGAGCGTCTAGTTGAAAAAATTTAATCCACAGGCACAGTACAAAATGTTCCCGTGCCAGTGAGACAAAGAAGTGCCCGTAGTGTCAAGAATATTGCTGCCGCTGAGGCTTCAGTTGCAGAAAGCCCAAATGTGCCTCTCACACGTCGCATCTCTGTGACGTCGTTGTGGCGAATTTTGCGAAAAGAGACCTACATCCTTACAAGATTAAATTGACGCAAGAACTGAAGCCGCTTGACCACCAGAAGCGTCGTATGTTCGTGAATTGGGCTGAGCAACAACTTAAAAATGATTCGGATTTTCATCGAAAAATCATCTTCAGCGATGAGGCTCATTTCTGGCTGAATGGCTTCGTCAATAAACAAAATATGCGGTATTGGTCAGGCAGCAATCCACACGTACGAAAAAATTATGGTTTTGGTGTGGTTTATGGACCAGCGGCGTCATTGGGCCGTACTTCTTCCGTGTAGATCAAGACCGGCACGTTACTGTGAATGGGGATCGCAACCGTTCAATGATAACCGAATATTTTTGGCCCCAATTGGGTGATATGGACTTGGAGGACATGTGGTTCTAACAGCACGGCGCCACAAGCCACACAGCGAATGTCACAATCAATTTATTGGAAACCAAGTTTGAAGAAATGGTCAAGTCGCTTGGCCACCTCGGTCGTACGATTTGACGCCGTTAGACTATTTCCTGTGGGGCTACGTCAAGTCTATGGTCTATATCAACAAGCCAGCGACGATTTATGAACTTCGTTCGAATATCGTACGTGAAATTGCAGCAGTATCGGCCGATTTATGCTTAAAAACCGTCGAAAATTGATTCAGCGTCTGGACTTCTGCAAGCGTGCCCGTGGTAGCCATGCAAAAGAAATCGAGTTCCATACATACATTTTTTTAAATCGTAGTAGTGGTTATTTTTGATATTTAAAAAAAAAAAAATTGAAAATAAAAATTCACACTTTTTCACATTTTTTTAGCGAATTAAAATTGCGTTTAATTTTTTCGCTAAAAACTATTTTACGTACTTTTTTCAAACAATCAAGTAAGTCAGAAAATCGAAAAAAAACTTTGAAGTTCCCTTAATATTTATTCGAAACGGTGACCACAGATAAGAGCAAGTACGTGCGATCCAGTCGTGCAATTTATTTAATTCAGAAACTCGCTACCCTCGCTCGTGTCAAAAGTGTCAAAGAGCGCCTCATGACAATTCGCATCAAGAAAACACAACCTGACGCCTGTACAACAAAACCTCCGGTAAAGGATTCAGGTTATGTAACTTTGCTGCGGGGTGAAATATTGTAATAGCTAGTACCCAGTTCACACACCTCAATATTCACATCGAGATCCATTGATAAATCAATTGTCAACCAGATTGACCACATTGCGATCTACGCACAGTTCTGTATAATTTATATCCGAACTTTCCGAGGGGCAAACATTGATTCGACCACTGCAACTTATTTTTAGCCAAACCAATGCCAAGGAGTGGCAATACTGTGAGAAAGATTCAAGATTCAAGATTCAAGATTTTTATTGAACATTAATAATACATAATTTATTAATTTAACTTAAACAAACTTATAAATAAATTTATTATAATAATTTTTGTTTTTTGGCACATAGGGGGCCAAACACTATATACAATGGATTTATTATACAAAAAAAAATTATATATTTATTTAATGACTAAAGTACATATAAATTATATTAATAGTCGGTTGACTAAGATCTACTCGGGTTGTTCCGACCCGGTTGTCCAGTCGGGTTTTTCTGTGAGTTTGGGGGTTAAGTTGGCGTCTAGCCGCGTTCGAAAGCTGACCCCGTGTCCCCGTAAAAGGAAACTACTTCATCGTTGTCATTGATTATTTCTAGCATATCAATGGCTCTAAGATATCTAGGTTCGGGATGTCGCTCCATGGTGGCCATCCTTTTTTTAATTGGGTTAGGATGGTTGGCGGTTTTAGAGAGTTTTATAGCTGACTGCATAAGAAACTTGTCTAGTGGCTTGATTTCGGCTTCATCATAGAGTCGTTTGTTGCTGTAGTGTTTTTGTTGTTGGTGATTCATCGGTGTACATCCTTAGAATCTTCCTCTCGAAGAGTTAGAACTAGTTCATCGCTGTTTTGGAGATGGTGAACCACACAGGAAAACTGTAGCTTATAATGGGCCTTAGTAATTGTTTGTATATTAGTAGTTTTATTGACTTTCTTAAACCATTTTTTCCTCAGTAATGGGTGTACACGATGCAACGCATAGTTGGTTTTCAATCTTTCATAAGCACTTCTCTGGAGTGAGGGTTGAATTTAAGCAGCTCATTGAAGTTGATCCCAAGGCATTGCTTGTAGCTGCTATTGATGATCAATCAGGAAGCTTCAAGGCCAGATTTCTACAGGTTGTTGCAAAACGGATGCGGCTATTTATGGTTGACGGTAGATCTTATGAAACACACTAGTTCCGATTTGGCTGTATTGATCCAGATTCCCCATTTCATGTAGTATTCAAAAAGTCTGGTGATGTGGTTTTTTACTTTTTCGGGCTGCAATGATTGGAGATAATGAGGAGGCGTAGGTAAGTGAGTAATCAGTGAACAGAATGTTTTCGGCCGTTGGAATGGGTTGATCGGATGTCATCAAGTTAAAAAGGAAAGGTCCCAATTTTGAACCTTGCGCAACTCCGGCCTTGATGTGTTTGATTGATGATATACAGATTCCTATTTGAACAAAGAATTTCCTAGAGGAAAGAAAAGAAAACAAAATTTTTGTGTATGATGAAAGTAGTTGAAATGACCAAAGCTTATGGCTAAAAGCTTCAAATCCATAAGCTGTCGAATGCCTTTTCCATACCCAGAAAGCACGCACAACGTGGGCCGATGACTGTTCAGGGCTGTGCAGACATCGGACTAGAACTTCAATAATAGATGAAGTGTCCAGTTATTTTCGCGAATGCCAAACTGCATGTCGGGGATGAAGCCGTTTGAGGATGACTTCTTCCAGAATCTTGCTCACGTTATCTAGGAGGGATACCGGCCAGTACTTAGAAATTTGATTTCTGGCGTCTTTCTTCGGTATTGCAACAATTTTGGCCATTGTTCACTTTGGGGGGAAGTAGGAGTTGTTGATTAAATTGTTAATGATGATTGCTAGAAGTATGGTTACTGTTTGTGGAAGCCTTTTTATGACATAATTAGAGACTTCACCATGTCCAGCGAATTTCTTTGGCTTGGAATTTATGATAATTTCGGATATATCCTCTGGATTGCAGTGTTTAACGATGTCCCTTGGATTACTCGCAGAATAAGAGTCATTAAACTGTACTCTTTCCATGGATGACAGCAGAGTCTTTTGGATGGATGCCTCGATTTTATTTAAGAATGCCGGTTCCGCTGATATCCCATGTAAAAATTCTGTTCAAAATGTTCAGCAAAAGCTTCTACATTGTCAGCTGTGGATATCACTTCGATGTTATAATAATAATAATACTGTGAGGAAATTCGACTTCGGACAGCTGCTAATAGCAAGAAATCATCAGGTCCTTTTGTTTAGATCTCTAACTTGGAAGTCAGAATCAGGCGATACTGGTGCGGCAGGAAAAAACCTCGAGTGAGTGTACTTCCGTTTTGTTCCCTCGATAACTTCTACTTCACAGATTTTCTGTAACAAGCAAGGGCGAATCGTAAGATGCAGAATAAAACAGCGACTATTTGGACTGTATACTGTTCGGCTCCTTTTAGTTACCTTGAGGTTTTTCATTAAGCGCTTCCTAACTTCAAATTTAAGTAAAACAAAATTTGAAAGACCTGTCGATGCCATTATGTGTGGAATATAACATCGGTTAAATGTCCGCCGCTGCTTCTCTTGGTGGCGCAGATCCGTTTTCCATGACTGTCCAACATCGTTCTCAAAGAAATATGAACCGACGACAGCGGCGCCACCAGCCCAAAATCCACACTAAACTGTGACTTTATCAGAATGCATTGGACGCTCTTGGATCTCATGTGGATTGGTATCGTCCCAAATTCTACCATTTTGTTTGTTTACATACCCATTCATCCAGAAATGAGCCTCATCACGAATAATCCTCTCAATAGGACGATTATGCGGACCGAACCGAAAACCCATTTTTTTTTATAAAACAATTTTATCATTTGCACTTGTTGTTGAACGCTATATCCGTGTATGGTGATTTGGCAAAAAAGACTTAATAAATGACAAGCAATTTGACAGATGACAAGATGGCTGCTATTAAATGTCAAAGTCCCTATTGTAAGACCCGTTATATTTGGTTAGATTTGTTGGTGTACATTGTGTTGTAAATGGTGACGCTGTTTATATTGGATGTAGCTAGGTGTACTCGGTTAGTCTGGTGTATTAGTTTATTCTGTCGGTAGGCAGCTGGCAGTTTAAATAGTAAGTTTGTTGCACTTTTAGGAAGATTAAGACCTATTGGACTTAGAATGCCTTGTTGTCTCGGAAATTCAGTTCTCTAGTTTGTGATATGGAAAGAAGAAATTTTTAGAAACAGGATTAATGGAGGATTCAGGGAATCAGAATAAATTAAATTAGGAAAATTGGCAGATCTGAGCTGGAAGAAGTTTTCAGATATTTACTTGAGAAATTGCAAAGGCGCGAGAAAAGTTTGAGAAGAAACCAAAATTGTAAGATCAGCTGAGGACTCGATTATTCTTTTTATTTTAAGATACATTTGTTTGAGATTTATTTTTGAATTTGGGCTTAGCATCAGGTGGGCTATTATTTTATAAAGAAATTCAAATATGTAGATAT
Organism: Platycheirus rosarum; assembly: GCA_963971375.1. NCBI lineage: Eukaryota > Metazoa > Arthropoda > Insecta > Diptera > Syrphidae > Platycheirus > Platycheirus rosarum. The sequence goes on along the minus strand of OZ020508.1, from coordinate 57,328,484 downwards.
TGTTTATGTCGAAGAAATCCGCAGGAGTGATGGAATCCGCGTATGATGTAATAAAAAAATAAATTGCACGACTGGATCGCACGTACCTACTTGCTCATATGTGCGGTCACATTGTAGAATAAAATTTAAGAAAATTAAAGTTTTATTCGATTTTTGTGACTTTTGATTGTTCGAATATAGTACGTTAAATTGTATTGGGTGAAATAATTTAAACGCCATTTTATTTCTTTATTAAATGTAAGAAAGTGTGAATTTTATTTTCAAAATCGTAGGAGCGGTTTTTAAATAAAACGGTTTTTTAACAACTTTTTTCAAAAAATTAAAAAAAAATAATTCAAGAATACAAACATAAGCACACAAATAACGTACATTTAAAAACAAAAATCATTTACCCGTTTTCAAAATATTGATTTTTCAGAAAAAAAAGAAAATTTTTAAATTATTAAAAATACAAAAAAAAGTTTTCGAAACCTACCTACCATCTTCTTGAATATCAATTTTGATTGTAATCGGATCAACAGTTTTCGAGAAAATCGAAGAAAAAAAACCTTTTTTTTTATTTTTTTTAATTTTTTTTCACCAAAATATAATGCATACCTAATGTAGTACACTGATTTTTTTTTGTAAAAATTCTTGTTGCCGTTTTCGAGAAAAATAAGCTTTAAGATAACGGTTTTATGACAGATACCGTTAATTTTTGAGCTAAAACAAAGAATTGAAAAAACTCCTCTGTAGAATGTCAAAATATCCTTAAGTTCAAAATTTGAAGACGATTGGCTCAACCGTTTAGGCTGCAGTCTAAAATACAATCGTAAAGACAGACAGACAGAAAGACAGACAGACGGAAAGAATTTTGCCAGTAACTCAAATATGTTTCTCTATCATCGTAATGTCATGTTTGATTGTTATCTCAAAATTTTTAATCTGCACGAATGCATAACTTGCATTATAGTACCTATAATTGAAAATAAAAACAACTAAGTAGAAGACTCAGCACTAATTTTTGTTGTTCGCTTTAAGAGGTCTTGAATGGAACACCGAATCTTTCGTTTAACCTCGTTATTCTCACCGTCGTCTGAAGCTTGTCAATATGTGTAGTCTTGCTAATCGTAGAGTTATATGTGGTTTTATTTGCCCTTGATCTTCTGAAAGGTAATATTGAGTCGGATCATCTTTGTTCCAAAGTGTCAGTAAACCAAAATGCTTGAGTCTTAAGACACAACAAATTTTTAAATGAAAGAAACTCAAAGACTAATTATGCATCTCACGAATCTTTTAATTGGTGTTCGAGAGCTTTTAATAAGTATTGCGAGTTGTTTGATATAACAATGAACAGAACATGTTTTAAGGACAAAATATTAGCCCGAATTATAGCTGAAGAATCTTCGCGACTATTTTAAATTAACTCTTAAATATTAACTATATTTTTTTGGTAATCTAAATATGTTAAATCCATTTAATGCAGGAAAATTTCTTTTTACTTGCGATTATAGGGACTATAAGGATTCGTGAATATAAAAAAAATTGAGAAAACAACGAAACATGACATTACGATCATAGAGAAGTCTATAAAAGTGATCGAGAAGAAAATTTTTGTCTGTCTGTCTGTCTATCAGTATGTATAACGAGCTTCAGGCTAAACGGCTTTAGCGATTATCTTCAAATTTGATGTGCGTGATTATTTTTAACATTCCCCAAAGGGGAAATTGAAATTTTATTTTTAGGTCAAAAATAACGGTACCTGCTATATGCCCGTTTAGGAAAAGCTTATTTTTCTCGAAAACGGCTCCAAAGATTTTTATGAACATTTTTGAGAATTTTTTTATTGGCATTGATCAGAACCAATATTTATTAATTTTATTAATTCTGCGTATCAACATTTTTGAAAACTTTTTTTTTTAATAAATATTAATTTTTGATTATTTTTTTTCAAAAATCAATATTTTTAAAACTAAGCAAAAACAAATTATTTTAAATTTTATCATCACATGTATATTAATAAACTCTAAAAACTGCATACCACAATTTCAAAAAACTAAAAATAAAAAAAACAGGATTTTATCAAAACCGGTCCTATAATTTTCGAAATACATTTTTCATAAATTCCTTGTTATTTAAGACGTGTGATGGCATACTTCCTTTTTCTAAAAACCTTTAAGTATTCTGGTTTTTAATACTTTTTATAAGTTTAAACTGTATTATTTTCAACGCAAATGTTACTTGCTTCTGCCAAGGACCTTGCTTTTCAATGGTATTAAGCACACAAAAGCAAGTACGTGCGATCCAGTCGTGCCCATTTTTTTATTATTTTTTATTATTATTTTTGTTTTTGCCATACATTATTTTCACTGTAATATATTATATTTTATGTTGTCTTAATTTTGACAAAAGCAAATGAAAACTAAAAAACTAAAAACAATGCAGGTAACATCACCAATATAAATATAAATGAATTAAAGGTTTTAATACAAGCTCTATATACTGCGTTGTAAGAAAAATTAAATTTAAAAAAACAACTACATAAGTAGTTAGAAGACTCAGCAATAATTTTGGACTTAGTTGAACTATTGTTTCAAAATATAGTTCACATTGGGTTTTTGTCAAAAACTTCGTAGGTACATATGTATGTATTTCTTGGACTGAACAAATCGAAAGTAGCATTTTGACAATGGTACTCACTGCCAACTGAAGAGTCCGTTACCACGACGAAACGCCAATTATTGGTGTACTTAATGGCCGTAAAAAGCTATTTTGAATTACAATATCATAAAATAAATACATTCAACATAAACCAAGAATTAATAAGCTGCTGTTTCATTTCCCGTAGCGCGCAATGCGAGCCAAGAATAAAAATAGAAAATAAGAATAGAATTAAAGTGTCCTTATAATTGCAATTAAATCCCTATTCAGATTTGAATTTATTTTTCAATGCTCAACAAAAATTTAATTGCCATTTTATACCCCTAAATTTCCATATGCTATGTACCTACATCTTCTGTTAAATTAAAAGTTGTCTCCTCAAATTACATTTGATCTCATAAAACACACTCTAGTCTCGGCACTTCAAAAAGTGTGTTTCCGTTTTATTACCAAACAAAACTAACAAACTTAAGATGACAAAACTCAAATAAACAAAACTTTTTTGCTTACATCCAGAGACGGTGAACATTAAACGCTGCGACAACTCAAATGTTTGCCAAAATACAGTTTGTTTATCCTTTTTTCAAAGTTTAAGTGCGGCAATATTCTGCATCTAGTAAATACAAACAAGAAAATGCAAAAAAATCAGCAGCGTGCTGCCGGATAATTTTTGTTTAGATACATTCTTATGGACCGACGACAAGGAAGTAGCTTTAGCCTGTTTTGGAAAAAAACTCTTGCGATCAAAGTGAATTGTTTGTGAAGCGACTTCGCTTGTGAACGAGATGGTAATCATCAATCAATTAATCGCAGCATTGCCTCTGTCATCATGAGTGCGTTAGGCGTTGAGGGTGCCGCAATGTAAAATGTGCACCCTTGACAGGCGCCTCCTTTGTGTGGGAGATGCATTGGTTTAACGCCGAGGTTACAACAATTTATTGATTGGACGAAACACGAAACATGTGTATTCAATTAGAATTTTTCTTTGTAAGTTCGTGTTTGATTGAATTCAGTTTTTTTGTTGTTTTTGCAGCACACAAGTTTTATAGGGTATGGATGGATATAATGGTTTATTTGCAGCTTGTTGTCCCTTTGTCATGTCCTCCCTGACGTGCTGAATAATTACTTCTCACACGACCGAGCGCACAAGACAAAAACAGAATAAGCCCAATAATTTGTCCTCATTGCCCCTAACGGATTGGGATGGATGATGGTGGGATGGTAAAGAGCACTATTAAGCGTCTACGTAGTGCACGTAGCAACCCTTTGTTATGTGTGTTTATAGGCACTTGGCATTGGATACCAGGTTCATATATCCAACCCCACTTAGCCTACCCACCGACACTATACTGATGAGTAGGATTAATTAAGTTTGGAAATAGTCCGGCAAGGTTGGATAAAAAGTCGGCAAGAGAGTTGCCATTTAGCTTTTGTAATATTGAATTTAGAAATTGAACGACACATCAGCGCATTCTGTTTAAAGTGTTCGTAGTGACTTGGATTGTCGATAGGAATGGATAAGAATATCGAACTTTCTGATGAATCCAAACCGCTAACATTAAAAGCCCTGAATACCTTACCTCTTGCATTTTAAAAGAAAGAAGTTTGGAGCGGTCAAATCGGCTGATCTGGCGATCAGCGACAGATTAGACGAAGTGAATATGTTTCCTTCGGAATATCAGTTGTTGCTCATGTTCCTATGTGGAACCACATGTCCCATCCAGCCCCATACGTCCAATTGAGAAGCGAAAAAGCCATTGATCCTTGCTTTGCAGTGCTCGCGTTCACATTAACCATTTTGCCCACGGCGTTCTCAAAATAAATTGCACGACTGGATCGCACGTACTTGCTCATATGTACGGTCACATTGTAGAATAAAATTTAAGAAAATTAAAGTGAACATTAAAGCATTTGTTCTATTTTTGATTGTTCGAATAAAGTACGTTAAATTGTATTGAATGAACGAATTTAAACGCCATTTTATTTCTTTACGAAATGCAAAAAAAAATGTATTTTTTTCAAAATTCTAGGAGCGGTTTTTAAATAAAACGGTTTTTTTAACAACTTAAAAAAAAATTAAAAAAAATAATTTAAGAATACAAACTTAAACACAAAAATAACATACATTTAAAAACAATATTTAAAAAAAAATTCACTTACCCGTAAAAATATTGATTTTTCAAAAAAAAAAAAAAAAAAAAATTAAATAAAAAAAAATTAATGCAAAATTACTTGGGCTACTAACAACTTCTTGAATATCAATTTTGATAAACATCGGATCAGTTTTCGAGAAAGTCCAAGAAAAAAACCGGGAGGTACCGGATTTAACCCAACATTAAATTCAAAAAACTCTTCTGTACAATGTAAAAATAACCTTAAGTTCTAAATTTGAGGCCGATTGGTCCAACCGTTTAGGCTACAATCCAAAATACATCCGTACAGACAGACAGACAGACGGACAGAATTTTGCCAGTAACTCAAAAATGTTTCTCTATCATCGTAATGTCATGTTTGATTGTTATCTCAAAATTTTAAATCTGCACGAATGCATAACTTGCATTTCAGTACCTTTAATCGCAAATAATGGCTGATGACCCATCCAGCGTTGCCGCAGACAATCAGAAATAGTATTCATCGCCAATGAATGTTTTTGTATAAAAATCGTCTTCCTCTTGGTCCAGATTCAGGATGGCTTGAGCGTGGATTACATTTGTTTGGCGGCCAACAGTCAACAGCTGATGTAATGTCTGATTACTTTTCCACATCTTCGACAAACATCAGGGATAATCTCAACAGAACGCCAGCTCCGGGGCCGGCCACATCTGGGAACATGTAGTGTTGTCTCAGTGTCTCTTCAAAGCGAGCGGCTCAAAGCCGCAGTGTTTATCCAATTAATAGTAAAACGCCGTGAAATTTGCGACGAAATGTACCAATACCACTGACGAACTATTGGGCAAAAAATGAAATATCTGCATCTGCTTACTTCCGAAATGTTAAAACAGAATTCAGAAGTTAAATTAATTAAATTTGAGTGAGAAGAACTAATCTTCTTCTTCTTCTCTAACTAACGATTTTTATGCAATGTCCTATTGTACAATTTTCCATTCGCATAAAGGTATTAAAAATGTTTATATTTGACTATGCTTTATTTCCTAAGAAAACAACAAGACGGCAACACTGCTTCCAACTATTTATAAAACGACCCCCACACCTGCCTTGCGTGCTCGACGCTTTTTGACTCGACTGTTGTATTGTTCTTATAGATTCTCCTTGATTCGTTCGATAAATTAATCGGTCATGGTGACTCTGGACGTGCGGTACACCTATCATTTTCATTAATTAAAGATAAATACCGTTTTATTGTGTGCCGAACGTCATTGTTATCAGGTAGCCATTGAATGTCCGTCTGTTCTCGATTCAAACAACTCAGTCTATCTAAAGATATGTGTATATGCGATTTCAACACACAGTGTTTGTAAGTATGCATCCACATACAAATGCCAGGATAATAACATCCTTCATGATGTGAAATTAGTTTCCTGTGGGCAATTTATAGACCACAGGCAAGAGTTGGCATTTAGAGTCAGGTTGTTCTCGTGGTCGATCTTTTGCTTTGCCTCTTTTAGGTTTTATGTCCTTTATGACGATTTAGTTTTATTAGTATCTTGTTTGTTTGCTTTGGCTGTCAGTGGCAGCCTTCAAATGGATTTCTTTTATGTGCAAAACAATATTTTTTCTTTTTTTAATTTGTATGTTGGGGTCATCGGTTTTCAAATGTGCCTTTGGCTTTTGAAATGTGACATTACAATTACCAGATTTTAGTTAGAGGTATAGACTTAAATTTAATCACTTAAGTTAAAAATAAATTTAAATATTATTTTAAGGACATTTCGAATTTGAATTCAAAAATTATTTGTCTACCAGGGTTGGCTCATAATTAACTTTTTTTCTAATTATTTTTTATTAACTTATTAGAGTACATGCTTTTCAACGCCTCAAGCGTTTAAACTGCATATATTTGTATCCTGTTGGTCCTATTATAGGCAACTAAACAAACAATAGCAACCCACAGCGGGATAATGGTATTGCATTCTACAGATTTTGGTTGAATCATAAATGTTTTAAGGGAAATTAGCTACAAATCAATTCAAAGCAAACACCGATTTACCAAACCAAGGATAATAGTTCAACCCTAAATAAACGCCCTCTATTCTGCTATCATCATAGGCAGTAGGCACACTTCCCTTGGGAATAGAATACACTGAAAGAAAAAATTGTATTGTAAAATAAATTTCTTTAGTAAAAAATTGAAAAACATCAGTTGAAAGAGAATCTTTTAAAAACTGCCATAGCCTTCCCTACGCAGGGAGGAGGAGAATAGACATCTTGTGCTTCTAAGAAGAAAATGGGGAAGCACTGGAAACACGAGCCATTTCTAAGTTTGTATGCAAGATATTTTAATACGTTTATTTGCAGCCCAGTAACCTTTTAATGCATCTGAAGCTATCACCAGGCAGGCAGTTAGTTCCCTAGCTAAACAAGAGCAGGATATAAAAACTTGAATATTAAAATGAAAAAGACACAATCATGAACGAACGTAAATTTGGATCTAAAGGGTATAGATGTATAGAACTTTCGATAGGGTAACTAGCTAGTCATACTTTGCCAAATCACCATGCAAAGACTTCTACCAGAACAGCGTTTACAAATCGTTGAAATGAATTTCCAAAATTCGCGCTGTGTTTATCATAATCGTCCATCTGAGCAGCTAATACGCAATACTATATTTTTCGATTCATGATAAAATTAAATCTTTTTGATAGTATTCATCCAAATCGAGCCCCTACTGTGAATAAGCCATCGCCGCTGAAGACGTGAGTGTGACAACAGATCCGAATTTATCGATCCGAAATCTTTGTCAGCAACTCGGTCTCTCCCGGAAAATTTTAAGGAAAGATCTTGATTCATATAAGATCATCAATTGCGTTGTTCTGTGAATTGGCTGAGAATTAACTGGAAGTTGAACTAGATTTTTATCTTCAAATCATATTTAGCGGTGAGGCTCATTTCTGGCTTAACTGTATGCAAACAAGCCGAATTTCCGATTTTGGAGTAAGCACAATCCTCATAACATTATTGAGACTCCATTACATCTCGAAAAAATCGCTATTTGGTCCGGTTTATATGCCAAAAGCATCATCGGCCCATTTGTCCTTAATGGTTTGTCTGTTTGTTATGAATTCGAGGAGATTAAAATTTGCGAGATAACAACCAAGCATGACATTACGATGATAGAGAAACATATTTGAGTTACTGGAAAAATTCTGTCCGTCTGTCTGTCTGTCGGTCTGCCCGTCAGTCTGTCTGCCTGTCTGTGTCTGTCTGTCTGTTTGTCTGTACGGATGTGGTTGGGCCAATCGTCTTCAAATTTAGAACTTAAGGTTATTTTGACGTTCTACAGAGGAGTTTTTCAATTTTTTTTTAGCTCAAAAATTAACGGTACCTGTCGTATAACCGTTATCTAAAAGCTTATTTTTCTCGAAAACCGTTCAAAGAATTTTCATAAAAAAAAACAAAGTATTACTGTAGGTATGCATTATATTTAGGTGAACAAACAATTTAATATGGTGGACTAAAAACGGTACCTCCCAACTTTTCAGAGATCTTTCTCAAAGCGTTCAGACTTAAATAAACATTTCGAAACATTTCAGAAACAATGATACATATCTGAAATCTGTTTTAAATGTTTCATAAGAAAAAAATATATTTCTTTGTTACCTTAAGGAAAAATTATTTATTTGATACATTCGAAAAAATGCAAATAACGAATGCGAAGAACGCCTGTCATCCAAAAATGTCCCGCAGTTCCTTATTCAGCTCTCAAATACAGTTCACGATGTGAAACAAGTAAAAAGAATTGAATTGAAATCAGTAGAAATAAAGATTCTTCGCATAACAGCAGAAGTGACAAACCGTTATCGAAAAAAGGAAAATAACTATCCGAAGAACTCTAAACATACAAAATACGATTTTGGATAAAATACAACAAGAAAAACTCAGGGCGTATTAGTGAAGGTAAACAGCCAAAGAACCCAGTTCAAAAAGTGGCGAAATTCACTAAAAATCCTTGACCAAAAACAAGTTCAACGGCAACTGCATTAATTTGATCACAAAAATAAAAAAATCGAAAATCTGTCGTGGTGATATTTTCTACATTGCGTTTTTTAAATCTGGAACTAGAACCCTGGAAGCGAAAAAAATTGTATTGGAATAATTCTGGGCCCAATAGAGATCATTATGGTGTGTCTACAACAAAAAAAAAAAAAAACATTTCAGAAACATTTAAAAAACATTTCAGAAACAAAGAAACATTTCTCAAGCGATTTTTAAATGTTCATGAATTATTGAAAAAAGTGTTTCTTTGTTTTGAACAGCACCCTTACAACCTCCGCGTCGCGCCGATTAAAGGAGAAAGTCCTCTACTTTTTAAGTTAAACGTTGTAATAATTTTCATTATAATTTAGTTGTTCAAACAATTTCAAATAATATTTTTTATTTTCAAAGAAACTTATAAAATTGATTAAATTCTTAGAAGATTTAGTTTAAAATACAAATAAAAATCAAGAATGTTTTTTTCCAAGCTACAAATAAACGATATTCAAGTGTTCTTAAACTCATTAAAAAAACGATAAAAATCATATAATACAAATCAAAATTTAACTAAAATAAATATCTAAAAATCCAGAAATCCACTGAAAAATCCCGATAATATTTGCTATTGATTTTCTATCAGTGTTACCAATGTATACGCACTCCCTTGGGGAAAAGCAAAAAAAAAAACAAACACAACTGGAAGCTACTGAATTTATCTGCTCAAGCGGAAATCATACTCACGCATTATTCATTCAACATACTGCTGGACACCATCAGAACTTCATCTTAAAGACTAAGGACGACAAAACCTAACACATGTCCTGTAGGAGGAAATTTTCTGACATGCGATGGTTAGTTTCCTCCCACTCATTGAAGATGGTATGAAGGATAAATAATACAGTTTTGGTCCATTAAATGGACACTCTATAGAGATTGTAAAGTGTTACATACACCAACTCTTTCTTGGTGTTGGAGAAGAACTTAGTTAACCGATGCAATAACCATTAAATATCCAAGAAACAGTTTGTATATATTGTTTTGAGTGAGAAAATATTTGTGCCACAAACCGAGGATTTTATTTTATTTCACTTGACTGGATATTCCTAAAATGTTCGCTACCACCATTTTCTTTAAGTTTGTCTGTCAATCAAAAACTGCAAATACAACTTCATGCACAAGCTGATTTGCATTAGTCTATCTATTTCTGGGTGTAATCATTTTGCATCTTCAGGAAAGCCAGAATGTACAATTTTGTAATGAACTCTAACTTTACGGCTAACATGATTTTTTTTTTGGGCGGAACTTGATATCATGGGACATTAACAATTCCTCTGATTGCTTTGATTTGATATGATGGAAGTGTTTGTCTACAACTTGATTTAATATTACCAGAAAGTTGAATTCCGTTAAATACCTGTAAAGCATTATGCAGTTTATTATAAAAGGCAGGTACTTACATAATATCGGAGTATTTTCGATAATAATGGAACTATGGGCGAATCATTAGCAAATGTGGCTAGCCTGACTTGAGGCACAAGCATATGCCGAGTATTAAGTAGGAACAACACTGGACCATGGACACTTCCTTGTTGGGTAACAGTATTTATTTCGTTAAACAAAAGCTTTTTACTGGAACTCTTAAGGAACGCGGGCATTAATCAAGTAGTAATCGTGATTATATCGCAAGTAAAAAAAACCTTACTTGGGACTATAAGGCAAGTTTAGGATTCGTGAATATAAAAAAATTGATATAACAATCAAACATGACATTACGATAGAGATGTCTAAAAAAGTTAGTGGCAAAATATGTCTGTCTATCTGTCTGTCATTATGTATAACGAGCTGCAGCTTAAGCCCATAAGCGATTATGTTCAAATTTGATGTGTGTGATTCCTTTTGGCATTCCACAGAGAGGAAATTGAAATTTCATTTTTAGGCCTAAAAATAACGGTACCGTTTAGGAAAATCTTATTTTCCAACGATTTTGATAAAAAAAATTGAGAATTTTTTTGTTGGTAAAGGTCTACTAACGGTACCTTTCATATTACGGTTTTTTTTAAATTTTTGGCTTTTCTCGCTAACGTCTATTTCGATTTCTGTAAAATTTTATATTTAAGAAGATATAAGTTGCCAAATTAATTCTGCATATCAATATTTTTAATAAGTTTTTTTTCTAATTAAAACTTATTTTTTTTTTTTTTGAAAAATCAATATTTATAAAAATATATATCAAAAAACTCTAAAACTAAAAAAATTATAACAAAAATTGAAAAAAACTAAAAATAAAACAAGATTTTATCAAAATCCGTCCTACAATTTTCGAAATACTTTTTTCATAAATTAGTTATTATACAAAACGTGTGATGGCATACTGCATTTTTACTAAAAACCGTAAATTGTTGTGGTTTTGACACTTTTTCCAAGTTCAGATAATTAATGTTACTTAATTTTTAACTTTTTCTTCTTTCTACTAAATTACCAAAAGAAAAACAAAAAAGAATTAACTGCATTTTAACGATTACCCAACTGTTAGTGCTAACAAATACACCATCCGACAACACCTACACTCTCACACAACTAAATTTTGTTCTCAAAAGCTTCAAAACGAAATCTATAAGATAAAAACCAATGAAAAAGCTTTAGAGATTTGTATTCAATTGCCAAAGGTAACTCTGATGGTGAAATATGTTTTTTCTTTTCGATTCACACAGCGGGGTAGGTTCTAGATAGAAGTGATCATTATTCATTATTCTTATTCTATAACCGTTGATGGACAGGACATGGTGATCGGTCATAGTGGAGCGTACAAGACACACACACAAAATTCAAGTGGAGTTTTCTCAATTCAATGTCGTCAATGATGATATACGTAGGCTCCACTGTTTTCAAAATAAAGTTTTTCTATAATCAATCTGAAATTTTTTTTTTAACAGACTATAGTTGATTCGCCGTTCATATTTATGTATAAAATATAAGGAACTGGTTCATTTAAAAAGTAAATTCCATGACGTTCCATTGCAGTTCTTCTGAGCAAGGGTTCTAGGTTAGAGCAAGGTTATTCTAACCTAAACTATAAATGCAAATTGTTTTTTTGTTTTGTATTGTAATGCTTTCCCTCTTTAACTAATCAACCTATCATCATTGAAAGTTCTGTTGGTGAACGTACCCATTGCCTAGGATATGAACAATGATATAGAGCAACTTGTCTCATGAAATAAACTGTTTCAGACAAAAAAAAAAAGCAAGAACGATTTTTTTATACCAAAATTTGGTAAAATGTTTTAACTGAATCATATCTATTTAAATTGTCTAAGACAGTCAGTTCCGTTTTCTTTCATTTCATTAAAGCTGGATTTGAAAAAGTTGAACAGAGCAATTATTATTTGAATAATAAAAAAAACACTCCGTCAAAATTATGCACAGAGTTAAGTTGAGGTAAGTTACAAATTGACATTGTTTCCATTAAAGCTTCTGTCTTGGGTCCAGGGAAACGAGAAGGCAACATAGTTTTTGTAGAGTGATCAAACTCCCAATATATTTCGGGTAAATTAAAGTCACCCAAGTAAATGAACGAAGATCTCCGGCCAAAGGCATTTGCTCAGGCAAGTGGTTTTAGGCTACAAATGTGTCAACGAGCCCCTCATAATAATCTGCATCAAGGCTAAATAATATATATAAATATAAGCTTTCCCCACAGAGGAAAAAGATGATGACACCAAAGAAATGTGTTTTGAGATCCTGGGCAAAACATATATGCAGTGTCCTAGCTACGGAAAACACAGCTTGCACGACACCACCTCCGATAACGGATTCAGGCTAATTGACTTTGCTGCGGGGCAAAATATTGTAATAGCTAGTACCAAGTTCCAACACCTCACCATTCACAAAGGGCCATAGAGACCTCCTGATCAATCCACTACCAACCAGATTGACCAAATTGCGATCGATGCAAGGCATGTCCGAACTTTTTGAGGGGCAAACATTGACTCGGGCCACACCAAGAAGAGGTAATACCGGGAGGAAGTTCAAAGTTGGACGGCTGCAATCCCAAAATATCTCCAGGTCCTTTTCCGATCGAGTCTCAAATAACTGCCAAAGGAATCCTTTACAAGTATTAAGAACCAGTGCCATCAGGGAAGCCGCCACAGAAGTGCTGGGTTTTACACGGCCACCACAACGAAACCTCTGTTTTGATGATGAGTGTCTGCAAGCACACGCATCTGAATAAGAAACATACAAGGCGGCGCGCTGCAAAGAAGGACCAAAACTATCCGTGCGCTCTACTAGCAGAAAAGAAAAAAAGAAATACCGGCTTCTCAGCAAGAAAAAAGGGATCATGTGAAGCGCGCAATCGAGGAAATGGAGAGCTGTTATTGCAGGAATGAAGTTCGAAAGTTTTACCAAAAGGTAAAAAGAAACTTCCAAAGCTACAGAGCTCGAACTGAAGCTTGAAAAAAAAACTATTTTTGCGAAACGATGACGAAATAAATTCCGCTGTCAGGCAGAATGGTTCATCTCATCCGGGCGAAGTAGACCAACTATTCCACCAACCAGATCTGGATCAAGTAAAGCTAACCATATCTAAGCTTAAGACCAAAAAAGCCGCCGGAGCCGATCGCTTAGCTGCCGAGTTGCTTAAAGCTGCAGGCGATGACTTGGCTATAAGTATGGCCCAACTCATAGGCAAGATGTGGTTAGAAAAAAACATACCCGATGAATGGAATCTCAATATAATATAATTGGCACGATCCTTAAAAAGGAGACCCTCTGAACTGCACTAACTACAGGGGTATCAGTCTCCTTAACATCGCCTACAAGATATTTTTTGCGGTATTGTGTAAACGCCTAAAGCCATTTGTCAATAACCTAATAGGTCTATATCAATGCGGTTTTGGACCAGGAAAGTCCACTATCGACCAAATATTTACATTACGGCAGATCTTGGAAAAAACTCAAGAATTTTAAATCGACACCCAACACCTTTTCATCGATTTCAAAGCCGCTTACGACAGCATTAATAGAGACGAGTTATATAGAGCAATTTGCAGTTTTAACATCCCTGCTAAACTCGTCCGCATGTGTAAAATGACGATGGAAAACGCATGCTGTTCCGTCAAGGTCGGTAAAAGCCTCTTCACTAGCTACTTTGAGTGAACATTTGCATGTCGAGTGCATGTTTCGGCCGAATATCTTCGAATCCATCCCAGAGCGACGGCGCAGTAGAGAAAGACCGTGACTCAGGTGGCGCGGAATAGGACTTCAACCACCTGTGAAACTGGAGACAGCCAGCTAGAGACCGAGCTGGCTCGAGAAGCTTGTTGGTTGAGGCCCAGGTCCACCACGGACTGTAGTGCCACCTGAGGTAAGGTAAGGTAGGATTCTTGCCGTTGCTAATACGTCATTCCTGAAGTTCCAATTTGTTCTTGAGAGTGACGTTGTCAGCTTCGAGAGCACCAATCCTCCACTTATTTTCAGCCACCTCATTCATTAAATTATTCAATTCCGTAAGTGATATGATATGGTTGTGATGAAATTGTTGAATGAAAGCTGATCAATTTTTAATTTGTCGACTTATTTCTGTATGTTTTTGAGAGCATCAGACAACCTTTCAGAAGCACCATCCAACAAATTTCCTTGACAGAGTTGAGGTTATGATTATCTTGGCATGAGATGTATTTCCGCATTTCCGACAGCACCAGAAGTAATTAATTTAATTACTGATTTATTTATTTTACCGCAGGAAAAAATGGTAATTTTTCTTGCAGTTTATACAAATAGAATCTGGTTTATTTCTATTTATTGCACTGTCACAGCACAGGTTGAGAATTTTGTGCCATTTTGGTAGGTACATATGAAAAAAATATTTCTAAATCAAAACTTAAACCGCAGTTAGGCAAAAATGAGTATTTAATATATTTCGGTTTTTCAATTTATTAATCTTTAATAATATTCAAGAAAACAATTAAATTTTCTGTTTTATTTTTGACATAAGAAATAACATGACTCATGCTGATAAGACTCATGACTCATGCTAACCGCTGCGGCGCCGGCGCGTCAAAAAAACGCAAGTGTGCACCGGGCCTGAATTGTGACAAAAATCGATCGCAAACGTATTCTGAGCATAGTAACGCGCGCCGTGTACCGCTAGTTAAATATAAAACTTTTGCCAAACGGTACTAGGTTGTTGGTACACTAGTATTTTTGGTACTAGCTGTTTAGTACTTAGTACTAGAATTTATCAATATTGTATTTTTTTGGTACTGGATTTGGTACCAGACTTAGCACCAGATTTAGTTCTTAGTAGTAGATTTAGTACTAGATTTTTTTTGTCTTGATAAGTGGAATTGTATATGGTGTGAGTTAACAGGCTGTATGTTGGTGTTGCTGCCATCAAAGTTTTCTTATGACATTATCACGTAAAATTATCGTCCGTAAACCGACTTTAAAGACAATCAACTCTTTTTTTTAATGTTTGTTTACTTTAAAGTATTTTCTTGATGCGCGAGCTTATTTTCAACGTCAAACAATCATAAATTCACATCTTGACTAATAGGCTTCATTATTTTCGACTTGATGAAAAAATTCAAATTCATTAAAAATACAAACCACAAAAAAGACCAACAATTTTTTTTCCTTAAAAAAACAGCTAAACAAAAGTACATCGGGTGACTATTTTTGCACCACCCTCGTAATACGTAATTATATATATATTGCTGAAATCAGAGATTCTGGCACTATTATGTGGTGCATTGCTTTTTCATAAAAAAATAATTTCCAAGATGTCATTATGCGGTACCACTTTTTAGTTCCAAGCCTTTGTCTGTGCAAATTGCTCTTAAAAATAAAAGAGAAAATATTAAAAAGCCATTTTCTTTCCCCAAGAACAATGTTTTACCTTTTCTTTTCGGCAAAGTCAATGCCAATGAACGGACTAACCAGTTTTTAATTAACAATTCTCTCCCACCGGATGCCATTTCCCGCATGAATGCTCGACCAAATACAACAAAAACAGGACTCTTTAAAGAAAACTCACCGTTATTGAACGAACTTCATAAGATTCATAATTACCTTCTTTTTTAATTCATATTGTTTGTACGGTTGCCTGTGTGTGGAAATTTTTTGTTTGTTCGTATCAAACGAAGTCGAATGCAGACTCCAGTTGAAAGAAAATAATTAAAAAATAATAAAAAAAAAACTTAAATCAAAAATCACTGTTTCGATTTTTGGAGCCTTTAGCGTCGCCCTATAAGAGGCGATCAATGGAAGTGTGTAGTCATGCAGACTCAGAAGCCTTTTTTTCGAGAACGTTCCGTTATGGTGAAAGGGTGATGGTGGACCATGCCGGAAATAATGGGAAAACCAACACAATAGCATGGTAAAATGATCCGACTGGTCTGCGCATCGTGGCGCTTAATAATTATTTTAAAATGAACATCGTCGGCGTCGTATTGTCACATTTATTTTCAAATTGAAAAGGATAATCTCTGCGACTGCAAATGATGGACTTCAATTGAAACGAATTGAAAACTGCAAGAGGCTGGCTGATGACAATAATGCTTTGTTGGCTGTCAAATTGTCCGTGTGCACTTTAATACGGTTATTCTTTTAATTGACGAAATCGATTGAAGTGTGCAATGGGCTGAAGTTTTGATGATTGAGTTGGTATGAGAGGTCTGGATGGAAGATTTTTGTCGAAAGATACAAAAGTGCTAAGATATATTTAACCTTGATTAGGTACAATTGGTTTATTGTTTTTGCATTATTTATAGACTTTTGTAAGGAGTTTAAGGGACTCTTAAAGCTTACCTTTAAAACATCTATACTTTTATAAAGTTTTTAAAAATCTTTTATTTAAGAAGCGGTTACCTTTTTAATCGCAATTCATATGCTTACTCTTTAAGCAGTAAAGGCTCACAATACTCAGCTGTTTTTAAGATCTTAGACATCTATAGCGCCTAGATTATATAACAAACTTCCCCTTGATTTTCACTCCATTCGCTGAGAATTTTCTTTCAATAGAATGATTAAGAAATGGCTATAAAACTTTAATTTTGATGAAATAAGTAACTTAAAAAGAAAAAATTATTAGATATACACATCTGGTCAAAAAATAGGTGTGACTATTTATTTTTTTGTTAGTTAATTTTTTTTACATTTTTTCAGTTGCATTATAATTTTTTATGTTTTTAATAAAACTTCAATAACAAAGAAAATAAAAGACTTTAATAGGATCTTGAGTTAATAGAACATTTTCATAATAAGTGGCCGAAACTGTCGATTGACGCATTTTAGCCTGGTCAATAAAATAGGCTACCTAAATTTTCGATTACCTAACTCTAATAACCAGAGTATCCTCCATTGTTAGCTTGAACTTTTTGGAGTCGGCGTGGCATTGATTCCACCAATTTTTGGCATGTTTGGTTCGGTATAGAATACCATTCGCTTTGAACGCCTTACCACAATTGGTTTCCATTTGTGAAATATTGCCCGCCTAACTTTCGCTTGAGTGCATTCCACAAGTTCTCAATGGGATTGACGTCAGGGGATTGACTTGGCCACGGGATAAGAGATACTTCCTTCTCTTGGAACCAATATTTTACGAGACCCGCCGTGTGTTTTGGATCGTTATCCTGTTGAAAATGCCATCGGAGGGGCATGTTTTCTTCAAAAAATGGAAGCATGACATTTTCCAAGATATCCCTATACCCATATTTTGTTAATATGGTTTTAATAAGAAATATAGGACCGACACCGTACCAGGAAAAACATCCCCACACCATAATATTGCCACCTCCGTGTTTGATTGTTTTTTGTGTATAGCGTGGATGGTATTCTTTTCCTTTTGGGCGTCTTACATTACGCCCGGAGTCCGAAGAAAACAAATTTATTTTAGTCTCGTCGCTCCACAGGATATTACGCCATTTTTTAAGTCCTTCAGGTCCATTCCAGTTCGCGTATCTAGGAGCAAATTCTTTCTTCACATCTATTTTTTCGACCAGCTGTGTATGCTTGTTTAATATTCTCTCTTCAACAAAATTCGAATTAATTTCTTATTTTCATACTTTATCTTTGAAACTAAACCCCATAACTCTATTTCTTAAAATCATTTAAAATTTTGTTTATATTTTGTATAAATCTTTTATTTTTATATTTAGAAAAGGATGCATTCGTCACTTGTCGCAAGGCAACAGAGTGTATCTTTCATTCTTCAATCATTGAAATTCTCTCTTAATTAACAAATCTTGTAAAATAATGTTTCTATCTAATTTAAAAAATTATAAATTAATTTACAAATGTAATGAGTGATATTGTTAGTTTAAAGAATAGTCTACGGTACCATGTACCAATATATATACTAACTGAAGATGAAAATAAAAATATATTGTAAGAGAACATCTCAGGTATTTTACGAAAATTCCTTGCCGCATGTCGACTTTTCGATATTCCGTAGTTCTTTTCTCTTTCTTCTGGACATTTTCGTCAACAGCAGTGATATTTTTAGTTGAACAGCTGGTCTGGAGCCGTTCACGCCTCACAACATCTTTTGTTGTCAGTTTTTAAAGGCGAGTAGCTAATAAACGGCAATGTTTGTCAAGTACTGGACAAACGGAAAATTTCTTTAATACCATATAGGGCTAAAGTTTAATCCCAAAAAAGCTCTTTGTTTTATCCAAAGACGAGCAATTGTTCACTTTTTATTGTTTTTCATGGCAAAACACGAAAAAGTGGAAATCTTCCCTCATTTATATTAGCACAGTTCACCTTCATTGGTACCTGCATTTGTCTTCAACAATATTGATCCTGTAAGTTTTGATTTGCTTACTGCCCAAATGATTGTATAGGTTCGATCTTATTTTGCAATATTTCAGTGATAAGTCTTAAAAGATCTTTGTAGACACAAATTCACTAAACCGGACTGCGTCCCCGCTATTATTCATACGAGCTGTTCTTTAACGCTGGCAAAACATCTGCGTAAGCTTTTATGCTTCTGGTCTTTTCCCGATATAATGAAAAACAGTATTCATATTCTCTACATCAAACTATTAACTTTCCCATGTGAACCCTGATTGATTTTCAGTTAAGGAAATACTTCAAAGATTGAAATCTTCTTAATGACCGGCAGTACAACTTTCGCAATGAAATAGGTCTAATGGGTTTGCATCGTTTTGATAAACTTTAATACCAAACCTTATTATCGAAAATGTGTGCATTTGTGATCGAAATGAACTCTTGTTTGGATTATTGATTCCATTTTTGACATTTTTGACACTAAATAAATCCTAGTGGGCTCCGTTTTGTGTCTAATTTTTTTTAATCTTTATCAACGACTTTTTCCTGAAAAAAACTTATCTAAAAAAATAGTTTTTCATATTGGATTTCAGATTCACAAACCATGTTATTTGGAAATGAAACTGCAACGTGTGCAAAGTTAAATTTTGATCTTAGCATTAGCAGTATTGAAAAACATGGAATAGAAATGCTCCAAAAACTCATGACTGTCATTTTTGGTTTAAGTAAAATAAGTCCATATGCCTTAAGCAATGTGGAAATGAGCCACTGTATTTGTATTACAGACTTAATTTTGTGGAATGACCAAATATTCGACGTCCCCAAAAGTTCGGCTAGATGTTTAGGTATCCATCGAAGATTCAAGAAATTGGAATGCACATGAAATTACCATTGTACCAACAATCAGAAATATGTATGTTGAGTACAAAGATTCCTTCTTTAGTCGCACCACAGGAATGTGAAACTTTTCGACTGGTCCTTTTTCCCACACATTTTGCTTTGAAGTTCTACAAAATTATTTGGCATTTGTGTCTCTCTTAAATTCTCCTCTTTTTCTCCTAATGCTAGGGAAAGTACAATATTGAAATATTTAAAGGGCAGAAAAAGACTTTTTTAAATTAAATAAGAGGTGGTTTTTTAAAAAAGTGGAATTCAATTCAATTTCAATTCAATTTATTATTTAAAATGGTTTACAAATAAGACACAGTAAATAGCTAATACAAAATTAGTGCGGATCAAAAAAAAAAAAAAAAAAAAAAAAAGAACAAAATATTAAATACTAAAAATAACTTAAGAAAATGTAAGAAAAAATTATTTAATACAATTTAATACAAATAACTTAAGTATACGAAAATTTTATGCTGAAACACAGTTTAAATTATTTGTAAGATGTTTAATGAATAAATTAATTTTGAAGTGAATGAATATTCCAAATTGCTGTTTGAGTACGTTTAACGAAAATTCAAAAATAATGCTTTTTTAAACTTATTTGTTCCTACAATTTGCCTTACCATTATAGGTAGGGAGTTTCATAGCCTGATGGCATAGACGTAGAAAAGTCTCGACGAATTTAAATAGTTTGATGAATAAGTTATGAGGTTTAAAGTTCGGGCAGAACGATAAAGTGGTGTTTTACTATTAATAATTTTATGTAAAAATAATCAACATCTTGAAACAAGAAATTGCATGAATGTACATCCTAGGACAAATTGATGATATTGATAAATGTGATCAAATCTTCGCAGTCCATAAACATACCGAACCATGTCATTAAAAGCAAGAACTAATTTATGCATGGAGTGTGAATCAGGCCAACAGTAAACCACTGCAGCGTAATCGATGATAGGCAGTAACAAGGTTTTAATTAGTATCTAGAGGAGTCAACGCAGAGAAAAGATTAAGCTTACGTAGACCACCATAAATTCGGCTAATGGAGTGATTGACATGATCATTAGCTGAGAGTGTTCGATTTATTTTAAAACCTAAATTAATAACGGTTTCAACAAATTTAAGTTGAAAACAAGAAATAAAAACAGGTGGAAGGATTGTGACATCAATTTTTTTTTTGGAAATAGCAATGATTTGTGATTTGGCAGGATTAAGAGTTAACCCGTTGCATAAAGACCAATTGTAGAGCTCTAAAAGATCTTCACTTACTCTAAAAATTAGGTCCTCCAACAAGTTGAATGGTCGGGAAAGGTATAATTGGACATCATCAGCATAAAGATGTAACATGACATTATGACATGGCATGGGGAAGGTCATTAAAAAAACATGCAAAACCGCATAGGGCCCAAAGTTGAACCTTGTGGAACACCAGCAAGCAGATTCATCGAAACCGAAAAAGTGATACCAACTTTTACTCTCTGACTCCGATGTTCTAGGTAGTTTTTAATTAAACGTACAGATCTTCTACTGAAGCCAAAATATAAATTCAGTTTTTTTAAATTGTTTTTAAAAAATAAAACACAACAAATTCAATGGAATGTGACAATTCCACATTAGCTCTATAAGCTTACAAATTTCATGGAATTTAATGTTTAAAAATAATTTCTGGAATATATGTTTTGCACCATTTGAGCATAACCGTGCTCGGTCTAATTTCGTCAAAGGTGCATCGAATGTTGGCTTTTATATAAGCAATCGTTGCTGATTTACCTTCATAGACCAGAAATTTGACGTACCCCACAAAAAGTAGTCCAAAGGTTTCAAATCATACGAACGAGGTGTCCAATTGACAAGTCTTTTTCTTGAGATGATTCGGTCACCAAACGTTTGGCTCAACAAAGTGATGTTTGGAAGAGCAGTATGGCACGTTGCACCGTCTTGTTGGAATCATTTTTCCTCAAATTTTTTTTTTCAATGACATGAAGAATATAAAATTACGAATTGTTTGCCTGTAGCGTTCGCCATTCACGGTAATGTTGGCACCAAATTTAAAGACAAATGAGCTCACTTAACATGGAGTGTCACGTCTACAACGGCGATGGCTTCTTCTGTACGCATGGTGTGGGTTCCATTTGGATAAATATTATCCAAAGAGTTATGTGGTCATGAATCGATCCATAGTATTTCATATTAGCTGATCAGATGAACGGTTTTGCACACCGTAAGCTTGACGAAGTGCTTTATAAGTTTGGCAAACAGATCGTGAATTTTGGAAGTAAATTTGAACAGTTTATAAACATTGTGACTCCTAATATTCAGTGACAGTTCTAAATAAAATTAATGCATTTTGATAAGGACTTCAAGTTATATAGTTAGTATAAGAAGTGAAACGGAATTTTTTTTGATAATTATGTCATATTTTGGTTATCAAATAAAAGCTTGGCTGCCTAAAGATAAAACGAAAAACCTTTAAGGAACCTGAGAGGGGTTCTATCTGCTAGAACTAACTAAAACACACAAAATTGTCATTCCTCATTATCTATTGAATTTTCCGATATTTCTACATAAGTAGGACATTTAAAAACAAACCTCTTTTTGATTTAAGTTTTTTCTGCACGAAACAAAACTTATTATTGGTGAAAAAGTAATAGCAAATAGGTTTTGATACTCTTTTTGTCCTTTATTTATGTAATATTGCATATTTTATTTATATAAAGCCGATATCTATAAATATCAATGGAACACGCAATTTGTTTTTCCATTTCTGAAACAATCTAAGAAATGGGCACGAATAGGTAGCACGTACTTGCTCTTATGTGCCTAATTACATTGGAAAGCAATATCTTTGACAGAAAATATGTAACATTTACATTGAAAAAACCGTATAAAAACCACAATACTTAACGGTTTTTAGTAAAAAAGAAGTACGCCATCACACTTCTTAAATAACAAAGAATTTATGAAAAAAATATTTCGAAAATTGTAAGACCGGTTTTGATAAAATCCTGTTTTTTATTTTTAGTTTTTTGAAAAAAAAATTCTTTTGAAATTTATGTATGCGGTTTTTTTAGACTTTATTAACACGTGTGTATAAAATTTAAAATCATTTTTTTTAATCAGTTTTAAAAATATAAATTTTTCAAAAAAAAAATTTCAAAAATTAATTAGAAAAAAACCTTATTAAAAAATTTGTTATGCAGAATTAATTATGCTACTTAGATCTTCTCAAATACAAAATTTGACAGATATCCAAAAAGCCGTTACCGAGAAAGCCCAACATTAAAAAAAGAACCGTTACATGAAAGGTACCGTTAATAGACTTTTCCCGTAAATTTGGTCCTAATCAAATAATAGCAAATACCAACAAAAAATTCTCAAAAAATTTCATCAAAATCGTTGGAGCCGTTTTGGAGAAAATAAGCTTTTCCTATACCTATGACCATATGGCAGGTACCGTTATTTTTCGGCCTAAAAATAAAACTTCAATTTCCCCTCTGGGGAATACCAAAATAATCACACACACTAAGTTTGAAGACAATCGCTTAAGCCGTTTAGGCTGCAACTCGTTATAAATACAGACAGACAGACAGACATTTTTTCTGAATCACATTTTTAGACTTCTCTATGATCGTAATGTCATGTTTCATTGTTATCTCAATTTTTTTTTATATTCACGAATCCTAAACTTGCCTTGTAGTCCCTATAATCGCAAGTAAAAATCATAGTCATGACTTTCCAAACTATTGTGACAGAGTATTTATCTGACTTTGTCAAGCCTCATTACCCTATCATTCACCAAAAAAAAAAGAAAAAAAAAATCTCTAGACAGGTGCATCATATAAGATAGAATTGTCATACCTGTAAACCACAGAACGTAAACTACCAAGTTCTTTAAATCAGAACCATAGAGAACCATAAGAAACATAATGACCTAACTGCTGCCATTTTGTGGAAATTCAGTTTTTTAGCAAAATTGAATATGTATATATATATATATATATCATTGCCATCATTTTTGAATTTAAATTTTTCTACCTATCTACCTTAGGCCACTGCTTGATGTTTGATTTCTTTGTTTGGGTTAGGTCAACTTTTTTATTTGATCATGGGTGGCTTTCTTTCCTATATTAACTAAAATACTATAAGAGTGGTAATTACTGTAGCAAACATTGGCTACTAGAGGCCGCTACTATCCGCTGCAGAGTGAATTATATTATTAGCCATTAGAAACAGAGTTTTAAGGCACTGGGGGCAACATAGTAAATCGACATCACCAAAGTACCTACTATACATAGAATTTATATAACTACAATGGTGGTCAATAAATAAATAAATTTACTGGCGCGACAGCTCCTTAAGGTGCCAAGGCCTAGTGACTTATACGCTCAACCATTCCTGTGTGTGTGTTTCTAATCTACAAGAATGGATGGGACCTAAAAAATTACCGCCGAGTCCGAACGGCTACATGAGATGCACTTTTCGCAAAAGGCAGTACTCCGGAAAAGAATGTGGGTATGAGTGGGACTCCAACCCAGGCTCTTCGCTTAGCAGTCCGACACACTAAAAAACTAAGCCACGGGGCAAAATGGTGGTCATGCATCATTAATAACAATGCAATGATCCAAGTGCAGTCGGTATGGTCGTGCAAACTGTTTTCTCCAGCGACTTTTCTCCATGGCACGCGAACCAGAAAGCATTATGAGGGAGTGAATACACAAGCTCACAAATGGGAGAGCGCGTCTTTCAATTTTGCAAAGGTGAGTCTTATGCAGTTTGATTTTACTTGCGATTATAGGTGCTATAATGCAAGTTATGCATTCGTGCAGATTAAAAATTTTGAGATAACAATCAAACATGATATTACGATGACAGAGAAACATATTTGAGTTACTGGCAAAATTCTTTCCGTCTGTCTGTCTGTCTGTACGGATGTATTTTGGACTGCAGCCTAAACGGTTTTGCCAATCGCCTTCAAATTTAGAACTTAAGGTTATTTTGACATTCTACAGAGGAGTATTTTCAATTTTTTTTTTAGCTCAAAAATTAACGGTACCTGTCATATAACCGTTATGTAAAACTTATTTTTCTCGAAAACGGCTCGACGAATATTTATAAAAGCAATTCAGTGTACTACTGTAGGTATGCATTATATTTTGGTGAACAAAAAAATTTAATATGGTGAGCTAAAAAATGGTACCTCCCATAGGACCGGTTATTTTTTCTTCGACTTTTTTCGAAAACTGGTGATCCGATTACAATAAAAAATAGATATTCAAGAAGATGTGGGTAGTCTGAGTAATTTTGCATACATTTTTGTTCGAAAACTTTTTTTTTGTATTTTTAGAAATTTTTTTTTATTTTTTTTTTTGAAAAATTAATATTTTGAAAACGGGTAAGTAAATTTTTTTAAAATTTTGTTTTTAAATGAACGTTATTTTTGTGCTTCAGTTTGTACTCTTGAATTATTTTTTTTTAATTTTTTAAAAAAAAGTTGTTAAAAAAACTGTCTTATTTAAAAAGGGCTCTAACGCTTTTGAAAAAAAATCACACTTTCTTACGTTTCCTAAAGAAATAAAATGGCGTACCTAAGACACGAAACTCTGCTAACCCGAAATACAGACCTATTGCTATCTTGTCGTTCCTGTCAAAAGTCTTTCAAAAGTCGATTTTAAAACATTCCAAGCTTATCTGACTACTAATCTACTAGCTCTAATCAGTCAGGGTTTCGTCCGAGCAGAAGTTGCAAAACAGCCCTTTTACTTGTTGTTGATGACATACGAAAGGCGATGGACACAAAATGTTTTTAACGTCGCATACTTTGCAAAAAACTTAGGGATGATTTCGGCTTCTCTTCTTACGCAGGAAAACTTTTGCACTTATTACTTTAGTAATCGCTCAGCAATGCGTGGTAGTAGGAAGTACGTTGTCGTCATATCTTGCAGTCGCTGCACGGGAGCCGCAGGGTTTCATCCTTGGACCGCTACTGTTTTCGCTGTACGTCAATAAAATTCCTCATCTAGCTAGGTTTTGTAACGTTCAAATGTTTGCGGATGAAGTACATTTATATTTATGCAGTCCTCTAGATGGCGTAAGTAATGCCATTAGTAGCCACATTAATGAAGAACTTGAAATTATTTTCCAATGGGCCATTAAAGATAATCTTTCTCTTAATCCGGGGAATACAAAACATTCTGCATTTATAAACGGGTTTTAGATGGATGCGAAGTCTTCTGCAATTTTGACTTTTTAACAAGGCGAAAACTAAATGTTATATACAACAATCTTGCAAGATACGTATTCAATCTAAGACATTTTGAGCATGTTTCAAGCTATTGAATCTCTCGCGTTTAAAAAGACAAAGCCGAAATACTTACACACAAACAAAAAACAAAACAAGTGTGAAAGCGTACGATGAGGTTAAGAATTAAATTTTTTTTTATAATCAGCCCGCACTAAAGGGATTTTGACTACCCTTATAATCTTAATTAAACACAGCACTTTAGGAAAATAGGGAAGGATGTGAAAGGAGGTAACGATGCACATTTGTTTTAAAGTTCTGCACTTCAAATAGGAGAGAAAAACAGAGTCTGGCAAGGCATTCCACATTCGTGAGATACGACTAAAGAGAGAATCCCTGTTCTTGACACTACGTCCGAAGTTGGGCTCAAGGGTATATTGATGGGCATTCCTTTCAGAAGAGGAATGCAACTGCCTTTTTCAGTAGACATTGCTTATGGAAGTAGCGATAAGATAATGAAAGGCAGGAGACATTACGTCTGTGCCCCAGAGATGTAAATTTTTCTGTTATTGTTCGATCGCCTATCATTTTTAAAGCTCGTTTTTGTAAACCATCCATCCGATGTTGTTTGGCTCTATTTTTTTTCTACATGAAAAACTTCAAATCTGTTTTTTGATTATGTTTATTTGAACTTTTAGAATTGTACTGGTCAAGTTGAGAAGATGATATCGGCTAAATGGGCGCCGTCATAATTGATTGCAATACGGTCTCGTTTTATGGCATTTTTCATCACTTCAGCGAGAACATCGGGCGACAGATTCTCGCACTCGTGTCGAATGTTGTCCTTGAGGGCTTCCAAAGTCTCGGGCTTGTTCACGTAAGCACAGAACTTCAAAAAATCCCACAAAAAAAGTCTGAAACAGTTAAATCGGCCGATTTTGCGAGCCAGTGCAAATCGCTAAAACGAGAGATGAGGTGACCGGGAACGCCGTCTTCAGAATATCCGTTCATGTTGGTTCATGTATCGCTCCATGGCTTGTTTACTTGTATTTCGCATCTCTCTAGTCCACAAAAATGAGAGCATCTTTCAATAGGGTGATTTCTTTTTGCCCACCTTGCTGTCAAGATCAGAATTTAATGAACTGCCTTTGCAGTTCCACATCTGAAGAACAAGGATGTGAATCTGGAAACGAATATGAAAACCTTAAAGTACTGTCGTCAGCGAAACAATTGATAGGATTAGTTGTTTCAGTTAATAAGTCGTTGATAAATATAAGAAAGAGGGTCGGAGACTAAATAGAGCCCTGGGGCTCGCCAACCTCTATTTTGTGAGCATCTATTGAGATCGCTAAGAATGCTGCAAAGTGCTTAGGTTTTCTGTATCGGTGTAAAAAGTATTTTTCCCCATCTGATCTGGCTACAATTTATAAAGCGTTTATACGCCCTAAACTCGAGTATAACTCCCACCTCTGGGCAGGTGCTTCGCAAACATCGCTTCACCTGCTTGATAGAATACAAAATCGAGCGTTAAGATTGATAGGAAATAGAACTGCCGCTGAAACAATTGCCCCACTCGAACACCGACGCAATGTTTCATGTCTTTCCTTATTTTATCGTTTCTTTTACAAAAAATGTTCACTCGAAGTAGCCAGTTGCATTCCTCCCCTTAAAAGTTTCTCCCGTAATACTCGTCTCGCAAGGAATACTCATCAGTTCACCCTTGAGCCTAATTTCGGACGTACCGTGAAATATAGGGATTCTTTTTTTAGCCGAACGACACGAATTTGGAATAGTTTACCCGGCGGGATTTTCCCTTGCCATTTTGATCTACAAACATTCAAAACCAATGTTAATCGGCACCTCCTATCTCTCCCCTCCCTATCTTCGTAATGCCCGCGCAGTGTGTTCTACATTAAAAGGGAAACACATAATCCCTTGTGCGCGCGTTAATTATAAAAAAAAAAAAAAAAAAAAAAAAAAAATTTGACTGTTTCGAAAGATAGTTACTAATCCAACGAAGAAGAGATTCGTCGAGTCCAAATGCACGCATTTTCGATAAAAGAGCTAGATGCCAAACTCTATCAAATGCTTTAGAAATATCAAGTGTAGTAATTTTGCTTTCCCCAAAAACGATGAAGAGATTGGTTCCGCTTTTGGGTGAGATATATCAAATCACCAGTGGACCTGTTGCCGTACTGCCGATCATTAAGAAGCTTTCGGTCCCCAATATATTTCTTTAGCTGAAAATTAATCAGCGTTTTCATGACCTTGGAAAGAAGGCACTTAAGTGCAATTGGTCGATAGTTTGAGGGAGAAGAAGATTGAAGAAGGAAATGTGATAGTTAGAAAAAATAAATATGCGCTTGCGATTCTCTAAAAATCGTCAAATTGACTGAATTAAAACTGGAACGAAATAACCGTTTTATTAAAGTGGAAGCTTCACGACAATGTTATAAAAGGAAAACTTTATTAGCTATGGATCCAAATACTGAAGTTACTGTCATTGTTTTCGACCTCATGAAAACTTTTCCAACTCCCATTGTATCCACAGGTGTATACTATTATATACGTCAGCTTTGGACATACTGCTTGGGCATCCATTACGTAAAAAATGACGATGCTTTTATGTACGTTTGGAGTGAAAGTGTGGCTTCAAGAAATTGGATCGTGTTTCTTGCGATACGTTAAAGAAAATGTGAGGACTAGACATTTAATAATGTACTCGGATCGGAGTGGAGGTAAATATATTATTAAAATGGCTACACTTTGCCAATTCATGACATCTCATCCAGATATCACCGTAGAAATGATAAACCATAAGTTCTTTGTCATAAAGAATACCAATTGACTAATAATAACAAGTATGCTTGACTTGTAACTACATGTGAATTTACAACTGCGGCGAACTTTTCTGTTTCATAAAAGTATTTGTACAAGAAGTTATCAGTGACGGACTAGTAACTTCAAGTGATTTTACTACAAGACTAAAGAGATTAATAATATCAAATACTGAGAAAATTTGGCTCATTCGCAGTTAGAATTCAGTGCTTGGACAACGTTTGGCTTGCAGGGACGATAGTGACTATGAAGATAATCGGATATGGGAACCGCGATTTTTTAAAGAGCGAATAAACTTTAATAACATATCACAAATTTAATGAAAAAAATTAGAATAAACATCTTTGCTTCTGAGAATTTGCTAACAAGCATTGGTCCAGCACTACGTCAGTTTGATCAGGTAAGGACATTATACTTAACACACAAGCAGACAAGAAATAATAAACTCATTTAGGCAATAGTTTCAAAAAACTAAAAAACCTTCTTATTTTCATTAGTATTCTTTTACTGTCAAAATGCTGAACTCTTTCTCCACTAAATTATTATTAATTAAATTCTTTTTCGATTCCAGTTAACCAATTTCCAGATCAAGTTTTTTTTTTTTTTTTTTTTTTTTTTTTTTTTTTTTTTTTTTAATCTCGATCTCCAACACTAGCTTTTCCTTCTTCATTTCCGCAATTTTCTCGTCAAGAATATTTTTACTTGCGATTTATAGGGACTATAAGGCAAGTTATGCATTCGTAAAAAAAAAAATTCTAACAATCAAATATGACATTACGATGATAGAGAAGTTAAAAAAGTGGGTCCGGAAGTTCCGTCCGTCTGTCTGTCTGTCTGTCTGTCTGTCTGTCTGTCTGTATCGATACCTACAGCCTAAACGGTTGAGCCGATTTGATTCAAGTTTGGTATTTAGTATTTTTATTAATTGGCATTCTAGCTCCAAAACTAACAGTACCTGCCATATAACTTTTAATGAAAAACTTCATTTTCTCGAAAACGGCTTCTACAATTTTGATAAAACTTTCTCAATGTTGTTTTCTGTACAAAATCTATCTTTTAGTTTTAATGGATTTTTCAGAAAAAAAGTTTTATAACGGTACCTCCCACTCCCATATGACTGATTTTTTTTAAAATCTGACTTTCTCGCTAACTAATTAACGGATTTTGATGAAATTTTTAAAATATGTACTGTTTTATGATTTAAATAAAATTGCTTATTAAAATTTTCAAAAATATTTTTTTTTAATTTTTAATAATTTTTTAAAAAACTTATTTTATTTTTTGAATATTTTGAAAACGAATTTATTATTTTTTTTTAATTCACTCCTAGTATAAACTATAGATTTCTTTAAATTGACATACTCACAAAAATTTTAAAATATGTTTTCGAAAAGTTTTTCAAAATAAACATTTTTTTGAAAAAAACTGGTCGAACGATTTTGAAATGTAAAATTCATAAAATAGAAAACAGCAAAAGAAATACGAT
This sequence comes from Platycheirus rosarum, assembly GCA_963971375.1. NCBI lineage: Eukaryota > Metazoa > Arthropoda > Insecta > Diptera > Syrphidae > Platycheirus > Platycheirus rosarum. The sequence continues at coordinate 57,298,452 of OZ020508.1, read as the reverse complement.
GGCGCACAACATTTTTTTCAAAAAACATTATGAATATTGTTTTTTTGATATCAAAAAATGGCTGAGCCCTAGCCATTGGTCAAATAAAAGTAGGTGACAACCTTCACACATACATACGTATTTTAAAGCATTTCATCATCACAAAAGCACACAGAATAAATAAGGAAGCCTATGATAAACATAGAAAAACAACTAACAAATAAAAACCTATTCGATTACTACTGATTGCAAAAATTTCAGTCAAGAAAACAAAAGTTTACACCTGTCTATAAATAAACAAACTTTTGTTGTTAATTTTTAATATTGTCTATACCCACTCGCTAAACAGTAGTTGGAATGTGTATCTTAATTTTAGTACCTACCTTCTCTCCAACCTTATTATAGGTACCTAATATCCTTAATAAATTAATACCTACCAACACCATTCCTTTTATCGATCCATCAAACATATTTAAGCTATTTTAATTAATTTGATTTCAAAAAGTAAATTATTGTTATTGGGACCTATATATGTAGGTCCCTATACCTAGCATTATTGCCCTACTGCTGATTCCGACGAATCCTTATGCCAGTTGTTAAAAATTTTTCCATATCAAAATGAAAATTAAACTGAAAAAAGTCCTTAATGTCTTTCTATTAGCAAATTATATTATAAACAATAAACAACAAGTGGAAAGATAATACACTAAAAAAACTGCAAAAGGTAACAATCCTATATATTTATGTGTTTCTCCCTTTGTCGTGACGCATGTTCGTTCGAGCTTTAAACCACAACGATTTTAAAGAAGTTGCACGTCAAAAAAAACATTAAAATGTCGCCTGCACTTAAAAAGGATTAGCACATAGAATCAAGTACGTGCGACCCAGTCGTGCCTTTTATTTCTTCTGAGCTCCAATTGGCAGAACAATTAAAAAATGCATTAAACAATGTACATACTTTTTCTTACCAGACGGAGTATAGACAATTGTTCTACCTTTTCTACTGCAGCTGGCTTGCTGTGAGAAGTGAAGTTTGTATTTTCCATATCTCTTGATGGAAGTGCATTTTGCACTTCAGGTTCAGATCCTTGAAAAATGCCAGAAGACTCATTAGTAAGATCATCAGATCGCGCTACTAGTAAGGAAAAAAATGTTTATGGAACTCAATTTTACAACTCCATACTTTATTTGCTCTTGTAGTTGCAAGTTTGCAAGTACAACACTAATAGTTTTATGAAATAGGCCCCAGGATTTTGGATTGAACGATATTTTTCCACCCGATAACTGGATAGAAGTGATTGAGGCAACGAAAACAAAAAAATCCATTTAAAGTTTTTAAAATGTAAAAATAGCATTTCTTCTCCACTTTGAAGTTGGAGAAACATATTTCAAATAGAAAGGTTTCTCGGCAGGGACTGAAGGTAAATTGGCTCAAGATTCATGAGCTTCAATTTCGTAAGAGTGACCCTTTTACAATACATTTTAGGTTAGTATTCTTTTGAATACTAGTTTAGTTAGGTTTTGGATAATATACAAAAGAAAAAATCTATTTAAAAAATACAAACTTTCAATATAAACCTGATTTTTGAAAAAAATAATAATGAAAAATTCAGTTGGGCCCCTATGCCTCACGGCGTTAAGTAATGTAATGGCACTTTATTTTGTTCCTATACTGTTAATCACATACATACTTAAGAAACAATCATGGCGGTTATCGGCCTTAAAAAAATTAAGAAAGTTTACTCGGTTGAGAAAATAATAGTAATTCATCTCTCCTCATTCAGAAGAAAGAAAATAATCATAATCACATTTTCGAGTTTTTTTCCTTCCGTTGATTTGTTGCTTCCTTTATCTTCGTTTTAGGTTTACGATTGTAACTAGTAGATGCAAATTGTAAAACCTATTTTCTGCTTTCTCAACTGCATTGCCCCACCACCGTCGCGTCGTCGTCGTCACCATAACTATCATCAACTCCTTCGTCTCCAAATTCCCCTGTGGCGTTTCGTCCTATCGTTTTTCAGTCAACGAACAAACCAAAACCCAACCATCCATCCATTCTTAGCAGCGGAAAATAATTAGCGCAATTAATGAGCTCGTAATTAGTGCAATCTAAACAAAGCGAGCGCGCTGTGCTACTTTCGTGCAATACGACACTTTATTTCATTAAGGCGATACAAAGTAGCCCAAATTGGTGTAAGGCAGCAGCAGTGTTTAAGAGCTTGTCGCAGGCTTTACTTAGAAAGATAAAAAAAAAAAAAAAAAAAAAATGGAGCTGGTGCTGTAAGGAGAAACTGAGAAAGGACAGCGGTGAGACGCGACGCTATGTTGGAACTAGTGACAGCGAAAAGGAGAAACAATGCAGTTTGAAAACGAAACCCTACCGCGGTGCTCGAGAACTGATGACTAACGAATTTATTGTCCCAATTTTTGAGATTAAGCTATATCCTTTGTAATTACTCTTTTTCTGGTTGTTATGTTTCTTGCAGTGATTGTGACGCTTCTTTAGACATTTCTTTTGACTAATGATAAGGAATCAAAATAATGGTTCTCCAGGTACTAACTTCAGTGGGGATTTGATTGTCCTGAGAAATGCTGGATTTAAAACAATTACACAGTTGAACAAGTTTTTTATTTATTTATATAATATATTTAAGGATATTTTTTAGTGCAGTTTAAGAATTGTAATTTGAAATAACAAAAAGAAAAAAGAATTCAAAGAGAAGGATAAAGAAAAGTCTTTTGTTTTTTTGATTACCCCACATTAAGGTGGTTTTGGTTACCCTTATTCCGATAGTTAAGCACAGCGGTGGTGTAAAGACAAAATTGTGGACTTGAAACTAGGTTCACATATGTATGTACATTTGTTTTAAAGTCCTTCATATAAATATGGTAGGGAACAGCAGAGTTCGGTAAAGCATTTCACATCCGTGTGGTACGGCTAAAAAACTATTAACTTTATGTTTTACTTATATTACTACATTCAAAAATTTATTTAAAAAAGCGTGGGGAATAAAACGAAGCCTTGGGCCACAATAGCATTTTTTTTCTTGAACATCACATTTGAAGCAGTCCAAAAAGAAGTTACTAGTTCAATGAAGAAGATATAGAAGAAAAGAGGCATTTCAAAAGTCAATAAAAAAATTATACTTTATTCTTACAATTTAAAGACCGTTTGCACTTTCCGGTGAGATATACCAAATCAATCACAAGTGAGCCTTTTTACAAGAAAGCTTTACTTAACTTATTTCTTAAGATTAAGTTGATTAGTGTTTTCATGGTTGAATTGGTTGAAAGTCAAGCAAATACATCTTTTTTGGCGACAGGCTAGGCAAATGCTACATCCTCTCGGAAAAAGACAAGAGGCATAGGACAAATAAAATCACTAACAATATGGTTTTCCAGAGTGGAAGAACACCTTTTGAGAATATTAACAGATATACTCTCCGAGCCAGTGGATTTGTGTACAATAAATTTTTTGCGAAAGGATATTGGTCCGATAAAATTATTTACGCTCTTTTTTACAGCACTGTCTGAGGGCGTCGAGGAAGCCAACTTTTAGATGATTGAGAACAGTATATATTACAAAAAAAAGAACAGTAGATCTGACGATATACATTTTTACTTGCGATTGTAAGTACTATAATGGTGCAGGAATTTTGTGCAAAAGTTGAAACTAACTCTAATAGAAACGAAATTTTATAGGATTGTAGATTGTAGTACTACTTGAAGAGAGTATCTTAGGAAAAATCCCAGCCTCTAGGGATTGAGCAAACCGTGCAAACAGGGTGGGAATATCCAATTTTAGGTGTTCAGAAAAATGAAAATAACTTCCGAACGGTACACAGCAAAAAATCAAAAAATAACTGAAACGTCACGAAGTTAATAGTTTACAGTATTGTAAAATATTATTTTTTTAACTTATGGCCGTTAAGTTGGTCAAATTTGATCTAAATATATTTTTGGAGTTCAACGGTGCCATGACATTTGACCATGCGTCATGTGGCCATAATTTGAAATATGGCAATATGACACTTTCAAAGTGTGTCATGTGGCCATATTCAAAAATATGGCCATCTCGCTTTGCCAAAGTGTCTTAAATGGCCATTATGGCCTAATGTCACTTTCAAATGCATTTTTTTATCCAGTCTTAGGAGTTGGGACTTATATCCGGCCTTGTTAATCTTAGTATGAAGAAGCTATGGGGGGCATGCTGCCCCCCGGCAACCCTACTTGGGCTCACGTAACGTTTCTTTTTGATTTAAAGAACTTTTGCATAAACCCAATCTCGCACCTACTCTAAATCCTATAGTGAACCCAAATAGGGGGTTGCATACGTACGTCATACTCGATCATATGGCTATTTGACGCTTTTAAAAAGTGTCATATGACCATATGTCAAAAAGTCGCAGTTAAATATGGCTATTTATGACTATTTAGCAAAGCGACAAGTGGCCATATGTTTGAATATGGCCATATGACACTTTTAAATTGCAATATGACACGGTACCGAGTTTAACTGTAAAAAATAGAACAGTTAGCAGGACTTTTTTAAAAAAATTGGCACGGCTGGGTCGCACGTACTTGCTCTAATGTGCCTAATCATATTGGAGGGCAAGATCTTTGATAGAAACATCTAACATTTACGTACAAAAATCACACGTTCTCAACTTAAAAAAGGGTCAAAACCTGAATATTTAATGGTTTTTAGCAAAAATGAATTACGCCATAACATTTCTTAAATAACAAAGAATTTATTAAAAAAATATTTCGAAAATTGTAGGACCGATTTTGATAAAATCCAGTTTTTTTTTTAATTTTTGTTTTCAGATTTTTGTATGCGGTTTTTTAGAGTTTATTTTTATCAGCTAGGCGTAAAATTTAAAATAATTTTTTCTGATTAATTTTTAAAATATTAAACTTAAAAAAAGAAAAAAAATTAATTTTAAATACAAACAAATAAATGTTCAAAATGTTGGTATGTAGAAATAATTTGGCTATCTAGATCTTTTTAAATTTTAAATTCGAGAGAAATCCAATAAGCCGTTACCGAGAAAGTCAGGAATTAAAAAAACGTTATATGAAAGGTACCGTCAATAGACATTTCCCGTAAATTAAATTCTGATTAAATGAAAATAGTTGGAGCCGTTTTCGAGAAAAATAATATTTTCCTTAACCTTCCTTAAGTGGGTGCGACTAATAACTAATATTAACCGGTTTCCCAAAAGTCTAAAAACACCAAAAAAACTGCGTTTTTGGCGGTGACTGTGCTTGGAGGGGCTTGGAGACCTGGAAAACGTCTGTCACAAAAATTTTCACCCTCGAGGAATCGATGGCATTGGAATTTGATGCATTTGAACATGGTTATGCTTTTAAAAATCTCGATAGACGCGTTTAAACTAATCTTGGGATAGTTATCAACATTTTTAAAAGAGGAGTAGAATCGTTTTGCTGTGCAGTAAATTTTCCTTTGGAACTTAGCGCAGTAGATCTACTGCTAAAGAAGTAGAGTGGCAGCACTCTCTCCACAAGGCAATGAAATGGGCAATTTATTGCTTGGAAAATTGTCAATGGGTACTCTGGGTTAGTATAAAATAACGAATTTATTTATTTTTTTTGTTCATCGAAATATTAATTATAAGGACATTTAAAAATTTAAATTGTAGCTCATTATTTGGTTCAATATCATTGAGTTCTTCTTCGCTTGTAGTGTTGTTGTATAATTTACCCTGTCGGGTTCCAGACATTGCTGAGCACTGCATTCCTGAACGCTTACATTAGCATCTTGTTGTACACGACAGTTACTAGATATCAACTTGAGCAGATGTTCTGGAGCCGGTGGCAGGTCAGTTGGAATGGATAGCAAACTACTTCCGGGAGATTTCCATCCCCAATCTGTTGGTAGCAAAGCATTTCCCAGCCATGCTTGAACTTGATGGTATGCTAATTTGGAATGTAACCAATTACTCAGTTGTAAGCAAGATACCCAACTAATAATTTAACTCGTATAAAGTTCTACACAAGCTATTTAACTGCTATAAGACTTTTGTTGAATATTCTTCAATGGAATTTAACAAATTAATGTACATTTTCAGATTTATTTTTATAAGTTTTCCAATTTAATTTTTTTTTTTTTTTTTATTGAAGAAGAGAAAAATGTAAATGCCTTCTTTCTAAAAGTAGACGGTTCGACAGTTCTTTGAATTTCAAACGGAAGTCCATTCCATATCTTGACTACAGTAACAAAAAAAGATCTTTCAGCAATGGTGTGTCTAAATCGAGGCAAAATTAGTCGAAGTCCTCTTTGAGACTGTGCAAATTGAAGCATTTCTCCTAAGTACCCAGGACACCTTTCATGAATAATGTTATGAAAAACAATAATATTACAAAACATAATGTGATGTGGCAACAAGTTTAGATATTCGGAGGATACATTTTGTAAATTAACGACATCTGTTGGATTCATTGTGTACAACAACCAACATTCATTGTGAGCGCCTAAAAGTATGCTACATATTTGCAATATGCTTTAACTGAGTACTAAATCGAACTTGAAGTACTAATTCGAGACTCGAATTAGTACCGAAAGCTTAGATTGTGCCAGAACCAGACAGAAGCTTCCAGAAGCTTGTAAGCTTGTATAAATACAAGAGTAGATTGCATTGAAAGTGCAGTTTATTTTCGAAAGTGGAATTGTTAACAACTGGAAGTATTAGTAAAAAGTGATTGAATTGAGATTAAATAAAAAGTGTTGAATTATAAAAACGTATTTGAATTGTGAATAAGTGAAATAAGTTAAATTGGTGTTATTTAAACTGAAAGACGTTGTGTTTTATAAAATAAAGAGATTTGTTTTATTATTGTGGAATTTTGATTGTGTTTTATTTGTCGAACCCCAGGCTAAAATATCACATTGGTGTCAGAAGTGGGATAAAACTCAGTAAAGTGCTAGAAAATTCCATAGTGACATTTTCTAAAACAGTTTCGGTGACTCATTTAATTGTGAAAGTGGAATTTTCCAGAAACTATTGAACTGATTGTGCTATAAAACTGTGAATAGCGAGTATTTTTGTTAAAAATAGTGTTGGAAAAAGATCTTTCTAGAAGAGACATTAAAATAAAACTGACTGTGTTGCGAAAATAGTGTTTAAGTTACATAAAATGGGTCGCAAATTAGAACAATTGACAACAGCTGAGTTGAAAGAAGAATTAGGAAAACGAAATCTTCAGACTTCGGGGCTGAAAAAGGAACTATTGCTCCGACTTCAGAATGCTATCACTCAGGATGGTGGAGACCCCGATACCATGTTGTTCGATGTTGAAGAACAAGGGAGAGAATGCACAGTAAGTACAGCCGATGAAATGCCTGCTTTCATGAAGTTGCTTCTGTCGAAATTCGATGCTTTGGAAAGTTCCTCGAAAGAACAAAAGAACTTTCTCGAAAAACAACAGAACGTTCTCGAAGAACAAAAGAACGTTCTCGAAAGCAAATTTTATGGTCTCGAAAACAAACTCGATGCACAGAATGTTCTCTTCGACAAAAGACTTCAAACAATCGATCAGAAATTCGAAGCCAAAATAGAAAACTTGGAAGAAAAGTTCGTAAGTGTAGAGCAACAGTACGAACATCTGGCTAAGGAATTTGATTCTTTGAAAAAGCAGAAGGTTCGGGAATATTCGAGCGACAGTCCACGAAGAAAGGAAATGCAGCCCCCTGTCTTCGATGGTCAAACATCATGGCCAATTTATAAGAGGCAGTTCGAAGCTGCCGCCTTGACGAACAACTGGGACAGCAAAGACAAATCAATTGCTCTTACACTTGCGCTCAGAGGAACAGCTGCCGAATTGCTGCAGACCATTCCTGAAGACAAACATCATGATTATGATGCCATGGTCAAGGCAATCGAGATGAGGTTTGGCGACGACCACATGCAGCAAGTTTACCGAGTCCAGTTGCGCCGAAGGGTCCAGACAAGAGGTGAAACGCTACAACAATTGCAAGCTGACATCGAGCGCTTGGCAAATTTGTCTTATCCCAATACCAGCAGGGAAATCATAAATGAACTGGCAACTGATGCGTTCACTAATGCCATTGCAGATGGAAAACTACAAATGGCTGTGAGAATGGCAGGTAAGAAAACGCTCGCTGAGGCTTTAGCATTTGCCCTGACAATGGAAGCAGCAGACCAAGCTTCGCAAGGTAGCCATCGCGTCAGGGAAATGGCTACGCTAGAGTGCCCATGTCAACGTGTCGACATTGAAAGACAAAACCCGAACACTGCTCGAGGTCAAATGAGATGCTGGAATTGCAACAAGGTACGACACCTACAGCGACAATGCAGATCTCCACAGGTAAGCTGCCCACATAGCGCGAGAAAAAGGCCTACTGACAGGGATATCGCTTACCCTACCGGGCATGATTTGGGGATACATCAGTGTGGAAAGCGCGTAAGAACCAACTTTGCAGAGCAGAAGTCGGTTGATGAAATGAACGCCCCCAGGACCGTTATCCAAGTTGCCCAAACGAAACGCTGCAACCAGAGTTTGACGGTGGAGACCGTCATCGCCAACAGAAAATGTGTGGCCACTATCGATACGGGTGCCACGGCCTCCATAATTAGAAGAGGCCTTGTCCAGACGTCCTGGCTACACAACACCAGCTGGAACAGTCTGAAGGCAGCTACGGGAGAAGAAGCAAAAGTATACGGAGAGGTACTTCTGAAGATAGAACTGGCAGGGCTGACCTTCGCACATACATTCTTGGTAGCTGACATATGCGACGACTGCATACTAGGTGTGGATTTTATGAAGGCACATGAAGTAGTCCTAGACTTTCGAATGCAGGTGTTAAGGTATTCAATCGTCGAGATTCCAATGGTGTACGGAAACGAGAATGCTGTAAATCTTCGGACGATCATATGCAGTGATGAAATTCTCCGGCCATCTTCAGAAAGAGCGCATCCTAGGTGTTTGAACGGTAAGAAGGACGAAAGTATTTCTGTTCAGAGACTAAGGGCTGAACCTGTAAAGGGTTGGACTGCGGAAGAACTTCGTAATGCACAAAAGGAAGATCCTGACATCGAGCCCATTCTTGTATGGAAGGAATCTATGGATAAGCCGAATGCAAGAGACATCTCCGACAGAAGTCCTACCTTAAAGGCATACTGGGCGCAGTGGGACGCTCTCCATGTAAAAGATGGTGTTTTGTGGAGAAAATGGGAAATGCCGAATGGAAGATCCTTTAAGATGCAGCTTGTGGTGCCACGGTCGAAAGTGCAGGAGATTTTAAGGGAAATGCACGATGAAGAATCCGGCGGGCACTTAGGAATCAACAAGACACGGAAAAAGGTACGGGTACGTTTTTATTGGTTAACTTTAAGAAAAGATGTCGAGAGATGGTGTCGAAAGTGCACCACGTGCAAAGCTGGTAGAGGACCCAAAGTCAAGGCAAGCGCTAAGATGCACCAGAACAAAGTGAGCGCCCCGATTAAAAGATCAACGACACACACCAAAGAACCCAAAGCAATATAAACATTGCGAGAGACCGCCTGAGGACCAGATACGATGCGCGAGCAACAGCACCTGAATTCAATGAGGGAGATCTGGTATGGCTTTACAACCCACATCGCAGAAAAGGAGAATCGCCCAAGCTTCAGCAGGACTGGGAAGGTCCCTACCAAGTAGTTACGCGCATTAATGACGTCGTTTTCGGAATCCAACGAGGACCACGAGCAAAATTGAAAATTGTCCATTTGGATCGACTGCATCGTTACCATGGAAACAATGATGATGTGCTTGTTCGGGACGAACAAAACTAAGAGGGGGACAATGTGATGTGGCAACAAGTTTAGATATTCGGAGGATACATTTTGTAAATTAACGACATCTGTTGGATTCATTGTGTAAAACAACCAACATTCATTGTGAGCGCCTAAAAGTATGCTACATATTTGCAATATGCTTTAACTGAGTACTAAATCGAACTTGAAGTACTAATTCGAGACTCGAATTAGTACCGAAAGCTTAGATTGTGCCAGAACCAGACAGAAGCTTCCAGAAGCTTGTAAACTTGTATAAATACAAGAGTAGATTGCATTGAAAGTGCAGTTTATTTTCGAAAGTGGAATTGTTAACAACTGGAAGTATTAGTAAAAAGTGATTGAATTGAGATTAAATAAAAAGTGTTGAATTATAAAAACGTATTTGAATTGTGAATAAGTGAAATAAGTTAAATTGGTGTTATTTAAACTGAAAGACGTTGTGTTTTATAAAATAAAGAGATTTGTTTTATTATTGTGGAATTTTGATTGAGTTTTATTGGTCGAAACCCAGGCGAAAATATTACAATAATATATTTATCTAAACTCAATCCCATCAAAGAATCATGAAAAATTGAAACACTTTCATATCTAGGGGTATTATGGACGAATTGTAGGCAGTCATTAAACGCTACATTAAGTTTACGTTTACATTCGTAATCTAGATTACGGTAGACGGCACAGTTAAAAGTGAAAAAAGAGTAATATAAGGCTTTTAACGAGATGTTTTTTTAAATCAGTGTCCAATATATGGGAAGAAGACCTCAGGGAACGTAAGCCACAGTAAATTCGTCTAATAGATTCTGATATTGCATCACAACATGTCAATTTATGATTAATTTGAAAACCTAGGTATTTAACTTTGCGAACATATTCAATAGCCTGTGTATTTAAAACAATCGCTGGTAGATCCATATTATAAACTTCATGTCTTGAGCAGACCATAGATAGTGTTTTTGAAAGATTAAGTTGAAGTTTCCAGGTAAGTCATTAATAAAAAGGGAAAAAAGAAGTGGCCCCAGTATTGACCCTTGTGGCACCCCGAAGTTGACAATAAATGGGCTAGAAGAACCTTCGTCAGTCGTAATTTTTTGAAGCCTCTTATAGAGATAGTTCCTCAATAGTTTAAGAGCAGTACTAGAGAAACTGAAACTATTACAAAGTTTAGAAATTAAAATTTGATGATCAATACAATCAAAACCTTTTGAGAAATCTAAACGGACCATAGTACCAAGAAGATTACTAGCAAGTGCAACACGAAAATCAGATTTGACCTTTACAACTGCAGTTTCACAACTGTGTTTGGTGCGAAAACCCGACTGCCATTTACAAAGCTTGTTGTTGGCTTGGCTCAGAATTTGATCAGCCATCAGCCGTTCAAAAACTTTACCAAAAAAGGTAGCAAACTAATTGGTCTGAAATCGGAAGGTTCCATTGGATTACTTTTTTTTGGAATTGGTATAACCCTTGCATTTTCCCGAAGATCAGGAAACTCACTTCTATAGATGCAAGCGTTAATAATATGTTTCAAAGGTGGAAGAACAATAGGTAAAATTAACCGAATAAATTTCGGTGAAACATTGTCCGAGCCGATTGCATTAGATTTAATTGACCTGATATCGCTTAAAATCCTATTATCATCCACACAGTTAAAAGAAAATAAACCAGCATCATTTCCTGACAAGATTAAAGGCACATTCATATTAAGCAGAGGAGGAGCATAAAATGACCTCATTAATTCAGGATTTAGTGAACAATTTGATGAATTTTTGCTTCCAGTAACACCAATATCTTTGAGGTTTTTCCAGAGCACTTTTGAGTTTAACGAAACATCGAGTTTTTGCAAAAAATATCTTTTCTTTGTTAAACGAATAAGCGAAACTACTTTATTTCGAGCAAAAATGTATTGACGTCTATTATAGTCCGATGGGTTTTTTTTTGTATTTTTTATAGAAACGCTCTCTTTCCTTTATTTGTGCTTCGATATCGCTACTGTACCAGGAGCAAACTCTTGATTTTTTAACTTGTTTGGTAACGATTGGAACATAATTGTCAAAAAGGATTTGCAGCAAATTGTTGAATAACAAAACTTTACTATTAACATCAACTGTGTATAACATATCATACCAATAATCATATGCAACATTATTTTGAATATCTACAAAGTTAAAAGATCGATATGACCAGTAGCTAAAAGATTTTGGATCACGTATGCTTCTCGTATTAAAATGAAAAAAACAGAAAATTAAATCGTGAATAAAGTCCGAAGTCAGCTTAATTTGGTCGTTACATAAAACTTTATTTTTAGAAGTAGTCAAAAATATATCAATTAGTGACGGATTCAACACTGACTGATAACATGTAGGCCATCGTTTGTTTACAACAAATAGACTTAATTTGTCACAAAATAGTTGAAAAGACGTGTTGTAGTATTTTCAAAAAGTACATTTACATTAAAATCACCTCCGATTAGAACATCACAGTACTTAGAATTCAAACGGAGTAAAGTGTTTTCAATATCATTTAAATTCTCCTCCTTGAATGTACAAGGACATGTCTGGAGAGTGCAAATAAGAAATCTGTTTGCTCTCCGATGTCTAGACCCGGAGTTATGACCAAAAATGTCACTCACCTGGTAAACATCGAAAATTGATAGTGTACCTGAGCAACGCCGGGAGGATCAGCTAGTCTTTTATATTCAAAGTTATAGCCATTTTAAGAATCTCAAAAATAAAAAAAAAATAATGACACCTTTAATTTTCTTTGCTCAACAAAATAGAGGTGGGAATTTTTCTGAAAAGTTGTGCCAAAGTATAAGGATCAACATTTAGTAAAAAGGCTATTAATATTTTTCAAATTTTATTCGACGTTGTGACAGTACAAAAGAGCAAGTACTTGGGATTCAGTCGTGCAATTTAATTATTTCAAAGCTCCTCTGTCTATGAAGTCCAACTTTCACCTCCACGTGAAGAACATCGGGTATCTATCATCAATTAGAGATAAGGTTGCAAACCTTTTAAAAGATTGCTGGAAGAAGTCGTCTAGGGACTTGGAGTTTGGACGTCTAAGCCTCTTTCGGAGGAAAACTTCTCCGGGTGATTAAGAGAGTAAAGCACACTAGCCTCCCCTTACTCCTAACAATTTCTCTTTTGGTTTTGCTTAAGCAAGTCTAGTCTTTTTTATAAATCCGTAAAATCAGTTTCAATCAGCAAATAAGGATGAAGAGGTTTTGGCATCAAGGTTTTTTAAATTCATTTTGATTAAAGGTTATTGGCTAATAAAAGTATTCGTATAGAAAAATGCATATCAACTCTTGTCATCAGTAAGGAGAAAAGAATACCTATATCATTTTTTTTCAACTCTAATTGGCCAAAAGCTGGTGTAAAACTTTATCGCTCCACCCTTACACTTACAACATCTGACAGTCTTAATCACTAATCTCAAGATATATTACAAACTACTGCCATAAAGGGTTCTATGGCAAGACAAACATCTGTAGAACCCGAGACGAGCTAACATCTAATTGAACCATCTGACATTTACCAACAGAACTTTTAGTGGTGTGAACAACAAGGCAATCAGGATAAAATAATCCAAACGAAAGTGTCAAGCTTAGATTCCAATTAAATACTCAACTACTCTGTCAACAACGATCTCCTAATTGAGTTACAAACACCATTTCCATCCGAAAATTTGACCCACTTCTCGATATGGTCTCCATGTAAACATCTCCAGCAAAAAGTATCTGAGACTTAAGAAAGAACTCAAAACTGAATCTCTCCATTATTTACCCGCAAAACTCCCAAAGATATCTCGAATTATCCGTTTGCAGTTTCTTCGCCCCATTCTGGCCCAAAAAGTCCGCATAAAATATTTCATTCAACAAATCGAAATGACCATTATCCACATGCCAATAATTACGACTACGAGCGCCAAAACCATACCGACTGACATGCCATGCATATGCACTGGCGCTACATAGCGGGCGCAGAGTGTCCTTAAAGCGCTCGTTACACTAAATCAGTTCAATTGTGGTCGGTCATCGTTAAGTGGGCCAAGACCAATATATACTGACATTATACGCCAGTGGCGTTATCTGCGAGACACATGAAAAAATACTTAATTTTATCGCTGGCCATATATCAGGACAGCATTGCTGTGTGTGAGGATGTGCGTTTATTCTGTATATCGTTAAATTGGTATCTATGTGTGAATCTGTGGCAACGTCCTGCAGGGCTATAAACTCTTTGTGTCACTACAAGCCTATATATATTTAGCTGGATTGATATGTAGGTATGTCGTATAGGCGATTGCTTATCGCCTCACTCTTAATGGTCAAAAATCGAAAATTAAGCCGATTATATTAATAAGTTCGGAAGATGTGATGTTTACGAGGCATTACGTGTAGTCTTAGCTCTTGACATGTTTTATGAGAGCTCATGCCTCATAATATTTTGGGGGGCGTTTTGTTAAAAAACCGGAGGGGGTATTGGCAATACATTGTCCATTTTAATGAGGTCCAGTTGTTGATATAGGTATATATAGATGTATAGTTTTACGAGAGGGTTGAAAACCTTTTGCTGGGAAATTTGTATAATTTTCCAATTTTAATGAGCTGGCAATTTTTTAATATCCAAAGGTCAACATCATACCCTTTTGTGATTTATTGGAGGCCTTAGCTGAGTTATAACCATAACCAACTTTATCTTGGAATTTTGGTTAATTTTATGACGATTTAGATAAAGGACATCAAAAGTACCAAACAATGTTTTAAGATGAATGATGACAAACATTAGGTTATATTATATTGGATTTGTTGAACAAAAAAATAAAAGCAATTTGACAAAATTGTTAAGATAAGGAAGGAGTTTGGCGGAGTTGCAAAATTAAGTTTTTCGAATGAGTAGTTTTATATTTATTATAATGATTTTAGAATATATAGTGGAATTGGTTTATCTATAGATATTGGCGGTACGTTGTTTAAGCCATGCGTTTATGCGTTTATGCGTGCTTGTATAAGTTGGGAGGGGTGGAAGCCATTTACGGTATATGTATGGCAAACACAATATGATTTTGCATCGCTGACGAAAACTCATTGCGGACATAAAACAAGGATTTATCTTAATAAATTCAACATTTTGAGGCAAGGTGGGAAAGTTTGGAAGAGGAACTGAAGGCTAGATCTTTGAAAGTTCCAGACGAACCTGGACCTCAACCAACATGCCGTTCCAGCCAGCTCGGTCTTAGGCTAGCTGCCTCCAGTTTCACACTCAAAGTTGGTTGAGGTCGTCTTCCACTTGAGCACCGCCACCCAAGGCGAGGTTTTCCTTGACTGCGTCTACCCGCTGGGATGGAATCGAAGATCCTAATAAGAACTAACATTACCGTTCAAAAATATCACGGTCTGAACTTATAAAAAGTGTCAAAACCAGAACCAATACTTAATGGTTTTTAATAAAAATGGAGTACGCAATCACACGTCTTGTATAATAACAAATTAATGAAAATAGTATTTCGAAAATTTGTAGGACGGATTTTGATAAAATCCTGTTGTTTTATTTTTAGTTTTTTGATATTTTTTTAATGTTGGTATGTATCTTATTAGATTTTTTTAATATTAAATAATTATTAAAAATAATTTTTTTTGATTAGTTTTAAAACGAGAGAGTATAAGTCACTAGGCCTCGGCTCCTTAAGGAGCTGTCGCGCCAGTTAATTTATTTATTTATTTAAAAAAATATTGATTTAAACACAAAAATACATTTTAATTAAAAAAAAATTATTTAAAATGTTGATATAAAGAATTAATTCGGCTACGTTAATCTTCTTAAATATAAGATTTGACAGAAATCTAAAGAGCTAAAAAAGTGGAAAATTGAAAAAAAACCTTATAAGAAAGCTACTGTTAAAAGACTTTTCCGATATTTGGTTTTGATGAAATGATAGCCAATAAGCCACCAAAATATACCCACACATTTTTATCAAATTTTTTGAAGCCGTTTTCGAGAAAAATAAGCTTTTCCTTAACGGTTATACGACAGGTACTCTTTTTTTTACTAAAATTTCACCAAATGTGTATTAGTGTACAAACAGAGTGGAGCTAAGAGTGAGCAAGAGCAGTGAGCAAAAAGGAAAGTTGAGAAATAAATCACGTGTAGTGAATGGATAGCGCACAGAGTGCAGCGTCCTTCGAAGATGGAGCAAAGAGTCAACAAGAGAGCAAAGTATGTTTGATTTGTTCGCAAAAGAAAAAAATATTTAAATAGAAAAGAATGATTTCTTGCTTGTTAACTTCTACTTTGCTCTTTGCTCCTTGTTCCTCACTCTGGCTAGGTTTCATCCTTGCTTCCTTGCTCGAGCTTTTTGCTCTATGCTCTATGAATTTATCAGCTTTGCTCTCTGCTCCATTCTGTTTGTACAGTAAGACTTATCTTAACATGTTTGCAAAATTTCATTAAAATCCGTTTTGTAGTTGAGATTTAACAAATTTTTTCCGCGCCCCCATACCCCAAAATGTCAATAACTTTTTTTCTAATTATCTTTTTTTCCAAATTTTGTATACGACCGATATTAACGTGTGTGCGAAATTTCATTGAAATCCGTTGTGTAGTTCAGATTTAACAGACTTTGTTTCGAAAACTTTTTTTGTAAATAATATTCTACCCCGTCCCTACACAGGGATGGTGTCGAGGCAATTTTGCAATTGATTTCCCGAATCTTCGTATTTGGCATTCGAAACTCTAGTTAAATCAACATCAAGTTATGTTGCTTTTAAACAAACCAGAAAGGAGTAGGAGGATTGGCATGAGTAAAAAAGTGCAGATTTTCATAAATTTTTACTTGAGTGTGAAGGGGCGGATGGGCGTGGTTGTGGAATTTTTTGTTTGTATCTATCGGGCATTCCAAATATCATATCAACAATTCACAATTATATCCGTCCTTTTGTAGCGTAAAACCTGTTCATTTACTGGACTAGATCGATAGTAGGCCTTTTGCGAAAAACCGTGCCAAGTGTATTAGAATTTAGAATTGCTTTATCTCAGAAATGGTGAATCCTAGGAAAAAATTGTGAGGTAACTTTTTATAGTTAATTGCATTGTCTATGTTTTTGTCTCAGAATTTCTTTTCATAAAACTAACCCTTTGGCTAAAAAAAAACTTTCTTTTGACCTTTGACCTTGCATAACATTTTTTGGCAAACATCATATCGATGGGGACTTGCACAGTTTTATAATGTTGTTCTTACTGTTAATGAAAATTTTCAGCTTTCTGGGGGTTAATTCAAAGGTACCCCTAATATTCGGGCTAACTTGACCGCGCACTACTTGATGAATTTTATATTAAACTAGTAATTTTGTATTCATTCATTCAAAAAGTTGACAGTTTCAAGTTCCGATTTTCAAATCAAGATTTTATCAATTTTCGATTTTTTCAAACACCAAAGAAAATTTAAACAAAATTTTTCAAAAAAATATATTGACCATTTTCTGCTTCTGGAATCGAAGATCAAGAGATATTGACACAAAAAGATGCTTCCTCGTTTAGAACTCGACAAATGTGGAACGACCATGAATTTGTTTTATCGTTTTCGTCTTTAAAAAGCGGTGCTTCAACTAACAGAAGATTCTTTTCCTTGGATTAAGAGACGGTATTCGTTCAAAAAAATCATTTACATAATATTCATAGGCTTAAGTTTTTTTTTTGATAGATCATTTAAATTATGACCAATAATTCAATTATTAGTTTTTCCAATCCAACTTGCGGTTGCAGAATTTATTGGAGCAAACATTTCAATCTTGCACCTTAATGCATTTGGATGCATGAAGCACAAGGAGAACCGTATCAAGCAGCATGTGAGTATTTATGCTAAAGCTATGGCGCCGGCTCGCCGTGAGATGAGCACAGTTGCTATCTCTCTGTAAGAGCTTGACGAATTACGTCGCTTGTAAGACATGTGTGTTTTCAAGCTTTGCCAACAGGAAAAACAGTTATCTTTGCTCTTTATCAGAGATCATTGATAGTAAAGGTGTCTTTTTTTCTCATTTCGATGAAATATTAGGAATGACGATGCCGTTTATGTATGATTCAATTCTGCGAAAGGGTGAATTTTCGAAATATTCCATAAAAATATTGAAACAGTTTCTATTTACCTATGCAAAAAAGACAGTTGTTGGCAGCATTAAAATGAAGCACTTTAAAAAAAATTATATTACCAATCTGCCAAACCAAACCCATGTCAGCCTACAGCTTAACTAAACCTGAAGCATGTACATGTATACATACTACAATAAAAAAAACCAACTTATCAGCAAAATGCTGAGCACTGAGCCTAGTAAACGTT
This sequence comes from Platycheirus rosarum, assembly GCA_963971375.1. NCBI lineage: Eukaryota > Metazoa > Arthropoda > Insecta > Diptera > Syrphidae > Platycheirus > Platycheirus rosarum. Next base: position 57,280,318 of record OZ020508.1, on the reverse strand, counting down.
TTCCAAATTTCAAAATTACATTCCTAAAACGTGCACTTTAAATAAGCTGGCTCTAGCCCAATCCATGTAAATACCAACAAAATTGGCAAGATTCAGTTTCTTGGGGATTGCCATTGCATCCAGAATTCTTAAGCTTCGCAAATAAAAAAACTCTCGAGGTATGTTTAGCTTTACTTTGATTCTTTTTATTTTGTTTTACGGTAAAAAGCCACTACGAATCTGATTTTCCTAAACTTGAAAGTCTGTGGAACGTTAACAAAAGTCATACGACTGGTCACTCCTCCATAAGTTCAGTTCTGGCGATTCGTTAACGATTCTCGGCCCATTTAAGGTGGGAGGACAAGACTACACCACCATTCCACATGTGACTGAGGAAACATTGTTAACTTGCCAACAAAAATTGTACCACACTGTGTGCATCCAATTTTGGCGCATTGCACTATTGTACAGTTTGTTTTTTTTTTTTTTTTAGTTTCCGGGTTAAAATTTGGAAAGCTGCAAGCTGGAGGATATCCTTTGCATTTAAGGAATACAAAGAAGGAGCATTTTGTGGGGATGAACTTTAAGTATGGAAGCAGAGACGTCATATAGTTTTTAGATAAAATTAATATAAACAATTTTAAGAACCTTTGAAAAAGTTCTGCAATTCTGCTAAGTCGAAAAGTCTTGTTTTAAGAATTTGGTGAACAAGGCTTATTTCGGGAAGGACCTGATGTATTCTTCTATTGCAATGATTTGCAATTATTGTAATATAAATTATACATTTCTTAAAGTTTCTGCTTCAGCAGAGTCTCTACACATGTTTATGAGTAAGCCACTGTTTCCGTACGTACCATGAAGCATAAACGATTGCTCTATTGACTGTTCGTTTTGATTTTTTTTTCGATTTAAGGTGTAAAGGATAGGAAAATACCAAGAGTATCAATACATTTTGACTTAAAAAAGTTTTAAATATAAGCCATTAGAAGGAGTTACGCAAACGATTCTGTTAATGACTTCATTAACTCCATGAGCTATATTTTCCAGATTTAGAGGAAAACTTTTTCGAACTTGGCCATCATCGGCGTACATGTCAATCAAACTGTTAAAAATATATAAGGACAGATCATTTATGAACATAATAAATATTGAGCTTTGTGGGACACCTCTGTTTAACGGACAAAATTCCAGTACAATTTTATTTGAAACAACTGTATGATACATAAGGTATCAATTATGTTATCAAAATGAGATGGAAACAGATTTAATAATTACTAACCTTCTTAGGTAAGACATGATAGTTCATGGGGTCAAATGCCTTCGAACGGTTTAATAGAACAACAGAAGACCGACCTTAACATTTAATTTGCGATATTATATATTTCTGAAAAGCCAGAATTCTTTTCTTTTTAAAAAACTGTCTTATTGAAGACTATTTTAAATATGAATAAATTAAGTTGAAATCAAACTCAAAATAAAAAAAAAAATTAGCAAAACTGGGTTGCACGTACTTGGTCTTATGTGCCTAGGTAGTCACATCATATGATCTAACTTATAAAAAGTGTAAAAACCTCAACATTTACGGTTTTTAATAAAAGTGGAGTACGCCAACTTACATCTTAAATAATAATGAATTGACGAAAAAAGTATTTTAAAAAATGTATTATGGATTTCGATAAAAACCGATAAACAAAATAAAATTGTTTTGAGATTTTGGTATGCAGTTTTTTAAGAATTTATTAAAATACAGCTAATCATAAAATTTAAAATATTTTTATTTTATCAGTTTTAAAAATATTGAATTTTCAAAAAAAATCTAAAAATTTATCATAAATAGAAAAAAATATTATTCAAAATTTTGGTATTCAGAATTAATGTAACTACTTAAGTCTTTTCTAATATAAAATTTTATAGAAATCCAATAAGCCGTTATTAAGAAAGTAGAAAACTTAAAAAAACGTTACATGAAAAGTACTGTTATAAGACTTTTCAGTTAAATATGGTTTTAATAAAATGATAGTACTTACATAATACTCTTAAAAAAATTCATCAAAATCGTTGGAGTCGTTTCGAGAAAATTTTCCTTAACGTTTATATGGCAGGTACGTACCGTTTTCTTTGCCCTTAAAATAAAATGCCAAAAGAATCTTATATACCATATTTGAAATGAATTGCTTTAGTCGTTTAGGCTGCAGTTCGTTATATATACAGACGGACAGACCGAAAGATTGACAGACTGACAGACTAACAGACTGACAGACTGACAGATTGATACTAATATTTGTAGGCCTCTCTGTGATCGTAATGTCATTTTTATCTCAATTTTTTTATATTCACAAATCCTTAACTTGCCCTACAAATGAAGTGTCATATATGAAGGTATTTACAGTACTTATAACAAAAATACACTTTTTAAATTTTTTGTCTGTCTTTCTGTCCCTGTTTCTGTGCCTGTTTCTCTGTGGCTTTCTATCTGTTTGTTCCGGGTAATCTCGGGAACAGCAGCACCGATTTTCACGGGACGGTTACTGATAGATTGTTGATGATCTAGAGAGTAACTTAGGCTATTTAAATTACCCACTAGGTGGCGCTGGGTGATCTTTTTTTTTGAAAATTCTTATTTATGTACCCGATTTTGACAGGATTTTAACTGGCAGAAGGCTGATAATTTAAGGATTAAGTAAGGCTATTTAAATAGCCCCAGGTGGCGCCGGAGGCGGTTTTTTTTTAATTCTGATTTATGCCCAGATTTTGACGGGACTTTCACAGGCAGATTGCTGATATTTTGGTGCCGCTGGGGTTATTTCGCAAGCACATGACTTGTTTTGTAAGAAATAACAAAGGCTATTTTTCGAAAATTAATTTTTTATAAAAGCAACGCCGGGTGAGTAAGCTAGTAGTATCTGTAATGGCAGGTAAAAAAACAAAAAATTTTAAATTATTTCTATCAAAATTTACATGATTAAGTACAATTTTTTTTTCAAAATACAAGTCTTTCATTTATTTTTAGTAAACAATGAAAATTTAATGTCTTATTCTTTTTTGAAAACATTTAATTTTGAAAAGAATTGTAATAGTAAACGAGACAGATTGATACTAATATTTGTAGGCCTCTCTGTGATCGTAATGTCATTTTTATCTCAATTTTTTTATATTCACAAATCCTTAACTTGCCCTACAAATGAAGTGTCATATATGAAGGTATATACAGTACTTATAACAAAAATACACTTTTTAAATTTTTTGTCTGTCTTTCTGTCCCTGTTTCTGTGCCTGTTTCTCTGTGGCTTTCTATCTGTTTGTTCCGGGTAATCTCGGGAACAGCAACACCGATTTTCACGGGACGGTTACTGATAGATTGTTGATGATCTAGAGAGTAACTTAGGCTATTTAAATTACCCACTAGGTGGCGCTGGGTGATCTTTTTTTTTGAAAATTCTTATTTATGTACCCGATTTTGACAGGATTTTAACTGGCAGAAGGCTGATAATTTAAGGATTAAGTAAGGCTATTTAAATAGCCCCAGGTGGCGCCGGAGGCGGTTTTTTTTTAATTCTGATTTATGCCCAGATTTTGACGGGACTTTCACAGGCAGATTGCTGATATTTTGGTGCCGCTGGGGTTATTTCGCAAGCACATGACTTGTTTTGTAAGAAATAACAAAGGCTATTTTTCGAAAATTTATTTTTTATAAAAGCAACGCCGGGTGGGTAAGCTAGTAGTATCTGTAATGGCAGGTAAAAAAACAAAAAATTTTAAATTATTTCTATCAAAATTTACATGATTAAGTACAATTTTTTTTTTCAAAATACAAGTCTTTCATTTATTTTTAGTAAACAATGAAAATTTAATGTCTTATTCTTTTTTGAAAACATTTAATTTTGAAAAGAATTGTAATAGTAAACGAGACCAATAAAAAATTAGTTTTCAAAAACTATTCACAAAAATGACTTAACCTGAAAAAAAGAAGAATTTTTAGGCTTAACAGAAAGATTTTATTGTAGTTTATTATCTATTTGATGCAATTTTTGTACGTACAATTTCAGATTTTTTTTTAAAATTTTGTAAAGTCCACTCGTTTCCCATTCTCCTAAGATCAAGAATTTTAAAACGCTGATTGGACACCACAATTGGGCTTGTAGCCTATACATTGACTTTTTGTGCTGGTTCCTCTCTTCCCAACGGCATAACTGACCAAATTGCCTACCTATTCATTCATAGAACCTCTTACATAGGTACTTTGAAGGAGGTATTATTAAAAAAAAAAAAAAAATGAAAAATAAAAAAAAATGCTTCAAGCGTTTCAAAGATAAGTTTATTTATCTTTAAAACAGCATATACAGTTTATTTAATGTAAGCCCGTGTTTCACTTTCTACACGTATCCCCAGACCAATTTTGAGTAATTTACAAAACAAGTCAACGAAATATTGAAATAAAACTAATAAAAAAAATTAAAAATTCCTCGAGCCATTCAAAGACAAAATATATATTCTCTGGATACACATAATTTACTTTTGTGTAATACATTAACTACGGACTTCACACTATACGTATCCATTTGTGCAATTATTCGCTTTTTTTAAAAACTAGGTTGGAAGTAGAAGCCTTTTAAATTAACTTATTTGGAGGATGCGCTGTAGAACAAGAATCGCCATCCAGCTTAAAATGGGGCATAAATACAATACATTTCTAACCTTTATATTTTATATTTAAAAATTTCGCCTTACTACTACAACAGTTGTCTATTCAGTTTTTTCTTAAAAACACTTACCTACCTTATTGCCTTCAGTTCATTTCTCTAAATTAAAAACAACAAAATTCTTATATAATATCAACAGGTGTATGACAAATTAGACGAAAAGTCAGTCATCGACTCCATTTATCATCCAGTACAAGACGGGTCATAAACTTTGTCTATACGAATCCCTGGATAGTTTTTTTTTCAAACACATTGCACCATACCCTTTCAAATCACATCAGACGAATGTGTATCATTTTCCTGACACATAAAATAACTATTTGCGTAAAGTAAAAAATCCTCAACCACAAAATGATCCAAACAATATAAAGACAATCTAAGTACGATGAAGTTGACATTATGTCTCTCACCTCAACAAGAATTCAATTGCTTACAATAGATTCACCTCAAAGCTGGTGTGCACCCTTCCACTGTGCCCCATATAGCCATTCAAAACTACGTCCACCTACCACCACCCCTAACAAACAAAATGAAAGTGCAAATAAAAAGCAAACAAACCGCAAAATTGTAAAAGCAAAGTGTATAATTCCTTTTTAATTTCTACCCTAAGTGCATTTCAAAGTACCGAAACAAAAAAATATCCATGCAACTGCAGGCATTGACGCTAGATACAAATACGTGATGCTGTGTTGTCGTACCGGCAGGGTGTCAAACTAGACAAAAACGATAACCCCTTCTCCCCCAACCCTCCCAAAAAAAAAAACTACAACTTAACAAAAGCTTGTGTGTGAACATAGCCATAGAATATCAAATGAATTGCATTTGCCTCGGGTGTCTGAGAGATAAAGAGAAAAAGCTAAAAAAAAACGATGCCAAGGAACGGCATCTATTCGGGTCTACTCGACTTCACCTGAGCGTGCATCGCTACATGCCTTTCCGCACTTTCATCCAAGCTACATCCACGAGGAGCATTAGCAGTGGGGCTCTGCTGACACCTTTTGCTGTTCTTCCTTTTGGCATAACGAAACGAAACTTCTCTGCGCCGCCGAGGATGTTGGATGGTTAGAGCTTAGACAAACCCTGTTAGATCCATTCATTCACAGTGATCCATCAGGTTCGTTTACTTCAAAAAAGGTAGAGCTTAAAGAATACCATAGTGGCTGTGTAAAAAGGTAAGTTTTTTTGAATACTTTTTTTACCATAGGAGGGACATTGTTTCTGTGTACAGTTGCAACACCAAGTGCAGACATTAGTTTGAATAAATACCTTGATGAATGGATTCTATTCGGTTTTCCATTCAAGCTATCGATTAGAACAAAGTCTTTTGTACGTATAAACTATACGAATGTTGATATTTTTATCTTGTAAATGTTTTCTTTTTTCTGTGCGTTCGATCATTAGAAAGAGCATTTTAAGTTATAAATGGACAGTTACCAGATGGCCTCGGATTCATCCTACCGAAAGATTTGATTTCGGGGAAACTCACCCTTACAAAGAAGTAACAAGAGTAAAGGATGTTGAATTTAGATACAAAGTCTTAGGTACCCTCCATTTACAAACACCTCCTTTTTTTCGTTTTTAAAACACAAATTTACTTAGAAAACTAACCGTCAGTTTCACAGTATGGGTTTTAACTTTGGCTTGGTTTTAAAATTCCGTTTGAAAAAAAATTATTTTCTCAGTGCTTATGCGGATTCAGGATTTAGTAAATGGCAGAGGGGCACGGTTCAAAACTTTTTTATTTAAAAATAAAACAAAATATAAGAATGCAACTATAAGTACATAAACGACCTAAACCGTGTTTTCCCGCCGGGTATACTATTCCAAATTCGTGTTGTTCGGCTAAAAAAAGAATCCCTATATTTCAAAGTACGTCCGAAATTAGGCTCAAGGGTGAACTGATGAGCATTTCTTGCGAGACTAGTATTACGGGAGAAACTTTTAAGGGGAGGAATGCAACTGGCTACTTCAAGTGAACATTTTTTGTAAAAGAAACGTTAAAGCTAAACATTCCCCCCATGTGTCTATGAATGACACTTTCATTGAAGAAACCGAAAAGCTCTCAGTACTCGGTATGTGTATCAACGACGACCTTCGTTGGAATGACCATATATTTGAGACCGCCAAAAATGCTGCTAAGTGCTTAGGTTTTCTGTATCGATGCAAGAAGTTTTTTTCCCTTCTAATCTGGCAACAATTTACAAAGCGTATACGTCCATTCTTGCAGATTAGCAACACACACACAGGAATGGTTGAGAGTATAAGTCACTAGGCCTTGGCTCCTTAAGGAGCTGTCGCGCCAATAAATGTAATGTATATACGTCCAAAACTCGAGTAAAACTCCCGTAATACTCGTCTCGCAAGAAACGCTCATCAGTTCACCCTTGAGCCTTATTTCAGACGTACCATGAAATATAGGGATTCTTTTTTTAAGCCGAACCACACGAATTTGGAATAGTTTACCCTGTAACGTGAAACTATGCGATTACCAAACGTTTCCTTCAATAAGTCAACTGTGGCACGAGCTGTGTGACATGTTGCGCCGTCTTGTTGAAACCACAGCTTCTGCACATAATGGTTGTTTCATTGATGAACAAAAAAGTCAGTTACCATGGCTCTATAGCGGTCACCATTGACTGTAACGTTTAGACGAGCATCGTTTTTAAAGAAGTACAGACCAATTATTCCACCAACCCATAGAGCACACCAAACAGTCAGTTTTTGTGCATGCAACGGTGTCTCAATATAGACTTGACGAGTATCATCACTCCAAACACGGCAGTTTTGTTTATTGACGTATCCATTCAACCAAAAGTGAGCTTCATCGCTTAACAAAATTCGCTTATGAAATTTGGGATCTTGTTTTCAGCCCATTTAATCCTTGCACTAGTTGGATTTTGTAAGCATGCAAACCAAGATCTTTCGGGAAGTTGACACATATCCAATTCCTGTGCACGATGGCGAACAGACTGATTCTGGTTTTCCTCTACGCTACGCTGTACAACAGCAGTGACTTCTTCTGTACGCGTTGTACGACGTCTCTGTGGATGCGTATTATCATTTAGAGTAAACGTGATGCGAAAACGCTCCATAATTAATCGAATTAATTGCTCTGATGGCCGTAAATGGACGTACTGCGCGATACGTATTTCGAACAGAACCATGATTTTCAAAATAATTTAGTACAATTTGGGAGCGTTGTTCAGCCGTCAGTCTAATCATGTTGAAATGCCAAACCAAACTAAAAATAAAGCACTTGAAAAAATGGCCGCCAGTTAAAATGGTGCTGCCAACTTAAAGTTCTTATTTAATTTATTTATTTTATTTATTACGGTCAATAGATTTTTGTATATACAAATTCTTGGAGCAGTTTCGAAAAAAAGTAAGTTTTTTACTTAACAGTATAGTACATACCTTTTTAATCGGCAGTGAGAATTTTAAGATGGTGTTCTGAAAACGGTAATTCCCATAGAACCGTTTTTTTCTTCGGCTTTTTTGAAAACTGGTCAAATAATAACAATCAAAAGGAAGATGTAGGAACCCAAACTAATTTCGCATTGAATTATTTCCGATTAGGTTTTTATATAAAAAAAAAACAAGACAAAACTCACAAAAATATAAAAACTTTCAAATACCCTTAATATATTTCAAATTTTATTCGACGATGTGACCGCGCATCAGAACGAGCACGTGTATGTATCGTATTCTTCTTTCTATAACCTTACCTCACTACAGTGCTATAGTCCAGCTTGCACCTGGGCCTCTTTTCATAACACTCTCCTCTTATTCCTCTATACTCTATGATACGCGTACGGAAACAATTAACGTCTCGGGTTTTCGAATATTTATATTTTTCTTTGCCTTTCGGTCTTATTTCTTGGTTCTCGGCCTTCGAGTGCATCTAAAAGCATGCAACTATATACTAGACAGGCAAGTTTAAGTTTATTTCTCAAAAGTCTTTCAGAATTCGGACAAGAAAACTGAAGAAGAATTAAAACTGTAGATCTGCTTGATGTCGAAAATCGTAGTTTTTTTCATATAAATAAATTGGCTAACGAGTTCTTTGAGTTTTAAACAATTGAATAAGTGTTCGAAATTTTATAAAATTATCAAAAGACATGTCCATATCTTCTTAGGCTTAATATGTACCTACTATTAAAGGCAATTTTTAATTAGTTCTTAATAGCGGAGTTACAATTACAATAAATTTCACATCTATTAGTGAGGATTGGTATTGTCAAAGTTTTTACAAGTAGGATTCTGGTTTTGAGTGGGGGTAAATTCTTGAGCAACCCAAAGCGTTCCATGTTCATGTTGGAGGTGCAGGGTCCGGACCCGACCGCCACTGTGTCGCAATTAAAAAATGCTGCTTCATGATAATATACCCACGTACTATGGGAGTAATATACAATGGTATTGGTTCGAAAATGGGCAGCATAGTTGTTTAGTCTTCTTCACTCTAATGCGGTATCAATTTCCATTCAGAACATCTACCGATACATCAAGTGTCCTTTCTCCTTTGCAAGAATGTGGTATCTTCCCCAATCATCAGCAAAATGTAATTTATTTACTTCCGGGTTAGCAAGAATAAAAAGCAAAGGATTCAAAACGCTAACCTTGAGCAAACCATTCTTTGGTGACTCCATGACCATGAAAATCCGCATGAAAATTTCCGGAAATCTGGGTGGCCGAAGGCAACTCATATGTATTAGATTATGGTGGTTGTCTATCAAATGCTTTTTCAAAATCAATCAACACAATGTGCAAAACTCTTGATGAATACCAATATTTGTCAATTCTTTTACTCTGGATTGCCATTGTAGTAGATTTATCTGGAAAAATCCGCACTGGTCATCAGAAAGCTAATATTATGCTTTACATGCGGCCATCCAATACCCTCCAATCGATTTTCATGGTGTGTAACATCAGCTTAATTGAACGGTAGCTATCTCAAATTTGAAGGAACCTTCCCTGGTTAAATGGGTGGCGATAACTCTTCTTTCACTGATTAGACACTTAGGTCACCAATTATTAGTTAAGAGATGAGAATCAGGAGCCAATTATAACCTATGCGATGTCTCCAATCTTTCTCCAGAACTCTCGTCTTGCCCAATCGCTATTCTTTTTTTTGGAGTTTTCACCGGAGAATTATCTTCTTCAACTGTCAGGGACTTCTTCCTTATGAGGTTCAGCTATTGCAATCTAAAGTGTTCATTTAAAAATCCTTAACAATACTGTCGCCATCTGTCATGATTTTATTCATCATCAACTATGTGGGCTTTGAGTGGTGGCCACTCTCTCCAAAAAACAGCATGTACAAATATTTTTTTTTAAATTTTTCTTTCAAAAAGCTATTCTTACTTGCTACATTGAGAGTGGTCATTATTAAACATTTTTTAAATTCAGATTAAGGCGTATATTTCAACTAAATAATCACAATTCAAGATTAATTTACTAAATGGAAAACCACCGTTTGAAATGTAGCATCTATAATCCGAAATCTATTTCCAAAAAAAGATATGTCATCCTTTATGTCAATAGGTACCATAGAGCATATAGTGCTCCTGAGCCTTAGTTGTTATGCCAAAGCATGTAACTATTCTTACCATTGTTGGACACATATTTTTTATTTAGGATTATGTCGTTATTCCTAACGTTGCCATTGTATCTTCTTGGACAGGAAGTGCTTTGTTTCTCTACATACATATGAGCATAAATATAATCCGTAGGAATTATTTGGTGACGATTTCTTCGATAACATAGATCATGTTTGGAATGATTTGTATTTTTATTGTAAATGTCTCTTATTGACGACAGAAGTTTGATTCATCTTTGTATATGTAATGTATACATAACAGAAAAAATATATTTTTCATTGTATCAGCGATCCCTTGCTGGTTTTAATACTAAAGAGACTCGGCGATCCAATCGCTCCCTGTTGGAGATCAATTTTAATATTAATCATCATGGCAGAAGTTACATTGCAACTTTTAACAATAAACTTTACCATTAAGCGTGTTGTACAGCATAGCTGTCTCGGACATGGTCTAATATGGAGATGCAATTCGATGACTTTTTCCAACATTTGTGGCCGCATATCGGCAATAACGCAGCGAATGTTGTCCTGTAAGTGGTCAATTGTTTCAGGCTTATCGACGTAGACTAGCTATTTCATATATCCCTACAGAAAATAGTCGAACAGCATTAAATCGCACGATATTAGAGGCAAATTCACGTCTCCGTAACGTGAAACTATGCGGTTACCAAAGGTTTCCTTCAATAAAACAACTGTGGCACGAGCTGTGTGACATGTTTCGTCACAGCTCCTGCACATCATGGTTGTTCAATTGATGAACGAAAAAGTCAGTAATCATGGGTCTATAGCGGTTACCATTGACTGTAACGTTCTGGCCAGCATCGTTTTTAAAGAATTACGGACCATTTATTCCACCAACCCATAAAGAACACCATACAGTCAGGATTATCACCACTCCACGTTCACGTTCCACATTCTTGTACGAGTTGGATGTTGTAAACACGCAAACCAAGATCTTCCAGCAAAATCTTCTATAAAGTGGATGGACACATATCCAATTCCTGTGCACGATGGTGGATAGACTGATTCGGGTCCTCCTCTTCTTCTTTTCAAAATAAATTTGCACAATTTGGAAGCGTTGTTCAAGCGTCAGTCGAGTCATGTTGAAATGCCAAACCAAACTTAAAATAAATCACTTGACAGTTGACAAATGACCGCCAGTTAAAATAGTGTTGCCAACTTAAAGTTCTATACCTATAAAAAAAGACTTTATACAGTATTAAAGTGGAGACCGAGTGGATTGGTAGTGGCGTGGTGAATTAGTGGCAAGCGGAAAACCTATTTAAACAAATGAAGACGCGCTCATAAAAGTGGAGTTGAGGTGCCGTGAGATTTTGCAAGTTGTGTGGTGCCAGTCTCGTGCCACTTATCTCGAACAAGTTTAATTTTCAAGTGAGTAGTGACAATATTTTTTTGTTGGGCGTGGCAGATGCTTGACAATTTTTCTAAAACGATGTTGGTAAGCGGCAATCACGAGCAATCACGAGCAATATATCGAAGTAACTACGTCGAAGTAAGAAGTAATAACTTATATAAGGTTTGTTGTTTTAAATTACATGAAGTGTTTTATATAGGGATTGCTAAGCGAAAATCAAAAATATGAAATATATGAAAAATATTTATAAAAAGAGTTAAATTCTTTTTGAAGGTGTTAAGGTCGAATTTGCAGTAAGAAACTTTATTGCCTGCATCTGCCTAAGAAATTTACAATCTGTTGAAATTCTAGGTAACTTGAGCAAATAGTTTTCCTAAAGTGTGCCAAATAGGTCTCTATAAGACTTACATAAGATTTCCATAAGAAATAAGACAATAGCTTCTATTTGAACCTTATGACATTTAAACTATCCCCAGTTATCAGTTCACGGAAATTCGGTATTTCTTAAGGAAACCTGGACCTTTGGCATGGTTATGCTCAAAACTAAAGAATATATTTACGGGTTTCGGTTAAAAGTTATTAACATGGTAAATTCGAAATCCCTGCTAGATATATACTGGTTTCAGCTTAACTATGCAACAATACCAACAACAACGATAATAGCTCGCAGAATGGCCACAGTTTGCCATTGTTTGATCCGAATGCAAATGAAGTGAAGAATTTGTGTCATACTGCACCCTGAGGGTAGAGCTAGAAAAAGAACAAGAACAACAAAAAGAAGAAGAAGGAAAAAATGTATGTTAGGTAATATCCAAACGCAAATCCGTGCCTATGCAGAGAAGCATCAGAATCAGCATCAGCAGCGCATTCCAGAGATGACACAAATATTTATCCCTGTTCCTGGAGTGCTTTTGTTTTCTCCACCATCTTTGTTTTCTCTGTGTTCTTTTCTGCTTGTGGTAGTTCATTGTGTATGTGTGTGCCGCACCGATGTACAATGACTTGGAAATAAAGGGTCTGGAAGTTCTGCGACAAACGCCGGTCTTTTCTCTTCAAATGACTACCGCGACTGCTGCAGCATTGCACTGCATTTTTTTTACGAAAAAAAAACAAGGCACAAGAAGAAAAGGAAATCATCCTGCGATGCGGTAAATCTGTGTGCTTACAAACAAACGACAGAAAAAAAAGAAGAAAAATGAAGATGTTTTCCCTTCCTATTTTTTTTTTTATATTTTATTTTAATCTTAGCTCAGATTTTAGGTTTTTGTACTTGGAAAGGTATATAGTTGTATCCAGTTCACAGGACTCAGGAACTATTGTCTTTGTGTTGTTGTGTTGATAAATAAGAGACGAAGACAGAGGGATCGGGGAAAAGAGGCCCTAATAGCGTTTTCCTACTTAAGATTACTAACATGGCCCGCATGAAGGCAAAAACTTAACATTGCTCTAGGAGGACAACAACGTTGATGAGCACACCGAGCAACGCTATGTTGCAGAGTTAAATACGTGTGTTGGCCATATTGGCGAATAGCTAAGTCTCTCAGGGCCAGCAGACGAGTGGGACTTCTTCTTCCTGGATCAGAAGATAGTATATAGCCAGTCAACCTACTCGGGCCGAGAACTATGAATATTCATTGCAATAATTATAACGTGACACTTGAGCGAAATGTTAGTTGCGCTTAGGTGAACTGATTTTTTTTGTTTTTTTTTTTTTTTTGAAAGGCTTTTCTGCGTTATTTTCCCTTATTCCCATCGCCTGGCCGTAATAAAAACTCCTTTTAAAGAAGTTAGAAAACATGGAGGACTTCAGAGCATACTGTGTAGGAAAACATTTACTCCGCCTTGAAGTAGCCTGGATTTCGAGGAGGACGCACCCGTATGTTTTTTTGTTATACTTGGTCTTTGTAAACTTTATATGGCTCCCGGCTTCGAGGTAATGTTAAAAAATAGAATTTCTGGAACAATGGAGTTAGGCTTGTTTGGGGTTGTGACGTAGACCGCAAACGCGTTAAAGAAAAAAACTTTCCTTTTTTTTTAGATACTTCTTTGTTCTGTTGCAGTTGGTAGGGGACGGGGAGGGGAAAGTGTTCGCGCTTATCTGCACAGAAACTCGCCGTCCTTAGGAATGATACCACTGAGGGGGTCGTGGAGTGCCACAATGGTTGTTGCACTTTGGTACTTTGCAGATGTGCCATGTAAAATTTTCCTAGTTTTTGGGCAAAAAAGAAAAGGGGATTGTTTTTTTTTTAACTTTTTTGTTGGATCATGAATTGGACACATTTTGATAGTTTCAGACCAATTTGGAGTGTAAGAGCATTGAAGTAAATGTGCTGGTTGTTGTTACCTACAGTTTTATGTTTGCAGTGGTTGTAATTTTTAATGCAGGACGACTGCTTTTTTCGGGTTTTGTGTTACTTTTTTTCTTTTGTCTAGATGGTAGCTGTTTTTGAGCTTTTTTTACTCTTTTAGAAGGAGAGCACTGCAGTTTTGGCTGCAGTTAGTGGTTTGAATTAATGTACAAAAAACACTTTGGGCAAAAGGTTGAGGAGTTATCTTTAAATTGTTTAACTTCTGACCATTGTAAAAATAGGATTAACAGGTGGATGGGTCGGACAAAAAAAAGGTTTTGTTTTTGTTTAATAGAAAAGACATGATGATAGGGCATTTTTGCTTTGTATTTGGAATTAGAGTGAATTTAAGTAGCTTTGTTGTTTATTTTTGAGCAATAAGAGATATTCTTTGTTGCGTTGCTCCAGTTTTAGGAGTCAAATTAAATTTGACAAAAGAAATTAGAGCACACATTTAATGAATGCTTTGATTTTTAGTCCATAACAGAAATGCAGTTTAAAATTATATTAAACACAATTCAATGTTTTTGACTTGATATAACGAATTCCATAAAAAGAAGTATAATTAAAATCTTAAAATTGAAAAAAATAAACTGATCAAATAAATAACTAATAAATCTGAACAATTCATAATTAATTCAAAAATAACAATTTTATTTTTCTTTTCAGGTAAGCTTTACAACTATTATCATCAAAACAAAGGAAACGATTTATAGTTGTATAGGTAAGTAAGAATGCTTCATGTTTCTTGATTTACTCTAGTCAATGTATATTTTGGATAGGCCTTAATTATTGGAAGTCAATAATTACTTTATTTTATATCCTTAAATATTTTAAGCATACAAAACATCCAAATGTTATTTAAAGTTAAATTTTGAATATTTTTTGGATAATTTCTCAGAACTAATTTGGCATTCATGAATTTTCCGTTTTTATTCTACAACTGAAAGTAGGCGCTTTAAGTAATATTTTATCAAAGGCCTTCGAAATTACTTCGGTTATAACGATATTGGTTTTGTAAATTTTAGACTTATTTCCATTAAGAATTTTCCCCGCTTTTTGGAAGCATAATTACTTCGGCTTCTTTCCATTAAAGTCGAATAAATGAAAGCCTTACGGTAGCAGGAATCAGATGTTGAGTTGTAATAATTGCTTTTTTCGGCAACTCTTTAAGAATGGGGACATTTATAAAGTAATACTGTAATACCAAACAATATAGAATTAATTCTATGTACCCAATTCAATTTGTTGCTGTTCTCGTTGCAACAATGTGCTGGAAAGTTCATTAAATATGAACATGGTCATTCAAACACTTCTTTTCGTTAAAAAGGGTTTGGAAATTTCCGTAACAGATACGTTGTGTCTTTTGTTTTTCCTCGCATGCTTTTTTCAAGCTTAAGTTGCTGTTTAAGCTGCTGTCATTTGCAGATTGTTTTTCCAGGTAGCATCTTAAACATTTTTTTTATATAATATGTTTGCATGTTTACATATCTTCTTCATTTATTCCATGCGCAACATCTGAAAAGTTGTCTTCCTCTCGTTGATATTCATCTTGATTCCCAAAAGGTGCCTTTCTTATCAAAGGCACCGCAGTAGTTGACTTAAAATTGTGGACAATTCTATGCCTCAAGTTGGACCAAATTACACACAGAATAGAAAATTTTTTTGAAAATCGGTTTAACAGTTTTGCAGTCTATTGGCAACAAACATCGTAATATGAGAATTTTATGTATCTACATTCTACATATAAAGTTAGCAAGCCCACCCGGTGTGGCTCGAGTTTAAAATACATTTTCTGGATCATTCGAGCTAAGTGCCTATGCCTAGTCCACCGGAGTTTATCGAGCTTTATTTTTTCCACAACATCTGCTTCGAGGTAGATTTCATACAATTCATGATTCCATAAGACTCAAACTCGGATAAGAGATCAGAGTACCTTTTTGTAAGCACCCAAGTCTTGGATATGTAAGTACGGATTTAAAGAGCCTTGGCAGACTAAATTAGGTCCTGTTGCCCGCGTATTTCTTTCTACATATTATTATCTGCTGCTGTTTTTGACCCAAGGTAGTTAGACTGCACTTCTTCAAGTTTATGCTCCAATTGGACCAACACTTCTAGGAGACGTAACCATGATCTACTTAGTCTTCCCTTCATTGATATGGTTTTGTGCCGCCTGCGCCTTCTCGATGTGGGTAAAAAAGTCTGGTACGGCTAGTGAGCTTCTGTCGATAATGGAGATGTCGCCTGCGTAAGCCAATATCTGGCTGGACATGGTGATGATAGACCCTCTTTTGGACGTGCCAGAGTCACAGATTGCTTTATTAAACGTTAGATTGAAGTAGACGCAAGAAAGACCATCCCCTTGTCGGAGTTCATTAAAGGTGTTAATTTGTCTGAACCGCAAACTGGCAACTTTTACCTAGCTTGAAATTTGGTCATAGTCATGTCAATTAATTTGGGATGCCGACTTCTCTCATGGCCTTTTCGGTTATTAATTCTTTTATAGGCAAACGAAATTGGGCTCAAGGGTGATCGGATGAGCATTCCTTGCGAGATGAGTATTACGGGAGAAACTTTTAAGGGGAGTAATGCAACTGGCTACTTCGAGTGAATTTTTTTTTATAAAAGAAATGATAAAATAAGGAAAGACATGAAAATTGCGTCGGAGTTCGAGGGGGGCAATTGTTTCTACGGCAGTTCTATTTCCTATCAATCTTAACGCTCCATTTTGTATTCTATCAAGCAGGTAAAGCGATGTTTGCGAATCACCTGGCCAGAGGTGGGAGTGATACTCGAGTTTAAGGCGTATAAACGCTTTATAAATTGTAGCCAGATCAGATGGGGAAAAACACTTCCTACACCGATACAGAAAACCTAAACACTTAGCAGCATTTTTAGAGATCTCAAATATATGGTGATTGCAACGGAAGTCATCTTTGACAAACATACCGAGTTCTGAAAGCTTTTCGGTTTCTTCGATGTAAGTGGCATTCATGGGAAATGACATTGGGGTATGTTTAGCTTTAACGACTGAATACAGCATTGAATTTTCCAAGCATTAAACTCCACACGATTCCTTTTACCCCATTTGACAATGCTGTATAAATCGGAGTTTAATGAGCTTGGCATACGGTACCTTTGCAATTGTACGTCCGAAGGCGAAGAACGTGAATTATCGAACGAATATGAAAAGCTGAGGGTAGAGTCGTCAGCAAAACACTAAGGTGGATTAGAAGTAACATACAGAAGATGATTTATAAAAAAATTAGAAAAGAGTTGGAGACAGAAGAGAGCCCTGGGGCACACCAGAATTTATTTTGTTGGAATCAGACTTGAATCCGTCCACTACAACTTGTATTGATTTGTTCCACTGTTCGGTGAGATATGCCATCAGATCACCAGTGGAACGGTTGCTGCGGAAGCCATACTGACGGTCATGGAGAAGCTTTCGATCGTCGAAATATTCCTTAAGCTGACGGTTAATGAGCGTTTCCATGACCTTAGAAAGAAGGGATCTTAGCGCCATGGGTCGGTAGGAGGAGGGAAAGATTGGGTCACCTTTCTTAGGGACAGGCTGGACAAATGCTGTTTTCCATCTTCTAGGAAAGATTCCAAAAGAGTAGGAGCGATGGTAAAGCTGACGCAGTGGCTTTGCCAGTATGGAAGAACACTTCTTCAGAAGAATCATAGGTATACCATCGGGGCCAGCGAATCTGTGTATATCGAGATTATTTGAGAACTCTTGCTACTGTACGAGTGCGGAAAAAAATCTGTCCAATGGAAATTTACATTCTCAAGTACAGTAGGGGCAACGTTGCCGTGAGGCAGCGTAATGGGCGAAATGAAGATTAAACAATTGGTTTGTCGATGAGCGTTGGAACCTAGGATGTTGAGGAGTTTTTATATCTTTTTATAAATGACCAAACATTTTGACTGCCTTTGGGACACAGCAGAATTTGTTGCCGTAATTTTTGGTCATGCAAAAATTTGGTTCTTTCGTAGTTAGGTTCTTAATGTAGTCCAAAATAATGTATAAAAATACTTTGTACATTCTTCTTGATGGCCTTAATGGGGTCGTTTCCTTGCCAAATGATTCTAATGTTTTAGTTCCTCTTTAGTGATCTGCTTAGTTTTTTTTTCGATGAACTCACTTTCACTCTATTACCTGCTTCCATACAAAATGTTCACATATGTATGTACAATGTACGTACATGTGTTTATAATTATATTTATTTAATAAAAAGCACACAAGGGGGTAGGCAGGTGTTAAAAAAAAATACAAAAGAGGAAAAGGAAACTAGTGCATTAGTGTATCTCTTCAAAGAGTAGTTTTTTGTTTTGTTATTTATGATTGACATCCTTGCTGCACCATAACGTTGTCATCATGTCTCCTGCATGTCTGGGGTTGATGAACCTCTTAACTGCCTCTAGGCGAAGACAGCAGGAGGTGGACTTCTCTTATAGGTATACGAAATAATTCACATCCTCTTTGCTCTTACTTCTGCAGCTTTCACTAGCGTAAGTAGTTTTACGTGCGGCTCAGCAGAACTTCATTAGGCTCGTAATTCATTGTCTCTTTGTTTGAATGTGTGAGTGTATGTGTGAGTTGGATGCAAAAGTTTCCTATGCAAGTGCATCACATCCTTAGTTTTATGCAGTGAAATGTTTAATTGTATGTGTGCACACTTTCTCTAAGGAGATAAGAAGACAAAAAAAAGCACTGAAGTAGAGGAAAAAGTTGATGAAAAGTATCCGGGATAAGTGGTATAAGTGGATCTAATCTTTCATTTCCTTACATCTGCCCGACCGAAGACGATGACGAGTTCACCTTGTTATTGGATGTCACCGAGTCACCTGGAAGTTAAGGGCCTCATGCAAAATTGCATGAAACTTTCTTCTGACAGAGTTAAGACAAGGTGATGTTGAATTAATAATTATGTGAGTGTTAGTTGTTACTGAAGTAAATTAAGCTTCGTTAGCAAGAAAATTGAGGAAGAACACTAGTGTAGGTATAAGATGCAAATTTATTTTAAGGAATGGTTATTACAGGCCAGGAAGTAGAAGTTATGCCTTTCAAAAACTCGGCAGTATATCAATAGAGTATAATTATAACTGACCGGAGCTCGGGTCGAGTTTTAAGTTTTAGAAGAACCACATAATAGGGTAGATGAGTGAAGAGCAAATGGATACAAATTCATGAGTTATCGCAAAATCTTCGAACCCTGCAAATAAGAAGAAAGATTTTCTTAAATCGGTCAACAAAATAAGTCTTCTTAGTTTACTTCAACTTTGGCTCATAACCAAATTGACCAAGGGTTGATAGATAATCGCCATTACTCGAATCTGATGAAAATATAAACGTATCAAGGTGCCAACATTAAGTTGAATCACTATCTTGGTCGTACGGTGTTTCGAGGGTGGATTTCTTTGCGATTTTCCGCCACTCAGGTTTAATATGTTAGGCCCGTACTAGGCGAAACAAATTGAAGCACCACATACAGTTGCGAGCTATGACTAGGTATAGAAGTCTTGGGGACAGAGTTCCGAATGTGAATTAAAAAATGTCATGCCTTAAAAACTAAGTCATTCGTACGGCTGACATTATCTTAGGCAGTAGTCATAGAGATCGGGACCGGCTACGGAAAAATGTCTGGAACTTAAGTATCCAAAAAATTGTCTATTTAAAGACTTAAAAGGCTCCTCCGATGTCATAGCCTGTGTGAATTGAATAAGGCACATTGGCACTAAAATGTAGGCTTACCACGACTAAAAAAGATGATAACGTTATAAAGATGACGTAGACCAGGACGGCCGATGGGTGCGAAACAGGATGACGTTGGTGTTGGCTAACAATCAAGATAAATGGATGAATATTTTGGATTGGACCCGGACTGGATCTCGATTGTTTCGCCGTTGATGATTATCATGAAAATGTTTAGAGTGTCAAAAGTTCCTGGTTTTATCCAAGAATCATAATTACAACAACATTTGATCATGATTGAAGTGTATAAAACGGAAGAAATAAGATACAGATCTGCAGTTTTTGTAATTTTTTTTTTGGAAATTTCAAAAATTATACCTACCTACCGGAATATTTTAAACGCCAATTTATTCTTTAAAAAATGTGAAAAAGTGTAATTTGTTTCAACATCTTAGCAATGGTTTTTAAATAAAACGATTTTTTATTTATTATTTTTATTTTTATAACAGCTTTTTTTTAATTAAAAAAAATGGACACGACAAGGTCTTATGTGCTAAATTACATTCAAAAGTATAGTTTTAAGACAGAAACAAGTAAAATTTACTTTGAAAATAGCACAGTCTGAACTTATAAAAAGTATCAAAACGGGTTCTTAGTAAAAATTAAGTATGCCATTACACGTCTTAAATAATAAAGAATTTTAGAAAAAATTATTTCAAAAATTGTAGGAACGGATTTTGATAAAATCTATTTTTAATTTTTAGTTTTTTGAAAAAAAAAAAATTTAATTTTGGTATGCAGTTTTTTAAAGTTTATTAATTTACACCTGACTTTAAAATTTTGAATATTGTTTTAAAAATAATGAATTTTCAAAAAAATAAAATAAATAAAAAACAATCGTGCCAAGTTACGAATTGATGCAAGCCAGACCATCATCTTATCGGAGTCCATTATTATAGATGCTGGTTGGTTTGGACAGAAAACTGGCTATTTTTACTTGGCTTGTAATGTTGGCCATGGCCAGCCAACATAGCCGGGGTACTACCTCTTGCGAGGAACTGACAAAACCTCTAAGAGTAAAATTTGTCTCGAAAAAGTGCATCTCATGTAGCCGTTCGGACAGCGGTTAACTGTAGGTCCCTACCATTCTTGCAAAATAACAATACACACACATAATTGGTTGAGAGTATAAGCCACTATACCTTGGCTCTTTAAGGAGTTGTAGCGCCAATAAATGTATAATCCCATTTTGTATCTCCTCAATGCTTGGTGGCTCTAGCATGAGGTCTTCTTATTGAAATGTTGGAGTCTTCATGAAGCTCACGGAAGAGAGCTGACCGTTCATAAATTCATTAAACTACACTTCCCATCGCTCCAGATTGCTCCCCTGATCTGTGATCAGATTTCCCTCTTCGCTCTTACAGTAACGTGGTGTATAATTGCGACATGTTTCTAACGGATTGGTAGAACTTCCGCACCTGGTGCGGATTTAGCTCCCTATTTCTTTTATTTTATAGGCAATGTTTTTCTCCCAGGCTACCTTTTTTTGTCTGTGAAGTCTTTTCCCTATTCTTCTCATATATTTATCCACACTTCCACACCACTTTACCTAATGAAGTAACCGGTATATAAAGGCATATTTCTGTCGACCGACACCCTAAATTAAGTTAAGTATTATAAATCCGTCAACTTCAAAGGTTCCATCATCGCAACCAAGTATTCAATGAATGATTATATTCAAATCGAATCGCAGTTGCCTCTCCTCGTACATTTACTCCGAAATAATTGAAGCTAACGTCATTTTACCATTTTATGCATAGCTATTCGGATACTTAAAAAAAGTTGATTTAACTAGCATAATACATATATGTATGTACTTAATACGGGTTGATCTTGCTATCGATTTCGGTTGCTCCTCATGGACCAATGAATCTAAGATATAATATCCAAACCAAGGAAGTAACCACTCAAAAAAAATAATAATATAACAACACTAAAGCAACCTAGGAGTATTTCCGGCATCTTGTACATATAGCCCACAGATATAAAAATGCATTATTTATGTGATGGCATAAACGAATTAAGTATACATTAGCCTTATGCTCTGCTCATCCTCACTGCGCATTCACATAAAACCGACCAAGTACAACCAACAACAAAAGTAACTACAATGCAAACATAACACAGATAGATAGATATACTCCCACTCCCCACTTTACATACCTAGTCATAGTTTTTGGCGGCAAGAATAGAAACTCCACCATCAAACGGAAGACATCAGACCAGAAGCCAAGCACCAGGAATAAGTTAACCATCCTGAAATTAGATTCAAGATCCTCAAGTCACTGTGAAAATGAATTTTTTTGATGCTTTTTATTGCAATAATACATTTCCAAATGGCTGCCTTTTCCTTTATAGTGTGCACTCTGATAGTGCTATTGCCCTCGAATCCTTGTTCTTCCTCAAATATTAATATTGTACGAGAGCTGGAATCCTGGAATATCAAAAAGTATGAGTAGAAGTACTGAGTCTATGTACATACATTATGAATTCAATTTGGCGTCTCGTTGTTGGACAGAATAAGGAATTGAAAAAAAAGTATAAAGCTACTTTCAAGTTTCAAAGGTGAACTAAGGTGTGAGTGTGTGTGTGTGGTTTTATGATGCAAAGAGGATTAAGTAGCGCAGGGCAATTTTGATGCATATAATTTTGGTATTAGTTTTGCACAGATTGTTCAAAAGAGTACGTGATATCTGACAAATATAAATGACATAACGCGACCGAGGGGATGCCACCGGACGGTGATGGTCCTGTGACAGGCAAGGTGGTTGGCTTGAATGTTTTTTTTTGTATTTTTAAATTTTTTTAGATTATTGTCAACTGTCACTTTACCTTGGCAGTTTAGTGATCCAATAAAAGCTTAAAAACTGTATTATGCTGTGTCAGAAATATCCTTAAAAAATGTCAACATTGTTAGGAAAAAGTAAATATTTTGTGAATTATTGTTTGCGATATGGAAATGACACATTTTTTAGTTACACTGACCTCAATACGTTTGTAATATTACTTCCATTTTCTTGTTGATGTACACAGTTTCAAGAACCAACGACTTATTAAAGAAACACAAACAAAATAGAATACCGAATTGATGTCACTGTTCGGTATTGATTTTTGTATTTACAATTTCAGAGGGTGGCTGAAATCTGGGTAAAGTAACCGTGGTGTTGTTGTGACAGTGAAAAAATTTGCATGTTAGAGAGTCGAACTCTTTTTGAAAGAAAATCAATTTAAAAATACAAAAACAAATACATAACTCGTTAGATAAATTCTCTGATTGTAAATTACATAAAAAAATTCAAATTTTGAAAAAAAAATGCAAAAAATTTAAAATTTTCATGAAAAATTATTATAATACAAATTACTTAAAATTTAAATTAAGATTTAGTGAAAAACAATCTTACAACTTCGAAAATAAGGTGATTTAAATTATTGTTTTCAAAAGTTTTTTTCCAAACCTTGTGTTTCGCTCAAGGATGTTTAATGGGCTTTTAATTGGGAACTGAAGATTTTGTCGGCGGCGTCTTTATTATTTTAGTGAAATCTGTCAAATCTGTTGTATATTTTTCAGTTACTGAAGAATTAACACGAGTATAGAACACGTCCAATAATAATGAGTGTTGGTTAATACAATCTTTGTGTGTGTTGCGCCCTTAAAAGTCGAATTTTTAACGTTTGGTGGCCAAATAAAAATTAATTAAAAAATTAATCAGCTAAAATTCTTTTTCTGAAAATATATACATATCGAGTACAAAAATATGAATAATACTGATTTAAACAAACTTTTTTTTGGGATTCCAAAAAGTACCTCCTTTTCTCTTTTAAGCCCGAGAAAGCCTATTTTCCTATTTTTTTTTTATTTTTCGGCTCAGGGAAATAACCCGTCAACGAAATAACCCCCCAAACGGAAAATTAAATAATCCCCCAAAATCGAAGAAAAAATTAGTCACCAAAAAGGATGAAATAACCCCCCAAATAGATATGAAATAAGTCCCCAAAGGGTTGGGTTCGATATCTCACTTTTTATATTCCCTTTTTTTAAATCACGCCTTCTATAATCCTATTTTTTTATAGTCCCGCTTTTTTTAAATGCCGCATTTTATAATATCGTTTCTTGTTTATATTCCCGCTTTAAAAAAAATGTTTATTTTAATAAACCAACTAGATTTGATAGCCAAAGTGGGATAGTAAAAAATTTAAAAACAAGTAAAATAAAAAAAAGATTTTATAGTTAACTTACCTTTAAATTTTAAATAAATAATGGGGCGGGTTTCCATTATGCGCATTGAGCATTGATTTGAGCTTCAAAAAGCCTAAAAAACATAAATATGAAAAAAAAATTGCGAAGAAATGAAACATTTTTTTTATGATTTTTTCAACTTACCTACGATTTTTTTATGATTTTTTTTTATAATTTTTTTTGTTAATTTTATTTTTATTTGGCAAGGAAACCAACTCCTTCCTTTCGGGTCATTATTGGATTCGAAATAGGTACGATATTAGGTGTATACGCAATTTATTTATTAGTTCAAAATACTTACAAACAAAAATTTAGATAGGTAAGGGGCATGCTGCCCCCCTGCAACCCCCCTACTTGGGATTACTACAGGATTTGGAGCAGGTGCGAGGTTGAGTTGAGTTTTTTTTAATTCATTATACCAAACAACAAATTTTTGGTATGAATGGGAAAGCTTGCGCCCTCCTACAATCCACTCTTAGGGACACTATTAGATTAGGATAATGCAAGAGGATCACCCATTCCTACTAAAATGGCTTCACTGAATTAAATAGAAATGTCAAAATAAGCCAAACGTGCAGTTTATAGCTAAAATAAATCACTTTTACTAGTGAAAACCCAAACTTCGAAAATTGAAAAAAAAGAAAATAAAGTTTCCTCGCGAATTTTTTTTCCAGACATTTTTAAATAAGTCATATTAAATAATATCCATCCATACAAATTTTGGGGGTTATTTCATTTTCATTTTTGGGGGTTATTTCGTTGGGGGGTTATTTTCTGGAGCCCAATGATACACATAAATACCAGGTATGTTGGTATGATGAATACAAAAATGTATTAAGGTCACTGTTATCTTTTAATATTATTTTATTTCTTAAGTGAAAAAATTATCTTAAAATTCAAAATTAATTGAAAAGGACCTATGTCACTTATGTTTAAAAAATATAATATATATAGATAATCTATTACACCTTTTGTTCAAGTTTCGACTGTATAATTTATAAACTCTAAGAAACTACACACTAAAATCTCAATTCTGTCTGATTCCATTTCGAGAAATGTTTCCCATTGTCTTTACACTGAATTAGTTTTTGTTTTTGTGATTTAAATGTATACAATTCCAGCTGGATGAGATCTTATAGTCAGAAAACATCATAAGTAAGGAATTATAAGATATTTGCTGGGTTAACCCAGCTGATCGAAGACCCGGATGTTCCTTTGCAAGCCGTCCATACTCTTTGATTTCGTTTTTACTCCTTACTCTATAATAATTTCTCCATTTGACACTTGACCGTTTTATAAAAAAATATAAAACGTGCCACTAGGACGGTTTGTCAATACGAGAAATCCAACTGTAAAAGCCTGAATAAATTCTTGCTATATTTTCACGGACCACTATGCTTCCATAATTGCATTTTTAACCACAGATGTGATTTTTTTCTAGGAATGCAAGCTTTCATTATTAATAGAATAAAATTATCAAATCAAGAGAAATCTCTTGATTTACGTCGGAGTGTTAAGAAACTATCAGGCTCTAAGAAGCAAGTTTCCAATGCTATAAGGCCATCCCTACAGAGAAAAATCGAAAAAAGCACACAAAGTCTGGAACCAATTTTTTTCATTTACAAAAATTACGGCAACCAAATCTGCAATGGCCATAAAACATTTTACATTTGTGGTCATTTGTGAAAATATTAGAAAATTTTCATCATCTTCAATTCCAGCGCTTATCGCTGATTACAAACCAATTTTTTAATTCTAAGGAGAAGGCAAACCTGCTCACAGCCCATTTCACCGCTATCTCTAGGTTGCCCAACAGCAGCGTTGCCCCTGCTGTACTTGAAAGTTCCAATGTTTCCATATGGGACAGATTTGTTCCGTAAGTAAAAAAAAAGAGTTTTAAAAGATGTTTATGTACACAAATCCGCTGGCTGACCCGTTTTATTTGGTATTTTTTTTAATTTAATTTCAACTATCAATTAAATTATCACGCAATATTTACAAAGCCTTTTGAAAAATAAAAATGAAAAACAAATTTTCCTTTATTGCTTGTTTACTCTCGACTAACTATATACATAAATCCTTCTGAAGCGTATCCGCCGCGGCCGGCCGGCGTGAGAAGTTGATTGATCAATTGATTGATTACATCTCTACCATTAATCCACTTTCATATTTTAATTTGAATTGCTTTTGAAATTCCAGCTCGCACACATAATTGCTAAATGATTTCGAAATTGGATTACCTTTCAGTGCGTAAACATGAAAACGGTTTTCCAACAACCGATAATATTGCCCATCATCGCCGTTGTATGGAAAAGCATAGTGACGATATTTTCCACCTCACTGGCTGACTAGAGTAGGCCAGTGGCTTCACAAATGCAACCCCTTAAAGTAGTGTATGTGCTCCAAACTACCACAGGCTGGAGGGTGAGGCGTT
Source organism: Platycheirus rosarum (assembly GCA_963971375.1). NCBI lineage: Eukaryota > Metazoa > Arthropoda > Insecta > Diptera > Syrphidae > Platycheirus > Platycheirus rosarum. The sequence goes on along the minus strand of OZ020508.1, from coordinate 57,253,888 downwards.
TGGTATGTTTTCTATTTACATATTTGTTTTTTTGTTTTTTTTTTCAGTGGCATTGTCTGATTTTTGTGTGATATTCACATATCGGCGGAATTCAATAGCGTTCCTTCAATCACATTCGCATTAAGACCTCCACGTATGTATATTTCTCTGATCTCAATTTAAGTTCTCGGCACAGTGTAACCATATACTCCCCCTATTCTGTGCTGTACTCCGGTAACCTAAATTTCCACCACAAATCAGATAAGTTGCACCAAACAGGGTCGCGGTAGTTTGACTGACATGGGGATGGGCCACTACCAATCGATGGGGTGCAATTTGCATAGAGTACAGTGTGTTAAGCAGAAGTCCACTCGGGCGTATGCGTACTCTCATTCATTAAATTGTCTGCTGCAGAGAATGTGTGCTACTAGTGCATTTGGGATCATATCGATTAGTTCTTTATTTTGATTTTTGTTGTTGATTTTTATATGCAAAGCTCTGATCAAAGACAATAATACTTTTTGGTTGAATTTTTAATAATTTTCAAAAAACAATTGAAGAAGTGTTTTTCAGATTTGGTATTCAAAAAAATGTTGACTTTAAAATAAATAGATACCTGGTTAATATACTATTAATAACAACTAGGGCTAGATGCGATACTCTCATTATTTTTATCTTGAAGCCAATCAGCTGTTAAGAAATGCCTTATTAGTGGAGGGAAAGCTACTTTACCTTCTAAAAAAAATTGCAACAGTTCTATCAAGCTGATGATGGCTCACTCTATGATGAGCTTTAAACGAGTATTTTGGAATGATGTTTGTGAAAAATTAACACGGCTTTCTGATAACCAGAAATCGAATGGTCAGATAATTGCAAATACCTCGGTGTAATTTTGGATAATAAGTTAACTTTTCAAAAACAGTGAATAAAATCAATTTGACAGTAAGAACTTTATATCCTTTTATTAATAGTTTTTTTTTTATTAGAAGCGCTCTTTCATGTTGATATGGATGAATTTATTCCTACGCAATCCTCCCAAAGTTTAACCACGTTCTTGCAACACATTGATAAGGGAACGACCCCCAAATAACAATTTATCCTCATAAAGGCCATTTTTTTTAAATTTATGAAGCAATTGCTTGCATAGGGCTTGTATAAGGCAAACGTGGCCATCCATACATTCCAAACTTTGACATTTAAAAAAAAATCTGATATAAGGCTTTTAAAAGTGAGTTTGGAATGCTTTATACAAGATTCCAAAGATGTTTACAAAAAATTAAAATGCAAACAACTTGTGTAAGGCTTGCCTATAAAGGCTTTATACAAACTAAAACAATATTTGTTTCGTCAATGTTTGATGTTAATTTTCTCAACCGCGAATTGGTGTACTGGTGGAGCACTGGATTGGAACGAGAACTACTCGGGTTCAAAACCTTAAATAAATAAAAACTGTTTAATTTTATCCCTAAAATTAAAGTTTTCGGGAACTGACTGAGGAGAATATAAAGCTAAAATATGCAATACAAATAATTGAAATAAAAATTCAACTCTATAAAACAAAGCAAAAATAATGTAAATTATATAAAGCAAATTCAAAATCTTTTTTTTTTTTTTTGTATGTTAAAATTTACTGTTTTCCCTTTAAAATAAAATATTATAGTCTAGCAAGTACATTTTGTTCGTGGCAATATGAAAAAGCCCTTACAAACATAAGGCATGATATTAGCAAAAGCTTTAATAAATAAATTGCAAGACTGGATCGCACGTACTTGCTCATATGTGCGGTCACATTGTAGAATAAAATTTAAAAAAATTAAAGTGAACATCAAAGAATTTATTCGATTTTTGTGACTTTTGATTTTTCGAATAAAGTACGTTAAATTGTATTGAATGAAATAATTTAAACGCCATTTTATTTCTTTAGGAAATGTAAAAAACGTGTGACTTTTTTCAAAAAAGTAGGAGCGTTTTTTTCTTAACAATTTTTTTAAATTAAAAAAAAAATTCAAGAATACAAACTTAAGCACAAAAATAACATTCATTTAAAAACTAAATAAAAAAAAATCACTCACCCGTTTTCAAAATATATTGATTTCTCAAAAAAAAAAAAAAAATTATTAATAATAAAAAAAAAAATTCGAAAAAAAATTAATGCAAAATTACTCAGGCTACCTACATCTTCTTGAATATAAATTTTGATTGTAATCGGATCACCAGTTTTCGAGAAAGTCGAAGAAAAAAAACGGTCCTATACAGTTTCTAGACCACCATATTAAATTTTTTGTATACCAAATTTTAATGCGTATCTGAAGTAGTACACTGATAAAAACTCTTGGAGCCGCTTTTACATAACGGTTAAATGACAGGTACCGTTAATTTTTGAGCTAAAAAAAATTGTAAAAACTCCCCTCTAGAAGGGCAAAATAACCTTAAGTTCAAAATTTTAAAACGATTGGCCCAACCATTTAGGCTGCAGTCCAAAATACATCCGTACAGACAGACAGACAGACGGACAGAATTTTTCCAGTAACTCAAATATGTTTCTCTATCATCGTAATGTCATGTTTGATTGTTATTGTTGCTTATTTCGTGAATGGTAACACTTAGCTCATATCTGATTTGACAGATAATTAGTTTTATCCTTCCGCTGAACGAATATGGTTGTGTATACGCTGGACAATATTGCGACATTACTGCCTGCGATCGACTTAGGGAAGATGCCGATTTTGCCAAAAAAAATCATCTTTTCAGATGAAGCTCATTTTGATCTTGGCGGGTATGTAAACAAGCAAAATTGTCGCATTTGGGGCACAGAAAACCCTCAGGCATACATTGAAAAGCCGATACACCCAAAACGAGTCACTGTTTGGTGCGGATTTTGGTCCAGAGGGATAATTAGGCCATTTTTCGAAAATGAGCAAGGAGTGGCCGTTACAGTCAATGGCGATCGTTATCGGGCCATGTTGAACGAATTTTTGTTCACAAAAATTGAAGAGGAGGATAATGGCAACATTTGGTTTCAATAGGACGGCGCTACGTGCCACACAGGCGAAGCTACACTCGATGTTGATGAAGCATTTTCAAAAAAAGAAGTTATTTGGCGGACCCTTTAGTACCTATAATCGCAAGTAAAAATATCCCTTTCCCTGGTATGGCGGTATGTGTACCAACTCCATAGGTTATTTAAAAAGCCTTTTTCTGATTAAGATAAATACTCCGAAAACACTATTATTGATAAAAACACGTAAGGACCTTTAATTCTAACCCTTCGCGGACCAAAAAAAAAGTAAAAAAAAAACTTTAAATACTCATCCAAAGACCGTCGAAGAGGGGGTAATAAAGGCGACGGAATAGCAGTGACAGCAGCAGAATGCTATTATGCAACTGGCATTCGTATGACACTTTACCTAGGATTTCCTTCCGGGAAAGAGTCGAGTGGATTTGGTAGTAGAATAGTGAAAAGGTAAAGAACCAGATGCGGTTTTAGCTTGTCGTTGCTAGTTAACGTTATCTTCAATGGTCCTTTGTTGAATTTTGTCTCTTCTCCTTTATTTCCTGTGTTTTCTATATTCAATGCTTCTTTAAGTTTTATCCTCCTTTCGTATTACACCATCTTCATTTGTCGTCGTTGTCGTACTTATAATTTTCGTCATAGTCTCCGTGTTTACGTATTTTTTGTTCATTGCCTACAAAGATATTCCTTCATTCATAGCTCAGTTGGGAAGACTGTTTGATGATGGAATTTTCTTTTTTTTTTTTTTTTGCTGGGATTTTTTTATGATTAATGATACCATAATCCAGAGTTATGGAAAATACGATTGAAATGAATGAATATGGAAATGCGGCAGTTTATTATATTTATAAAGAGATCAGGCTAATCGAGCAAGTCGGTACGGAAATGACCAACACTAATAAAGGCATTTGATTTGATTTTTTTTTTTAATAAAACATAAGTAATGTGTCCACTGTGGGGAGAAGAAGGACATTTGAAATAATAAAGTACTTTAAACTAATGGCAAAAGCATTTATATGTATCTTTGAATTTCTATCATTGTCACATTAGGAAGAAATATATGTAAATTTTCATGACTTGGTCGAAAGAACTTGCCTCCATAATTTTGAATTTAATTTGAATTCAAGCATAGTTTTAATCTTCGGAATTAATTCTTGGTCTATTAAGTTCTCCAAAGTAATCCAATAGATACTTAACGGTGGTATCAAACTAATCATTATTATACAGCTGACTGTATTTTCCAGGATGAAAATCATTAGTTTACATGTTAAGTTTCGGGTTGAAAACTTTAATGGAAATCTGGATAAACTCAAGTAGAGGTACATATAAAGATATTCTGTGGTACTCCTCTGCTAAATTAGTATTAATATGGCTCGACAAATTGGTTTAAATACAAAGAAACTTTCAACTCAACATTCAATTGGTCACAAAAATTTGTTGCATGATGTCAGAGGTTGTTGAAATTAGTATCAACATATATTCTCCCGGCCACTAGAAAGAACGGTAGTTCTTCACCAGTATTGCACTGCTATTAAGGTCAAGAGATGTTGTTTGAAGCAACTTGCTCCGGGACAACACATCCTTTAAACACAATACTGATGGAATAAACTGTGTATTACATAAAGTTGCTACAAATGAAAAAGCCTTGCTAGCTGTAAATGGGTCATACCACGACGAAATCGTTTCTAGTGTTTCCACAATTTTGATGAGGTCTAAAGAAAATTGGAAGTGCACCTTTATGTCTGTCTACCCACCACACACCCAAAGTGCTTATAAGGACAGTTTTCCGTTTTGAAAAAGATTTGAAGAAGGTAATTAATAACCTCTTTTAGGAATGCCATGGCAGCCAGCGTCTCGAATGGCAAGTACTTCTCTTCGTCAGTTCTGGAATAAGCTAGTTCCTCAAATATATTTACGGAAATTACAAAATTCTCACGAATATTTTCTTCGTGCACGTATCTTGCAGTAGAAGAGTTTTAGTTTATTATCTCTAGCAGATACTCGAAACTTTAGAAGTTCTTTAAAATTTCCTTCATTAACGGTCACGTCAGATTTGTTTGAAATATCTGTGTTTCTAAGTATAGCTTACCATCTCTATGACAACTAAATACTTAATTTTGCCATCAAAGGAAGATGATAGTTTCTACTATCGGGATTTCCAAAAGGAACTTGACAACTTTGAATATATTTTGTTAACGCACCCTTTCACTAATCATCAAACTGTCATTGTGAATTTATTCAGTAAACATCATGGTAAAGTACACGAGCGAGCAACGTCTGCAAATTATAAAAATTGTCTACAGAAATTTGGAGTCGGTGCCCAACACTTTAAGAGCATTTAATTGTTGAATTTCATCGCAAAATAAGCTTCAGTGACGAAACTTATTTTGGCTCAATAGTTTCATCAATAAGCAAAATATGCGTTTTTGGTCGGATGAAAATCCCCATTTGCTTCAAGAATCACCACAAAAAATAACTGTTTGGGCCATATTTTTTCGTCGACAATAACGATCGTCACGTTACTATGAGGGGCCAGTGTTATCGCGCCATGATGACCGATTATTTTTGGTACGAATTGGAAGATATGGACTTGGACGATATGTGGTTTCAATAGGATGGTGCCACAAGCCACACAGCGCACCTTCGATTTATTAAAGAGTAAGTCTGATAAGCGTGTTATCACAAGAAATGGGCCAGTTAATTGCCCCCCTCTTTCATGAGATTTAATGCCTCTAGACTATTTTCATTGGGACTACGTTAATTCAGTGGCTTATGCCAACAGGCCGACGACGTTGGAAAAGCTCAGAGCCAACATTGAACATGTGTGGCCGAGTCACCGAAAACTTGCCTGCGGAGTCGAGTTTCATTCATAAATGTTTGGATTGTTCTTTAAGCCGATAATAAAGTTAATAAAGTAATTGAAATATCTCAAGTGGTTAGCGTTTTATTTAAAAAAGTTGTCAAGTCCTTATTGGAAAACGAGTTCCCAATTTGGGTTGTTTTTCGTTGAATAAACGCAGTCCCGGCCTCAACAGCTCATTTGTGGTAATGGTTTTAAGCATGGTTTTCCAAATCTAAATTGTGCCAGCAATATCTTTGAAATTTATTAAGCGATTTTTCACAAGACTTTCTAAGAGTACAGTTTTTTGATCACATTCAATACAGCTAGTCAAATAAATGTCAGTATTTACAAAACAAACTATGTTTTGGAGTTGAAAACACAAGCCAAGTGGCCAAATACCGTTATACCACCTTACCTTTGAGCAAGTACGAGGAAAATGGAAACTTGTAGTCGTCTTTTGGCTGTTTAAAAAAAGTCATACGGGCACTTTACTTTTCAAAATCAAGGGTTTACTACAAGCTTGTCTTTTATTGATTGGTTGAAAAACTTCTGTTGTTTGAAACTCGCTTTTTTGACAGCCCTGGGTGTTGACCATCCTATTACCAAGGTAATATCGCGTTATTAAATGATGCGTTTGATGCGTTTGCATGTTGGTTGTTTGTTTTATACAGTAAATCCCTGTATAAAACAAACAACCAATTTAAAATTTTAGTTCTATAACAAACATTTTAAAATGAAATGTAGAATGCCCAGGGAGCGATTGCCCCCATTGCCTCCATTATCCACCACTGCCTTTACGGGAGATAACTTTTGTCTAAGTCCAATTAAGGCGAGAAAAAATTGTTTATAATCGTTGGGAAGCGCTCGCCATTGACGGTGGATGCTTCACAAACGTGGTTTTTGAAAAAGTACCAACCAATAAAGCCACCGGATTTCATCGGGTCTTTTTTAAAAATACATCGTAGACCAAACGACTCCGCAACGATTATACAACTGACCATAACCTAATCTTCAGAAAGTTTGTGATTAGCCGTGTTTTTTGGCAAAGTTATCCGCAGCGCAGCTGGATTTTACACGCATTACAAAAACAACAACCACCTGCCGATAAAAACATTTAGCTGCCAATAAAAGTAGATGTTGAATTTGGCTGGGGATAAAATATTTGAAATACAAAGATTTCATTCACAATACAATAGATCATTTCTGTCATGATATAAGACTTGTATCACGCATTTCTGTGTATCTGAAAGGCTTTGTTCATTAAGTAGATTTTGTGATTATAGGTATTAAATCAAACAAGATTATGGGAAGTAGAAGTAATCTTGCTTATGTTCATTTTGATTAATTATGTAGCATTTCGTTTGCACAATAGTTTGATTCGTTCGGGTGACTCGTTTTCTGAGAACAAACAAAAAAAAAAATAAAACAACAAAAAAACAAAAAAACAAACAAATAAATTTAAATTTGTATATATTAAGGTGTGTCCACCAAAGAAACATCTCTGAAATGTTTCCCATTAGCTTAAAAAACATTTCAGAAAACAAAACAAAAACAAAAAACCTGCAAACTAGACTAAAATGCTTGAAAAATAAAGGAAGATTTCCTTTTGGAAGAGGAAACATAAAGAGATTTCATAAACATTTCAGAAATGTTTCGCGAAGCGTCCGGCCTAAATAAATATTTCAGAAACATTTAAAAACATTTCAGAGAGTAAGGAACATTTCTAAAATGTTTAATATAAATTATAAGATGTTCTATTGATTGTAAAAATTGAAAACCGAGTCAAGACTGAATCAAACAACCATATGCAGATGAAATATTATAAAGCAGATGAACAAGGTTGTCTTTACTATAATCTGCGAAATTCATGACTTGTATTTCCTATAATTCTGAATATCAATCCCCTTTCTATCGAACAAGTATGATTTCTGTATTTTGTGTCCTTTTTTCAGATGTTGATATGCAGATCAATGAAAAGCTTTATCAGAATGTAAAATTGACCAACCAAAAACCAAAACAACAGAATAAAATAGAACTAAAAATATAAGGAATCTAATAAGAATAAAAAGTTAAAAAAAAAAAACTAAATGACATACATATTTACAAATGTACACTATTATTGCAAAAAAAAAGTGCTTGCACTTTTAAGATCTTAAATTTAAAAATTGAAGCATTGTGAATTATGTTTTTGTAATATCCAAATCAAAAAATTCTGCTAAGAACGTCAATCTTGAAATTATTTAATTAAAATGAGGAGTACGCTTTAAAAATTATTTTAAATATTATTTACTATTTACTATTGCAATTGATTTGAATGTACATAATTGCGTTGTTAAAATGGATTTTTGTAACAAATCTCAACCACCAGGCACAATTGTCATTTCATTATCCATAAACTTTTATGGCAAATACCCTATTCTACGAACACCCCGTTGCCTCAAGTACATAAAAGAAGTCGAGATGTCAATTTTGACATAAGACAGCAGGCCGCATAGGTGTTTTTTTTTTTTTTGAGAAATCCAATTTGACTGTCCATAGCTTTCCCATAAAAACTCGCCTATTGTTATTATTTCTAAATCAGTTTTTCAATAATTTGTTAAATAACAAAAAGCACGAACTCTGTTTATCTTTCAATAGACTCATAGTTTTATTTTATTTTCATCCCATAATCTGTCCAAACAAATAATTTTTTTTTGTAACAGTTTACTCCATCCGCACTATCAAACTAGGACGAAAACCCATTACATACTCAAAGCATTTGTTGTCTATGATCAGCAAAAAAAAAACCCTTTCCCACTTAAACTAAACACAACCCACAGCTCCAGATACATCAAAATAATAAAAGTGTTTTCCTACACAAGATTTTCTTTTTACCTATTCCATGCCCATACAACACACGAGATGCCATCTAGGATGGCTATTTGAGAATAGAACCCATGAACCAGAAAACAGGATGACAAAAATGCAACCATCCTTTATAGTATGAATGGCAACCCGGAACAACCGCACCTTCAAAAAATATTTCACGAAAATGTGTTTTCCTTGGTGTTTTCTGGTTTGGACCTTTTGTCAGTTTTATAAATACACATTTTCCAGATCAGGGCGTGGAGAAAAAAAAATTAAATTTGCCGCATTTAACTTAGGGTCAACACAACATCGTGCAAACACACCGAAGTACCAGGCAGGAGGAAAAAACAACACACCATACATAGTGCTTTTTACTTCCGAATGATTTAGCACATTTGGGACAAATGATGATGCCGTATCAGCAATAGCCATCTCTGATATTGTTTCCACCTGACAGATTCCATTTTCGATGAAATCTATGTGGTGCTCTTGCCATAAATATTTATGGGTTTCAAGATCGATTTTCATCGGAAAGTGTTTTCCTTTTTTGGTTTTTAGGTGGTGTAACAAGTTGTTGGAAATTCATGACGAAAATAGGACTTTAAGTTATTTGACCTTTTGTGACATTCACAAATATATTAATGTCGATGAAATATGCATTAGAGAAAATATTCAATTTTTAATAACAAGATTTAAAAAAAAAAATGAAAGTCTTCTTGTTTAATATAAAAATTAATCTTTATATTGAATACGACGCTCGATGAGTATAACTTAAGTATGCTTTTGTTGGCGTTGTGTGGCAAGATACATAATTTGGGCCCGGATCCTTAGAAGTACCGGGCACCGCCAAGTTATTTCTACATAAAGGCCAACACATGTATGTATGCATTCGATATGGTGGATTTACGGTATCGGCATATCATGAAAGTTTTGAAGAGTTATTAAAAATGGCAAACGTATGGAATGGTTTTTTATTTATAATTTGCACACGCTAAAGGGATTTGGGCTACCCTTTTGATGTCCGTGGACACCCAGTGTGAGCTTAGGATAGAAAGATTCCACATTCGAGTTGTACGACTGAAGAACGAATCTCTGTACTTGACTGTACGACCGAAATTGAAAAGACTCTATCAACTGCTTTTGAAATATCGAGTGCATTAATCTTACTTTCTACGAAACGATGTAGAGATTTTTTCCACTGTTCGGTGAGATAAACTATCATATCACCAGTGGAGCTATTGCTACGAAAGCCATACTGTCGGTCATTTAGAAGCTTTCGCTCCTCAAAATATTTCTTGATTTTATAATTAATAAGTGTCATGACCTAGGAAAGAAGGGACGTAAGTGCAATAGATCAGTAATTTACGATTCGCCTTTTTTGGGTATGGAATGAACAAAAGCTGTCTTCCATTTGCTCGGAACGAGCCCTGAAGAGTAGGATAGAACAGCTTGCACAGTGGCTTCGCCAACGTAGAAGAACACCTCTTCAGAACAATAGCGGAGATACTAACAGGACCAACGGATTTATGTACGTCAAGATCTTTTAAAACTCTAGCAACTGTACATGTGCGAAAGAAGATTGGTCCCATAGAATCATTTACGCTATCAAGTATAAGTATAGTAATTTTTGCATAACGGAATTCCTTTATGAGCAACAAAAGATGCATATCTGACACTTCACCAGCATTAAATATCACCACCAAAAAAATATTTTTGTAAAAATACTTATTTTCCTGACGGAATTTCATCAGGTAAATCAATTAATACATTTTTAACAAAAAATATTTGTTCAATTGAAAGCTTTTTTGGCAATAAAAATTCTTTGAGTGTTGTACCCTCGATTAGTATAGTAATTGTGTTTCAAATCATATTTGTTTCCTTTTTAATGTACAGCAGACTACATGCGCATTTGGAATATAGGGAGGGGAAAGATAGGAGGTGTCGATTAACATTGGTTTTGAATGTTTGCGGATCAAAATGGCAAGGGAAAATCTCGCCGGGTAAACTATTCTAAATTCGTCTTGTTCGACTTAAAAAGAATCCCTATATTTCACGGTATGTCCAAAATTGGGCTCCAGGGTGAAGTGATGAGCATTCGTTGCGAAACGAGTATTACGGGAGAAACTTATAAGGGGAGTAATGCAACTGGCTACTTCGATGTAAATCTTTTTATAAAAGAAACGATAAAATAATGAAAGACATGAAACATTGCGTCGGAGTTTCCTATCAATCTAAACGCTCAATTTTGTATTCTGTCAAGCAGGTGAAGCGATGTTTGCGAATCATTTGGCCAGAGGTGGGAGTTATACTCGAGTTTAAGGCGTAGAACGCTTTATAAATTGTAGCCAGATCAGATGGGGAAAATACTTCTTACATCGATACAGAACACCTAAGCACTTAGCAGAATATTTTAGCGATCTCAAATATATGCTCATTCCAGCGAAGGTCGTCGTTGACACACATACCGAGTACTGAGAGCTTTTCGGTTTCTTCGATGTAAGTGCCATTCATGGACAATGGCATTAGGGGTATGTTAAGCTTTAACGACAGAAGACAGCATTGAGTTTTCGAAGCATTAAACTCCACACGATTCTTATTACTCCATTTAAAAAAGCTGTATAAATCGGAGTTTAATGAGCTTGACATACGGCACCGTTGCAATTGTACGTCCGAAGGCGAAGGACGTGAATTATCGAACGAATATGATAAGCTGAGGGTAGAGTCGTCAGCAAAACAGTTAAGTGGATTAGAAGTAACTGACAGAAGATCACTTATAAAAATGAGGAAAAGAGTCGGAGACAGAACAGAGCCCTGGGGCACACCAGCATTTATTTTGTGGGAATCAGAGTTGAATCCGTCTAATACAACTTGTATTGAACGGTCCAGAAGATAGCTTCTAATCCAACGAACAAGAGTATCATCGATCCCAAAAGCACGCATTTTCGATAAGAGAGTTTCAGGCCAAACTCTATCAAATGCCTTGGAGATATCAAGAGCAATAATCTTACTTTAACCAAAGTAAGAATTTGTTCCACTGTTCGGTTAGATACGCCATCAGATCACCATTGGAACGGTTAATCAGCGTTTCCATGACCTGAAGGGATGTTAGTGCCATGGGTCGGTAGGAGGAGGGGGATGGGTCAACTTTCTTAGGGACAGTCTGTATAAATGCTGTTTTCCATCTTCTAAGAAAGATTCCAGAAGAGTATTAAAAGTAGGAGAGATATAAAAGTTTACGCAGTGGCTTTGTCAGTATGGAAAAACACCTCTTCAGAAGATTGGTGGGTATAACATACATAAACATGTGTATATCGAGATCTTTGAGAACTCTAGCTACTGTACAAGTGCGGAAAAAAATCTGTCCCATGGACAAAATTTACATTCTTAAGTACAGGAGGTGCAACGTTGCTGTGAGGCAGCGTGGAGCTGGCAGCGAAATGGGCGACAAGCAAGTTTGCCTTCTTTGAAGAGTAAACAATTAGTTTGATTTTATCGATGAGCGTTGGAACCGAAGATGTTGGGTTTTTAATATTTTTTACAAATGACCAGAAATTGTTACTGCCTTTGGGACACTGCAGAATTTTTTGCCGTAATTGTTGGTCATTCAAAAATTTGTTTTTTTCAATAACGGAGTTGCATGAGTTCCTTGTTTGTGCTTTTTCTGATTCAGGTCTTTGACCGCACATAATAGCAGGTACGTCCGATCATTTATTTCACCATTAAAAGTTGTACTCTTCCTCAATTGCTTAGCTCAATTGAAAATTCTACTACAGTTGTTTCGGCATTCCAAACAAGTGCTTCTTACTCATGTAAGATGATATCAAAGATTCGTTGATCTGTTTTAAAAGATAATGTTAAGTCAAAATCTTTTTTTTACTTTACTTTTAAATGATTTTTATTTTACTTTTACTTATATCTACTTAAATGCTAGACAAAAATCTTAAAACTAGCTAAAACTATCATCTTAAGTAACTTACTGGCTCTATGCGGGCGCTCTAAATTATACTCTAACTTAATTTTAATTGCCTTTCGGCCTAAAAATAGCTTAAGTTTATCTTATATATAAAAGGTTTTTATTTTTCACCCAGAAAATGAAAAAAAAATGGGTATCTTATCAGTTTATTAATCTGTCTTAAACTACTTAAGAACTAACTTAAAACTAAATTAAAAATAAACTAAAAATAAACTTAAAATAACTTAAAATACACCTAAAATACTTAAATCTAGAACAGCCACAGCAAGCTTTTTTTGATTTTTAAGTTTTTATATTTTTTTGTGTGTTTTTTTTTTTTTTTTTTTTTTGGTGCCGCCGCAACTGCCCTACCTAACTTAAAGCTACAATACATATATGTAGTCGGCCATAGGCGATATTTCGTCTTTGCCGACTGAAAATTATCGGGTTTTAGTTAAGCCACCAAAATTGATGGCCCTGATCTACTGCTTCCTTCCGATCCCGGTCGGGCACGGCCCTACTGAAACGGAGGCGCTCTGCTTCGCTCCCAGCGACTATGTCTCGGTCGTAGAGGAGCCGCCTATCGACTGTTCTGCGGCCGACGTGGTAGATCAACGGAATCGCCGATCTATCCTGAATCAGCCCTCGACTATCAAGGTATAGGAAAGCCTCGGGCGGGATAAAACCACTCGAACGTGTGCTTTCAAAATATTCATCTTGGGGGTGGTAAGCCCCAAAGATTTGTCCTTTAGCTGAGGTCATCGCCCTTGCAATGTGTCCGCGAATGAGCTTAATTATAAAGTTATCTATCCTGTTTGTATTGTCCCCGTTGTATAGGACCTCGTTGGAATAATAATGTTTGTACTCCGACTCTGGTGTTCTATAAAAAAAGTTGTACTCTTCCTCAATTGCTTAGCTCGATTGAAAATCCTACTACAGTTGTTTCGGCATTCCAAACAAGTGCTTCTTACTCAGGTAAGATGATATCAAAGATTCGTTGATCTGTTTTAAAAGATAATGTTAAGTCAAAATCTTCTTATCTATCACTGGTCCGGTAGCGGTTGATAGAACTTATTAAAAATTTCCGTGTAAAATTGCTAGAAGATTTTCCAATTATTTTGAAAAGCTGCATAGATATTTTCTTGGATCATTATTTAATCCAAATTACAAACAGAACACTCGTATGATATTTTCCACTTCGTACAGCACCCAGAGCCAGAACCCAGTTGCAATTTAAAATTAAAATTGTCTTCTAGACGCATTGTTAAAATATTTTTGTTAATGCATCTTTGTTTCGGTGTGTAACCTGGATGTTATTTTTCGACCGACGTCAGTCGTTTAAAAAAAAAATTGCTCGATTTCGCCTTCATAATCATGTAGATGCAATTGTTATTCATGTATCTATTCAGAAGCGATATAATCACAAAGATAGAAATAGGCTATCATTATGATTTTCGATATAAAGTTATCGGTTGGTGTTCATAATTTAACAGCTGATTCACTGCAAAATAATCTGCGTTATTATTGCCTGTAATCCAGCCACAGATGCGAAATTCTCAGCAGATCGATTCTTATATGGCTGGCCAAACCTTGCAGCATATTACGTAGTCCTATAATCTTCTAAAGGTAGCTTTAAGTTTATCAAACGAACTATACCTTATATCTCTGACTAAAAATATTGTCTGATGAACATTTGAACATAATATATCTAATCTCTTCCTTAAAAAATCGGAACTAAAATTAAAAGCCCTTTTTATGTATCCTTATAAAATATTTTCAGATAAATAAGAATTTATCCCTTTGTATTTATTTGTATGTTAACAATTTCAGTGTTATTTCCGGGTGACCTAGTTTGTTTAAGAAACTCATTTTCTGAAGAAAGTATTTTTTTTTTTTTTGTATAAATGAAAACGTTATACATTAAAAAAATATATATCCTTTTGTTTTCTTTTTGATACATAAGGATTCAGTTAGATAAAAAGGTTCACTAATAAATACTTGTAACAAAACACTCATGTCCTGATTTTTTTTCCAAATCAAATAAATTTAGTTTTTTTAGTAGTTTCTTTTTTTGCTGGGGAAAAAAATATATAAAACACAAGATGACAGCATCTAGTTCAACCAAAAAAAGACGCATTGATTTCCGCTTCATTTTCCATTTGGGACATTTTAGTTTCCTATTTAATTTCATTTTATTCTTATCGGCATCCTTTGAGAAACCCAATCTCTTCTTTGGGCCTGTTCTTAGTCGTTTGTTCCAACGATGAAAATGCCATTCGAATAAATATTACAATCCGTGTTTTGCTTACATTTCAATATTCTTGTTAATACATATTTGTGTCATGGACAGCTTTATTCTCCCGAAATATCCCAGAATTGGGAGACATTTTGTGCCTATTCCTTGCTACTAACGCAGCAGCCATTTAAGAAGGGTCGAGATTATATTTCGTTTTTTTTTTTAAGACAGAATATTTGGGCTCACTTTGACTAGCAGCGATTTGTTGATTGTGATGTTGTTGTCTTCGCATCAAGACATCAGGATGGACATACATCATACCGCACACAACATAAAACCCTATAGGAAACAGTCGTATTGTTCTTAATGGAGTTCGAGAAATCGATGACAATTTTTTGAGATTCAATATTGGATGGAATCAATTTGAGGGATGGTACTCGTAACATAGCCAACTTCGGGCTGGAGTATTTAGGCAAAGCCATATAAATTTATGTGTTTTGCTGCTGAAGATGGTTAAAGAAAGATAATCCGATTAAGAATAACTTTACATTGCTGTTATTGGGTTTAATTAATGTATTTTTTGAGATGCCATATTTGAGCAGATTTATTGTTTTACATGTCATATATTTGGGTATATCATAATTATTATAAAGCACATTTTCCAGGAAATTCATTTTCCTTTTAGTCGCCTAAAGCAGGGAATACGCGATACAATCATCGTTCAGTGTGTGTTCAAAAAACTGAGATCGCAAACGATATTGCATGGATATTGCCTTCGATGGAAAACATTGCAATTTTATAAGAATGATCTATAAATGAAAAAGATTTTTAGTTAGAGTTTTAGATATTCATTGATTCTGGTTTTATTTTTAATTTTTTTTATTTTTAGAGTTTATATACAGCTGATCATAAAATTTAAAATATTTCAAGGTAATCGCTTTAACCGTTTAAGCAACAGAAAGTTTTCCATACAGACGGACAGACAGACAATTTTGTCGCTTACTTTTTAATCTTCTCTATAATCGCAATGTCATGTTTGAATGTTATATCGTTTTGTTTTGATATCGTAGTCTACACATACTACTTTCGTAAAAAAATAAAAAAAAAGGAATTGTTTGTCAAAAGAATTAAAAAAAAATTAAGCTCTTAACGTACCATTACTTCAGCTCTAGATGTATATATCCACTCTTTGGCACTACAATAAGCTGAAATTTTTAAAAGACTATTTTAGTAACCATCAAATGAACAAATCAATTACAAATGATCATAAGATAAGATCGTATGTAAATCGAATTGTGTATGTGCTCCATACAACACTACCGATATCGGCACGGTAGTATTTCTCTAAGCCCTGTAACATGTCAGGTGATTACTTTAGTAGAAAACGAATCGTTACTGCGTATTTGATTATTGTATTTCGCAGCACATTCTCTCTTGTCTTCAGTTTTAAAAACATTGATTTTCATTTAAGCTCACACTTTTTTTTTAACTTGTTCCATTTACGCAATTAAGGGTTAAAACAACCGAAAAGTCTCAAAATATTTCAACCTAAAAGACATACATTGCCTGCCACAATTTTTTCTACTACAGTCAAACTTCCCTATAACGAAGAGCTCTCTATTACGAATTGATTTCAAGTACACAGCTTTTTCGTTACTTTTTTAGTGTGTTTTGATCTCCTTATAACGAATTTCCATAAAACGAATTTTTCTCTACAACAAACAAATTTTGTTGCTGGAAATCCAAATCTCATACGCTTGCATGTCCATATAACGAATTTTTTTAAATAATTTTCTGTTAAAAATAACAGCATGCGGAGAAAAAAACGTATAACGGGATTTCCTGAGATTTTAAATGCAAGCTGTGTTCAGTTTTCAGTGAAAATGTCTCGAAGTAGCCTTTCTATTGAGAAAAAGTTGTTAATAATTAATAAAGTTGAAGAAGGATTAATGAAAAAAAACAGGCAATTTGGAATTCCTCCCAGTAGTTTATCAACAATTTTGAAAAACAAAGCAGTGATTTAAAAAAAAAAGTGAAGACGAGGAATTAAGTACTAAACGCAAAGGAGGATATTGATGAAGCAATACCGAAATGGATGACAGCCGTTCGTTATAGGAATCTTCATATCTCTGGACCATTAATGAAACACAAAGCTAAGGAGTTCGCTAATGCGATGGGACACGAAAAGTTCGAAGCAAGTACGGGATGGTTGGACAAGTCTAAGAAACGGCACGGAATCGTTCAAAAAACCTTATGTGGGGAAAGTGCAAATGTCAATATACAAGATCGTGATGATTGGGTTATGAATGTTTTGCCACGATTGATACAAAATTATAGTGAAAACGACATCTTTAATGTCGATTAGACTGGTTTGTTTTTCAAATGCTTACCCAATAAAACGTTTGCATATAAAAATGAGAAATTCTTTGGGGGAAAAAAGAGCAGAGAGAATTACTGTGCTTTTAGCAAGCAATATGACTGGGTCGGAGAAGCTTAAATTGCTTGTTAAAGGGAGGGCCAAAAATCCAAGATCTTTTAAGGGAATACAATCTCTGGATGTAGATTATGAGTTCAACAAAAAAGCATGGATGACAAGTGAATTTTTTACTAAATGGCTTTTAATGTTGGACAAAAAGTTTGCTTCTCAAAAAGGAAGGTTTTTTTTTTGTTGATAACTGCACTGCGCATCCTAAGAATGTAAAAGATAAATTAAAAAACATTGAGCTTGCCTATTTTCCTCCCAACATGAATTCGTTACTTCAGCCAATGGACCAATACTTTATCTACAACTTAAAACAACATTACAGAAAGCTAATTTTGACGAGCATATTGACACACATGGAGGAGAGCAAACCTGTTTTGGCCGTAGAATTGCTTCAAGCTATTCGAAATCTAAGCAAAGTATGGAATGTAAAAGTCAAACCAGAAACAATTGCAAATTGTTTTAGAAAAGCAGGGTTTTCGAAAGATGGCATGCAGACTCATTGGGATGAAGAGTACTTTATTTCATTATCCGATTTAGCTAATCTACAGTATAGTCATTTAGAGTAGTAGCAAACATTAAAGCATCATTTGAAGACTACGTCAATGCTGATATTGATGTTCCCACGAGGGACAACCCGTCCGATGAAGATATTCTCTGCAGTGTTTTGGAAAATCTTAATTCCGGTATAATTATTAGGTATCTTACGTGCAGTGATATCTTAATATTTTATTATATCATATTGCCAAATAAATGTGTGATTCCGATAAAGGTGATGAAGAATTGGATACTGATAAGATGATACCTACATTGGAACGAATTTCTTCATCAATTGATATGTTTCGAACCTTTCTGGAGATGAAGAGTAACGTACCGACAAATTTATTTGAATCTCTCAATTTATTGGACGATTTTATTGAGAAAGAAAAATGGAAGAATGTAGTCCAAACTAAAATCACTGACTTCTTTAAATAAAAATTTTAATAAAAATTGTGTACAATGAATTTTCTATGTAACGAAGGAATTTTATGGTCCCGTGCGAATTCGCTGTAGGAAAGTTCGACTGTATTATATTTCACTGCTGTACCGATTCTTTTCAAATATACATGTGTCCAAAAGTTGCTTTTTGGAACTCCATAACCTCAAAAAAGATTATAATTTACCGAAATTTTTCACAAAATGTCATTCTTCATTGTTAATAATAATTTTTTTTTTAATTAAATAACCTACTGTCTATTAGTTATACAAGTAATTACTAACAATAAACTATATAAATAAGAAACAATTAAGTTTCTATCACAACCCCCTAATAGACACTTCATTTAATTTTCAATATTACTGCACCAATCCCATCTAGATGATGATGATGATGTGACCTCAAAGGCAATCCTTGAAAACAAACTTATCCACACGCAAGAATAATGCAACCTGAAGTACTGGCACTCTAGGCATCCACATAATCACAAGCATAATCCCTCGAGCAACATCAACACGGATGTACCTATGTGGCTATAAAATGTGATGAAACACCGAGGGTGCAAAAATGACATTTATCGACGACACAACACACAAATCCCTTATAGACACAACCGGGGTATAACACAATGAGTGTCGTTACAGGCGATGGAATATTCCCTTAGGAGGCTCAGATTGTCAAGGCTTATTTAGCAAAATTTAATGAGGAACAACTTCCGCTTTTAAGTACTCAACTGAATAAACAAAATCACGCAAAGTATATCCTACGAACACACCATACACATCCTTGCACCTATAGTCTTTTGTCAGCCTGACTCTGCTGGTGTAGATGTTGCTACATACTATGTACCTGAAATTGAGTACATCACATGGAACTGAGTGTTTGTATATAAAATATATCGTCAACAAAGCACATCTTTCATATCGCATGTGCAAAATCTAAAGATCGAACCCTCAAAGCCCTGCAACCCTGAAAACTAATTTGCCTTCGCACCATCAATTAGGCAACATGTTCAATTACTGCTTACGCTTGCAGTTTGGCAACACCAAGTGCTTGTTGTTGGATGTAGTAACGCAAAAAAAAGAGGCAAAACCACACAATCCCCAAGAAGATGATCCCAAAACCATCAGCAAGTCATTAAATAGTCCTCACAGCAACTCTCTGGCTAAACTTAAATACGGTTTTTCCCAAAATGCGCCGCCTGTGGTGTCGAAATGGGATTGGTCTTTTTTTGTGTTTAGTTGCTCCTGTGGGTAAAGTATTGCAATCGGGAAAATTTTCAATCTTCTTGAGATTTCAATCAATCTTGAAGTTTATTATGAAAAGGAGTTTCCTGTTCCGAACCGGAAGCATCATAAAATGGTTGAAACAAAAAATCACAGTATGTACGTACGTCTAGGACTGCATTATTGATGAGTGTTGGTTTAAATGTAAATGTTTTTTTTTTAATATATTTTTGAAGGTAAGAAAGATATTATTTATCTCACTTTGTGTATGTACACAAGGATTATTCTTAATCTCTTGAGCGACCCATAAGAGAGCCCGTTGAAGGTATCATTAGAAAATGGAATCTTGAATCCTAAAGGAAGACCGCACCTCAGGCGAGTGAAATCAAATCAGTTTGGGTAAAATCTGTTATTAGTTCCCTAGGAAGTTGCGAAATTTGCTAAACAGGAAAAAGGATTCTGTAAAGCGTGCATTTGTATATTAAGTTAGAAGTGTTGAACCCATTTGCAAAACAATTAAAGTCCGACATAAATAGCACAGCATAAACGACTACAACACATCAATTTCTGTTTGTCTGCTATTAGACGATGAAACTAGATGCATGCACCTTGTTCGAATTCTTCGAGCATAGTAAGTGCAAAAGGGAGAAAAAAATCGAAAAGATGAGACAGGAAAAAAGCTGTCGTGTGTCGCACGGGTAGCATGTTCGAAGAATCTGTTTGACGTTTTTCTTTTCTCTTGTTCGCTTTCTTTAATTCTTTATCACTTGGTTTCGTTGTGCCCAGAGTAAACTTCTGATAAGATTCAAAATAAAGGAACAAAAATGAGTGAAAATAAGGTGGAATGTAATTTTTTGTGGTTCAAGGTACTTAATTTGGACATATTATGTCTTTATGATTCCAGGAAAAATGTGTATGTGGTTAAACACAGTCATTTCATCGATAGGGTTAAAAGAGCAGATTCATTGCAAATGATGATGAAAAATGAAAATGAAAGAGAACTGTCAAACTTGTTTCATGAAACTAAATTCATCGTGTAATGGCACTTGCGACAGAGATGAAAAAACAAAGAAGAATTCGAACAAGGTGCATGCATCTAGTTTCATCGTCTAATAGCAGACTTTGCGATAATACGTCTTTCAAGCACCTAGGTCTAGACTATCTTACGACTCCTTAAGTGATGGTGACCCATTTTTCCATTTGTGTTTTGTCAGTTATAGTCAAAACACTGAGAGAACATCATAGATTTAGAAACAAGTTTTCACATTCTGTTGTGAAATGAGCTGATTCAATTCAATTCAATTCAATTCAATTTATTAATAAAAAATAGAGTAACATTTATAACATATAATATTTAATTCAAATAAAAATTTAAGCATGGCATATAAGCCGTCTGCCGTCGAGCTGATTCATGCGACCCATATGAGCATTTAATATTGACCACCCTCCCCAACCCTCACAAAAATTGATTTTGGGAACCTACCCCTTTTCAAAATCCTTCAGATACTATCAAAATGTCATTTTGCCAGATTTGGTGGTAAGTGTTACTTAGACCTCTTTTATTTTTATTGTGGAACTTGTAAGAAAAAGAAGAAAAAAAATTGTTTTCGTATTTTTTCGCTCCTAAAGGACTTGTTTCTGGGTTTCGGTGTCCCTTTTCACACTTTAACTGGATAAAGTTCTACAGAAGGCATTTATTCAATTCTTTGTGGAAGCCTTTAAGTGAACATCTTCATAATGACACGGATAGCCATCTTGGTGGTGGCATATAACCAGCATAACTATATAGCCTGGCATAGATACAAAATGATTTTCCGACATATTGCTAGCAGGGAGGGATAAATGCTCCGATTTAACTTCGGAAAAATCAGTCTCTGATGATGGTCTGGGGTAGCGAGGTGGCGTGTGGCGTTTATCACTTCTCCATGTTAGCAGAAGAACATGGCAAAAAGCCTTACAGCTTTGGGCGTAATAATTGCGGTCAATTTTTTTTCCTGACGATACAAATCAGTGACAGATTTTTTTTCCAAGGGTGGGCTCCGGATTGGGGACTGACTTGGGTATCTGTGTTGGTTCAGGAAAATTACAGTTGTTGTGGAATTTCATACAAGATCTAGTACGATTTTTGAATTGGGAGAATAACTTCTCTGTTCTTTTTTTAGCTGTCAGACATTAATTTTCATGAACAATTGGTGGGAGGAGTTGGAGTAGACGGGTTTTGATAAAAAAGGGATTGAGATGTTAAATGTTTGATTTCGATTTATGGGCCAAAGCTCTGTTCACTATTCCAGACAGGATACGGATATATTCACATTTATATATATATATTTTTTTTATTTTTTAAGTAGATATTGGGTGTTGAAAAGATTTCAGTTTGGAAGATTTCAATTTGCTGGTATTTTTCACTTCGAAACCTTTTTCTTAACCCTTTTTGCTTGCTATTATAGGTACCATAAGGCAAGTTTAGGAATCGTGAATTTAAAATTTGAGATAACAATCAAACATGACATTACTTGTAACGATCATACAGAGAAGCCTAAAAATGTTATTTAAAAAAAAAATTCTATCTGTATGTCTGTCTTTCTGTCTGTCAGTCTGTCTATCCGTCTGTATAGATATTGATCTACAGCATAAACGGTTGTAGTGATTACCTCAAATTTGGTATGTGTGGTTATTTTGACATTCCTCAGAGAGGAAAATTGAAATTTCATTTGTCGGCTTACAAATCTTTGTATTTTTTTGGAGATTTTAAGTTGCTATTTATAAGGACTATAAGGCAAGTTATGCATTCGTAAAAAGAAAATTCTAACCATCAGATATGACATTATAGAGAAACACATTTTTGTTTATGTTTGCATTCTTGAATATTTTTTTTAATTTTTGAAAAAAAGTTGTCAAATAAAAACCGTGTTATTAAAAAACCATTCGTACGATTAAAAAAAAATCACACTTTTTCACATCTTCTAAGGAAATAAAATTCTGCTGAAAACTATTTTACGTACTTTTTTCAAACATCCAAAAGCCAGAAAAATCGAATAAAAACTTTGAATATTTAATATTTTTTAAATTTTATTCGAAGCTGTGATCGCACATAAGAGCAAGTACGTGCAAGTCGTGTTATTTATTTTTGTAGGTATAAGCTATCATTTTATCAAAACCAAATTTTCGGTGTTCTCGGTAACGGTTAATTGTATTTAAAAAAAAATCTATATTTGAAAAGTCTTATTAGGCAAGATTAATTCTGCCTATTAATATTTTGAATAATTTAATTTTTGCATTTAACATTAATTTTAGAATTTTTTTTATGAAAATTCGATTTTTTTCAAACTATACATATATTACTAAATATTAATAAACACTAAAAAACTGCAAAAAATTACTAAAAAAAAAACTAAAAATAAAAAACAGGATTTTATTTAGATCCGTCCTACACTTTTCGAAATACATTTTTTATAAATTCAATGATATTTAAGATGATGGCGGACTCAATTTTAACTTAAAACTGTTAACTGTATTGGGCTTGGCACTTTTTATCGTTTCAGACTGCGTGATTTTTTTATGTATATAAATATTACTTTTTTTCTTTTAAATATCTTGCCTTCCAATGTGATTATGATTTTTTATTAACGTATGATTATTTTAATCTAATAAGCCAGTGTGATTATAACTTATAAGAGAATATAGGGTTGGCTTAAAAGTACATAACGTAGTTGATTTAACAAACCGACAAGACCTAATGTATCGACTCTGGAAACAATTGATGAATTTCATGAATCGTTCAAAAAAATTTGAAATCATGTTCTTAAAAGCTAAGATTTGCGAAATTACAGTTTTTATCTAGCCCTCTAGATAAAAACTGAAAAAAAAACAAATCTTTCAAATCGATGTGGAAAAAAACTGGGCTCAACTGTAAATTTTATTTTTTTACCTCCAGAGATCAAGATTCTCGCAATAACCTACCTTCACCATCAACGCATACTTTGTTCTGTTTTGCATGTGAAAATATCTACCCTGCAACAACATTCCTAACAAACAGAAGACTTATCGAACTACGAACAACAGCGATAGAACCTAAAAGGCGTTCGTGACTAAGCTAACCAATGCCGCAACGGATACAGCGAAACACACAGAAAACGATCAGACCACATACACTCACACGAACAAACAGAGCCAGAAAAAGGGGAAAAAACAATATCAAGATTAACTTTTTCTTATATATGATTGCCCAGCTCGCCATTGAGTTCAGTTGTAAAATCGTCCTCAAACCGCCAACTCACTTAAATATAATTCAATGAAAGAAGTTATACTAAAGAAAATACTTAATTTAAAGAGAAAATATATTTATCAAAGAAAGTACATTAACATCCACGAGTTTTATTTTTTTTTGCATAACTAAATTTGTTAAAATCCGATATAAATGTAGCTAAAAGTTTGCGTTTCTGTAAATTCCAATGTATTAAACTTGAATACTAAAAACTCCATCTTAATCAAAGCTATCACTTTCACCAAAAGAACCATACTCATTGGAGAATTCTTCAGTGGCTGAAAGCATGCATCTAATGTTGATCGTTTAGTCTACTCGAATATGACATTTTTAAAACTCATTTGGAATTGAGCTAAGTGCAATGAGGAAAACTCACAAGACCCCTTGATCAAGAGCTATTGATTTATTGACATAAGAGGAACAGAAAATCCAGCTTTTGCAAAAAATCTTTAGAATTGAATTAAAATTGTTTTGCTAAGAAATAAAAAAAAAATCATTTTTGTGACCTTTGACCCCGGTACAATTGGGGTCGATGGAGACTTTTGACACTTTATTTCTAATGGTGTACCCAAGGTCTCCACCATAATTTAGCTTTGTCGTTATTTTTGGAATGTAAAATGTTTAATAAGACCGGACTATATGTTTGAAGGTGGGTCTTCTGAAGCGCACTAGTTCCGATTCCGACTTCTGATCCAAGTTGGCTGTGTATAGTAACGAGAGACGATCGACGACAACGACCTTTTTTAAATTTGTATGTTAGTGATGACTCGGGCGCAAGAACATCGGTGGTCGATGTTTAATATTCGCTGGTGCCGTTACCGTGTAAATGTAGGATATATAGTTGATTGCTTATACCCATGCATATGGCTACCTTGTTGTATACCAGAAGTAAAAATGAGGTTGTTGGTAGCGTAGTTTTGAAATGAATAACATTATGATTTGTTGATATCATAGATACAAATTTTTCTACTCCATATGCTCAATTCTAGCTGCTCATGAGTCTGTAACAAAAGCCAGGAGTTATTAACCAGAGCAAATTGAAAAATGTCAGCCAAAAAATTCCCATAAAGTCATTTTAAACCTTTCCTAAAATCAAAAGATCTAGTGTCCTGTTCAAATTGAAGCTGCTGCGAGCTGTATCCATCGTTTGGGCTGAAAGGATTGTTGTGTGGAGTTAACAACGTTTGCCTAATAGTTTTACAGCATGATGCAAGACATAATTAACACTTAAACGATTATAAACAATGGAGACCTGTGGAACATCAAAACTTGTTTTGGGAAAAATATTATATAAATAGTCAAAGAAATAATTGAAGTCTATTTTAGAATATTTCTCTATTTTCAATAACGCTTTCAAGTTCTCACAAACGACATTAATAGCCGCCTGAAAGATTGAGAGAAGGATTGACAGAACACGTGTATACAGCAGTATGTCTGGCCTGTCAGTTATGCGATCCATATACCAAGCTATTTTATGCATGTGTGGCGAAATTAATTCCTTAAACCGTCTATTCAACTATCTCCACCCATCCACATGCACATGATCGACGAAGAGCTCTGAGGCTAGTTTTTTTTTTAAGAATTGGTAGAGTTTATGTAGATAGGGTATAATAAACACACAATTAAGATGTGTGTATAGGATTAAGAGCCGAGAGCGCAGCATCATAACCAAGTGTATTACGAAAGGAATCAGTTTTCGGAGCACCCCGATTGAAGATACGACACGTCTGCCACACTAAAAGTTCATGACACAATTACCGTCGAATCACTTGTACCAGTTCCAACTTGCGAATCTCAATATTTTACCCATCTCTTTGGTTCTTCTCAAGATACGTATAGATACTTTTTTTTGTTGTTTTCAATCTGTTGTTGCCAGTCATCCGCCCCCTTTTCTCCTTTGCTTCATTCACATAGGAAAATAATTTTTCTTTAATGAAGGCATAGAAGCGTCAGCGAACCCAATTTTCCAGATTTTCTATACAAGTCTATGGATTTATACGTACGACGATGACGACGAGTAGGTATCTAACATGCTCTTACTTCTCTGCGGAACCCTCAAAGCATGGAGGAAGGGTATGTGGTTGAGTATAGTTAGCTCTTGTACGTGAGTCGCAGAGAGTGCCATAGTGATGCTTCATTTATTTTTCCCTAATTAGATATAGACGAACTAAATATAATTATCAACAGTTTTTTTTTATTTTAATTGTTACAATTTAAACTTTTGTTGCGGAAGAAGAGCCAGCCAGCAGGAGCCGAATTGTGTCCACATAACCATTCTGCGGGGGCATGTTGCCTTGGGGTGAATCCATAGTGTAAATTATGCAAACTCAATTGAATGGAAAATTAATTAGTGCGAACAATAAAATGTGTGTTCTATTAGAAAGGCACTCACGCAATACAATGGATTTAGAGAAAATAAAGCAACCTCCGTCATTGCACAAGACCACTCACCCCTTGGGAATAATAAAAATTCTATTAGGGTTGAACGTGCGAATAAATAAAGTGAGCTGCATTCATTTAATAAAAGTGAAAAGGCTTAAAGTCCTGCAGCTAGTTTTTATAAAAGTCCACTAACGCTCACCTCCTACCGCCTCACCATCTCTGCATTCATAATGATTTGTTCTAGTGTTTTTCAAAATAAACTGTTTTTCCTGGTTGCGTTTCTGCTGAGGTGTGGATAATTTTTTTGTTTTAGAAAACAAAGTACACACAAAACGTTTTTGTTCTTTTTTTTTTGTTTTTTCTTCATGCATTTAGAACGCATATTAACTATGTTATGGAGTTTCTAGGAAATCCGTGTGTATTTATGCTCTAAATGGCTTATAATTGGATGGTCCTTAAACAAAACAAATTGTTAGCATGCACCTTTGCTTTTGTTGGAATTCTCAGGTCACGCTACACTATTGCTCTGGTCATTGATTAGGGGAGCCTGCTTGCCAAGTGCTTTTATCAGTACATCCAGTTGAATTTTTTTAGGGCGTCTTAGAACAACTGTTGGTTTTCTATAGTCGAATTTGGTCTGTTTTAGCCGTTCTCGTTTGTCGAATCCATCATTTGATATTATCAGCCATGACGGCAATTCTATTATTGGATCGTCCTTGCAAGCTTTGGTTCAAGTTTATCAGCCTTGAACTAAATGTTCCTATCAATATTTTTACTTGCGATTTGCAGGTACTATAATGCAAATTATGCATTTGTGCAAATTAAAAAAAATTGAGATAACAATCAAACATAACATTACGATCATAGAGAAACATATTTGAGTTACTGGCAAAATTCTGTCCGTTTGCCTGTCTGTCTGTCTGTACGGATGTATTTTGGACTGTAGCCTAAACAGCTGGGCCAATCGTCTTCAAAATTAGTATATAGGGTTAATTTGGCATTCTACAGAGGAGTTTTTTGAATTTTTTGTTAGCTCAAAAATTAACCTTGTATGTAACCGTAATGTAACAGCTTATTTTTCCCGAAAACGGCTCCAATCATTATATTTAGGTAAAATATGGTGGGCTAAAAATGGTACCTCCCATAGGACCGGTTTTTTTCTTCGATTTTCTCGAAAACTGGTTATCCGATTTCTATTAGAATTGATATTCAAGAAGATCTAGGAATCCTTGATAATTTCGCATTAATTTTTTTTCGAAAACTTGTTTTTTGTATTTTTAATTATTTTTTTTAATTTTTGTTTTGAAAAATCAATATTTTGAAAACGCTTAGGTGATTTTTTTTTAAATGTTGTTATTAAATGAATAGATATTTTAAAAATTTGTTATTATTATTATTTTATTTTACAATGTGAGCGCACATATGAGCAAGTACGTGCGATCGAGTCCAGTTATTTTTTGTAATTGTACGTCTGCACGAGGGATTTGTTGCCCTTATAATGTTAAACGCACTGCGTGAGCATTGGAAGGTAAGCGAAGGATAGAAGGTGGCGATTAACCTTGCTTTTGAATGCTTTCAAATTGAAATAGCAAATAAAAACTTCACCAGGTGATTGAGAAGAACCTGTCCTGAGATGTGAATTATACTCAAGTTTGGGGCGTAAAAAGGCTTTATACTTTTTAGCCACTTTAGAAGGGGAAAAAGTTTCTGAAAGCTTGTGAATTTAAAGTAAAAATCAGATGGATTTCCGGCTATCTTCACATATATTAACCTTCAGTTAGATAATCCCATCGATCGGTCTTTGCTGCCAATTTTCACTATTCATTTGTGGAACCAATGGTTGTTGATGACATTTTTTTCCACAGTCTACATACCTTTTCGCAAACAGCTTGTAATCATATCCACGTAGAACAGAGTACTTACTTACTTGAGCTTCTTTCTTCATTAAATGATGATAGTTCAGCTGGCCCCGATGGCATTCCGCCAATAGTGTTTAAAAAATGTAGAAATTCTTTAGTTCAGCCGCTCAGTTTAATTTCGAGCTTTCAATTAATACAGGAAAATGTCCAAGTATATGGAAAATGTCTTATTTTACTCCTATATTCAAAAAAGGAGATAAGGCTGATATCACTAACTACAGGCCCATTTCTAAATTATCTTGCATACCAAAACTTTTAAAACAAGTTGTCTGTGAAAGTATGGCATTTTATAGTGAGAATCTCATTTCTGAACAACAGCACGGATTCGTAAGTCACAGATCAACTGTTACAAACCTTCTTACGTTCTCCCACAAATTTAATTTTTTTTTATAATTAACGCGCGCACAGGGGATTATGTGTTTCCCTTTTAATGTAACACACTGCGCGGGCATTAGAAAGAAAGGGAGGGGAGAGATAGGAGGTGTCGATTAACATTGGTTTTGAATGTTTGCAAATTGAAATGGCAAGGGAAAATCTCGCCGGGTAAACCATTCCAAGGTCGTGTTGTACGGCTAAAAAAAGAATCTCTATATTTCACGGTACGTCCGAAATTGGGTTCAAGGGTGAACTGATGGGCATTCCTAGCAAGACGAGTATTACGGGCGAAACTTTTAAGGGGAGGAATGCAGCTGGCTACCTCGAGTAAACATTTTGTATAAAAGAAACTATAAAATAAGGAAAGACATGAAACATTGCGTCTGTGTTCGAGAGGGGCAATTGTTTCAGCGGCAGTTCTATTTCCTATCAATCTAAACGCTCTATTTTGTATTCTATCAAGCAAATGGAGCGATGTTTGTGAAGCACCTGCCCATAGGTGGCAGTTATAATCGAGCTTAGGGCTAAGGGGAAAAATACTTCTAACACCGATACAGAAAACCTAAGCACTTAGATTCTTAGGGATTTGAAATATATGGTCGTTCCAACGGAGGTCGTTGTTGGCACACATACGGAGTACTGAGAGCTTTTCGGTTTCTTCGATGTAAGTGCCATTCATGGACAATGGCATTAGGGGTATGTTAAACGACAGAAGACAGCATTGAGTTTTCGAAGCATTAAACTCCACACGATTCCTATTACCCCATTTGACAATGCTGTATAAATCGGAGTTTAATGAGCTTGACATACGGCACCGTTGCAATTGTACGTCCGAAGGCGAAGGACGTGAATTATCGAACGAATATGAAAAGCTGAGGGTAGAGTCGTCAGCAAAACAGTTAAGTGGATTAGAAGTAACAGAGTCGGAGACAGAACAGAGCCCTGGGGCACACCAGCATTTAATTTGTGCCAATCAAACTTGAATCCGTCCAATACAACTTGTATTGAAATGTCCAGAAGAAAGCTTCTAATCCAACGAACAAGAGTATTATCGATCCCAAAAGCACGTATTTTCGATAAGAGAGCTTCATGCCAAACTCTATCAAAAACCTTGGAGATATCAAGGGCAATAATCTTACTTTCACCAAAGCGATGTAAAGATTTGTTCCACTGTTCGGTGAGATATGCCATCAGATCACCAATGGAACGGTTGCTGCGGAAGCCATACTGACGGTCATGGAGAAGCTTACGATCTTCGAGATATTCCTTAAGCTGACGGTTAATCAGTGTTTCCATGACCTTAGAATGAAGGGATGTCAGTGCTATTGATCGGTAGGAGAAGGGGGAGGATGGGTCACCTTTCATAGGGACAGGCTGGACAAATGCTGTTTTCCATCTTCTAAGAAAGATTCCAGAAGAGTAGGAGCGATGGATAAGCTAACGAACTGGCTTTGCCAGTGTGGAAGAACACCTCTTCAGAAGAATTGGGGATATACCATCCGGGCCAGCGGATTTGTGTATATCGAGATCTTTGAGAACTCTTGCTACTGTACGAGTGCGGAAAAAATCTGTCCCATGGAAAAATTTACATTCTCAAGTACAGGAGGGGCAACGTTGCTATGCGGCAGCGTGGAGCTGGCAGCGACATGGGCGGCGAGCAAGTTTGCCTTCTCTGAAGAGTAAACAATTGGTTTGTTATTGTCGATGAGCGTTGGAACCGAAGATGTTGAGGAGTTTTTAATATTTTTTACAAATGACCAAACATTTTTACTGCCTTTGGGACACTGCAGAATTTTTTGCCGTAATTTTTGGTCATGCAAAAATGTTGGTTTTTCAATAACGGAGTTGCATGAGTTTCTTGCTTGTTTTTGCTTTTTCCGGTGTTCAAATGCATTAGCAAAAGAAAGAAATTGTCTTTCAGAACCCTTCGTGGCTCCTCAAGGAAGCCACCTTGGTCCATTATTATTAATTTTGGCTATAGATGATGTTACATCATGCATTCAGTCAAGTGATATTCTCATATTTGCTGATGACATGAAGATTTTCCAGATAATAAAGTCTAGCGATGACCATATTCTCCTGCAGGCAGATATTGATAACTTTAGTATTTGGTGAAGAAAAAGTGGTACATATTTCCCTTAACCCTGCAAAATGCCAGACGATTACTTTCTCTAGAAAACTTATCGTAAGTGCATTTGATTATTATATTTCGTAGCACAAACTCTGTCGCGTCTTCAAGATTTGGGGGTCCATTTTAGCTCCAACTTATAAACTTTATAGTGAATAAAGCAATATAATTTTATTCGTTTTGCCTTGAAGGGTCTGATTTGGAATGTTCCTTTTAATTTTCCACCTTATGAACATCGAATCCACCTTCTTCAGATGCAAACCCTTCACCAAAGGCGTGCAACGATTTAATATTTCTTCATCAACTTATAAAGGTCGAAATTGATGCTCCTTATTTATTACCCTATATTGGGTTAAATTACCGTGGAGGATTTTATCACCTGCGTGGATCGAAACTTCTGCATGTTGACTTTCATAGAACAAACTATGGCAAATACGAAGCTCTAAGCCGTATGACCTCACTTTATAACCTAAACGCTTCTTCTATAGACTTTAACTTAAGGAAAGTAGGATTAAAATCCTTTTTTCGAACCAGTGCTCCACTGTCCTGATTGTTTTGTTTAATGTTTTACATGACTGTATATAACTGGCTATGACAACATTTTAGTTAGTTTTTTGTGCATGTTTTAGGCTATAATTTTTGTTTATTTTATTTTATTTTAATTTTACTAACAACTGACATATGCACATATGTTGAGCCTCTGATTGTAGAATGAAGCTTGCTATAAGCTTACTACAACAAAGAATTTGAAGTGTAAACTCTTCTCAATCAACGGTTGGAAATCGATAACAGTTTAGATTTGGATTACATTTTTGGCATCGCAGCTCGCTACCATCAGAAGAACTACCCTTATACGTATATTTCTTCGAATGTCAAATGTGTAATTCATACCGTTTTGCTCAAAAGTTCTACTCTAAATTGTAAGAAAGTATCCTTCATAACCTTATGATTCATGATCAAATTAAAATTTTGCTTTTTTTCCGTCTTCAATGACATTCTCATTATCAATCGTTTCGCATGTCCTCAACCTTATTGGATTTTCCTCAAACCCAATCCATTTAAAGTGCACAATTGTTCATTATGCTTATCGATTTTAAAATAATTCAATGATCATTACCAATACTAATCGCAATAACATGCAAAAGCTTTTGCATACGTATACGACTATTTTCCAAAGAACCTTCACGCAATAATGCATGCGAAACAGGATGATGGAATAGAAATTAAGTTCGTTAATCCACTCAAAGTGCCCATCAATATCCGGAGCACTATTAAAATTGATGCCATTAGACAAGTTAGTAATGGTAATACTATAAATGGGAGACCATGTCCTTAGACAGGATGGGCTGCTGTAAATTTTGTGTGATGATTGGTCTTACTTTGATATGATGATGCTGTTATACTATTGATTTAATTGCTAGGGTGATATTGTACATTTCATTAAATGTGTTATGTTTACATAAATATGCGGATTATTTGGGAATGGAGTAATATTATGATACATATTTAACTAAATTCTTTAATGAATTATTTAAATATGGTAGGAAAGTTGGTTAAGTCTTTCGATACGAATAAATTCACAAATTGACGTTATGTACGTCTAATACTCGAAAAACTTCCTTGAGTTTTCACCTACTATATGCGATGTTTTAGGTCTGTTTTCTGAAAAAAAATCAACGGTTTGGTGACACTGGAACGAAAAGAGCATCAGTGATAGACGTAGTGGCGAAAGGGGTTTAAGGAAAAGTAGAAAGAGGAGGAACAAGATGACATTTATTCGAAGAAGAAGAGGACTTGGATTTCAATGGTGATAATAGAGAGTATATGTGAAGAGATGAAGTTAGGAAACAATGGTTTTGGTGAAACAGTCTGAGTGATTCGAAATGCGTTGTACGGGTTTTTCAACAGGGACGCTACAAAAGTAGAGTGATAGGGACAGCAAACGACGCCATATTTCTTGCCGCTCTTTCGACATTTCTCTTTAGTAAGGTTTTCCATTTCATGATGGAAAGATATACGAGTCGAAATTATAAAAATTTACTACCGAAATTCGGAGTCAGTGGCCTCAACGTTAAGAGCGCTATGTTCAATTTATGGTCGTCATAATCGTCCTCGCAGATCAACAATTGAGCGTCTAGTGGAAAAAATTTGAATCCACAGGCACAGTACAAAATGTTCCCGTGCCAGTGAGAAGAAGTGCCCGTAGTGTCGAGAATGTTGTTGCCGCTGAGGCTTCAGTTGCAGAAAGCCTCAGCTAAATTTAAAAAGCAACGTTTAATTTTTAAATTTTTATTTAACACGAAAGCATTTCGGTTCTCAGCTTCGGATTCATCTTCATGGCCTGCGTTTCTGCGTTTTCTTTACCTGCGATTATAGGTACTATAATGCAAGTTATGGATTCGTGCAAAAAAAATGTTCTAACAATCAAACAATTGTGCTAATTTTTTACAACAATACACCTTTTAGTTAATATTAATTTGTTCTATAACGGCACCTTTCATAGAACCGGTTTTGTCAAAAGCGGTATTATCGTAAACCATTATCCCGATTTCAATAATTTTTTTCACGCAGGAAGTCATTTATAATTGCAGTTCAAAATTTTCAAAAACTTTTGTTTTCGATTTTTTTAAATTTTCTAAAAAAAAATTGGTTTTCGAAATATTTTGAAAACGGGTCGTTTGAATTTTTTAAATAATTTTCCCAGATTGAAAACTACAGATTTTCTTATAATCACATAATAAAAAAAAATCAAATATTTTTTCGAAAAGTTTTTCAAAAACAAACGACTTTAAAAAAAAAGGTTGAACGTTTTTTAATAATTTTTTTCCTCGATACTCATTTAGTTTTTAAATTTTATTCCATACTTAGTTTTTCCGAGAAATCTCTTAAACTAATTAAAAAAAAATGAAAGAATTTTTGAAAAAACAATTGTGCATTTATTTTTCGTCTGATCTAAGCTATACATTTTATAATTGCCAACGAAATTTGAATAGTTACATTTCCCTACATTTGTCACAATAAAAATAAACCGGCAAGTCACTTCGACTAGGTCTGTCAGCCCCAGGCCTGTCGAGAAAGGATGGGGGCTGTAGTTATTAGAAGGCTTCAAGTTCGTCTAACGGTCACATATTTAAAATTACTGTAAACACTGAAAATTTAATTTTTCCACGGAAACTCACAGGGATCTAAATGGGTGCATCAAATATATGTGTAAATTTGAATGTGTTTTAATGGCATCTATATGTACATAGGTCTAAATTCTCAATGTCATGAATGATAGAAATCTTCTCCTAGAAGCCAAAAGTGATCATTGTCATTGATGCACAAAATATCACCAGCTTTCTTGAGGATTTGCAACTTTTGCGAAATCAATGGAATGTTATCTTGCAGGAATGTAAGGTTGTTGCAGATTGAATTGGAGGCACGTCGAAGACATTAGCTGCCATTCGGAAAAATAACACCTGTGGTGTTGTATCCGGAATATAAGACAAAGACAATTCTGGAGAAGAAATCGCATTCATAAGCGATAGTTTTTACGTGATAATCGATTCATTCATATCAGAAAACAATTATAAAGGGTCCGCCATCTAACGTTTTTTTTCAACTAGTGCTTATTTCGTTAATGGTAACACTCATGTCTGATTTGACAGATAATTAGTTTTATCCTTCCGCTGAACGAATATGGTTGTGTATACGCTTGAACAACGCTGGGAAATATTGCGACATTACTTTGAAAATCATGGTAATGTTGCAGAATGTGTGCGAAAATTGCGTACGGATTTTGGAAGAAGAGAAGCACCGTCAGCTCCGTATGTTCGTTATCTTGTGAAAAAAGTGAAAAAAACTGGCATCCTCATCGATAAACCAAAGCGTGAAAAGCCAAAAACAGTGCGTACACCCGAGAATATTGCTGCTGTGGCAGAAAGTGTGCGTGAAGCGCCATCAACATCAATTCCGTCGTTCTCAACAATTGAACATTTCGGAGACATCATTGAGACGAATGTTTTTGTTTTTGAAGTTCACATTATCAGCCGCAGAGCTCATGTCATTTGGCCACCTCGGAGCAGCGATTTGACACCGTTGGACTATTATTTGTGGGTGCCGTAAAAGATAAGTGTTACCCCGACAAGCCAGAGACAATTGACGCTTTAAAGGACAATATTCGTGAAGCCTTTGGTGAAATACAGCTGCACACAATCGATAATGTGCTTAAAAAGTGGACCGATCGTGTAGGCTTCTGCATTGCCAGCGGAGGCAGCCATTTGAATAAAATTATTTTTCATTATTAACCGGAGGATTGTACTTTCAAATAAAAAAAGAAATTTGAGAAAATATTCAGTAGTTTTTTTTATAGGATTTTCTAAAAAAAAAGTTATTTGGCGGACCCGTTAGATGTTCCGCGGTTAAAAAATGTAGAATGTTATAAATTTTTTAATATTTTTGATTTTATGAACGCTACAGCCAGTTTTGTGGAGAAATATGTTGTGCCTCAAGAATTATCGTCATTTATGGAGAAAACTTAATGTCTTGTCTTCCTCCATTTAAATTTTTGAATGACACCCCTTCGAAGAAACTGGGCACCCTTTTTCCAAATTTTTGTAAAGCATTGTGAATCTTTGGATTAGCAAGCATTCATCTAATCTACTGCAATACTGTTGCCCGCAAGTAGAAGATGACCCCCACCAATTTAACTTTAACAAAACTATGTAAAAATATAAAGTTGAAGATACAATATACTTTCGAGTATCATAACCTATTTTGCACAAAATCCTCATTTAAAACTTTTACATTATGACAATTACAAAGATTATTTTACTAACACGTAAATAATTAGCATTTCAATTTTAATTATCAATTTGTCAATATTTATTTAAATGATCATTTTACCTGAAATTTATAATTTATTTAGAAAAAATAAATTATTTATAATTAGTTTCTTTTTTAATATATTTCCAGAAACTAAATAAACATAAAAAGGACCAGAGCTGCTGCAACATCGAAAGCCATGGATTGGACTCGGTGGCAGTTCACATTTATTTGGAGCACATTCACAACAGGGAGTTTAATGTGGCTGCCAATTTGAGAAGGACCGTCTGATATAACACACATTCAAACATCAATCAATATCGTAAATATGAATTGAAAAAAAAATTAAATAAAATTCAATTTTATTAATTCTTTGAACTATGGACATATGCGTACCTGGTACATGCTTCAAAGTCAATAAAATAATCACTCCTGAAAGGATATTATGTAATTCACGCGCGAACAAAAAAAAAATATTAAACATTGAAAACATTATCATAATTAATACTCAGCAACCATATCAATGTACGCGTCCATACGCATATGTATCCATATCTATGTATATTTAAACGTGACGTTCTCAACTTAGTTTGTTAATTGTTTTGTTTGTGTCAACCATATTGTTGAGTTAGGTAATTGTGTAAATATTTGTTCATACTCAATCAAAATCACTCCAGCTTAAGTACACTAAAAACTGATGTATGTTTTGGTAAACAGGTTTCCATATGCATATTAAGTTTTTTTAAATTTAAATATTATTTTATAATTAAGTTGAAGTTTTAGTCGTGTTTTAATAAATAATTAAAAAAAGTTCGGTCAAAGAACTTATCAGTTGATAATAATCATTTTCAGTATTTTTTGGGGTTTTAGTTTTGGTATTAATTTTAATAAAAAATTAGTTTAATTTAATTTTTGTTTTTAAGTAAACATTGATTATTTGAAGCTCGGTCCAGTAAATATCGGTCTTATCTTGAAACACGGTTCTAAGAACCTTTACAACTGGGACTACCTGGCCTACAATCATTATTCAGTTTTAAGGGCTTGGTACTAGGTTTACTGAAATTCTTCACCTACATCGTAAAGCTGTTACGAGAAAGACCTGGGCTTCAACCAACAAGATTCTCCGGCCAGCATTGTCTCGAGCTATCTGCTTCTAGTCTCGGTCTTCTTCTACTCAGCCGTTCACTTGGAGTAGAATCGAAGATTTTCCGGCCCGGACCATAAGTGTATCTCCTGCTATATTCGTACGGGGCAAAAAAAACTAGCCTCAATCAGTGTTATAAATATTTGACAGTTTCATACCTATGCAGCATTCAGCAAAACAGAGAAGATGAGGCTTTTCTTAAGTGATCCTCAATTGCTACTTAATGTTAACTTATCAGGTTTTTCAAGAATGGCCTTAAGCACTTACGCACTACAACCGATAAGATTTTTTGATGTTGTTAAGACTGAAGCGTCTTTAATTGGCTCAAGTCAGAGGGTATCCTTTCTTAAGAATCCGACAAGCAACGCTAAACTTCAATCAGATTTATATTATCAAAAATTGATCCCAAATTTCTAACAAAGTCATGGCCTGCGGTTTTGAAGATTTCAGTAGGTAATCCATCGCTGTGGCTTAACTGCTTTTAATCATATATATAGCTAGCCTTACTCCAGATCGGCTGAGTTGTTGATCTTAACCCACATAAAATGATTCTTTCTGCGTGACAATGGAAATCGATTTTTTCATTTGCAGTTTTAACATCAATTCAAATCTATTACAATATTCCCTTGGCAGTCTTTGCAAGCTCAAGTTAGAAGTATTAAGCTTTGACAGTTTCCTTTAAAATCTTGTTATTAATTTTAATTTTTTTCTTGTAGTAGCAGCTCTACATTTCAATTAAACTTGTATTAGGTTCTAAACAAGATATTATTAGACTGCTATAAAAATAATAGAAGGCTTTATATACAAGTAGTTTTGGCGCACATTTTGCAAGACATTTAACTGCTTAAAGGCTTTTGTTGGCAGATGTTACAGCAGCAATCAATTGTTTTAAATAAAATGTAACTAGCTTGTCCCAGCGATCCATCGTAGGACAGGTTATTGTTAATAGCTTGTTTAAGATTTAAAATTCAAGATTTTTAATGACAACTATTGCTAATAGTTTGCTCATAATGTTATTAAAACTCCTTACCCAAGCCTTTTAATGACAACTTTCGGCAATATCACGCCTACATATTTGTATAAAAGCTATTTTGTATATTTTGATATTTTTTATTACAAAATAGGAGATTTAGAAATAAAAAATGCATGATTTTTGTTCTGTTCTTTGATATTGAATTTTTATTGCATTATTTGTATTGCATTTTATCCTTATATTTCAGTTCCAGTCAGTTTCTGAACATTTTTTTACTGCATACTGTAACAATAAAATTTTTATTTTAATCATTAATTGTGAAATAATTTGAACAGGAGTCCTCCTTTTTCTCCACTACACCGATTCGCATTTGAAAAAAAACATGAAACATCGACAAAACAAATATTAAATTTGTTTGTATAAGGACTTTATAAACAAGCCCTACACAAGTTGTTTGCTTTGGCTTGTCGTGTAGAGCTATAGAGCAGTTTCTTTTTATTGTATTTTAACTAAACATCTTTTGAAAGTCTTATATAGGCCAGTTTTATTCTTTTTCAATAATGCTTGTATAGAGCTTGCTGAATTGTATTTTAAAGGCCTTATATCAGCTTCTTTTTTTAATTCGCAAATTTTCAATTGTGGCTTTCTAAACTTTGCATTATATTAGCTCATAAGAATCCATTACTTGCCAAAATCGAAAAATTGGCCAAACTAAATTGTTAGTTTTAGTGCCTCGTGGCTTAGTGGTAAGTGTGTTGGACTGCTAAGCGAAGGGTCGGGGTTCAACCTCCCGTCAGAGCCACATTTTTTCTGGAGTACTGCCTCTTGCAAGGAACTGAAAAATTCTGCAAGAGTAAAATTTGTCTCATGTAGCCGTTCGGACGGAAAAATTGGATTCACTCCAAATGACCGCCTTTTGCTTTAACACAAGCTTTCAAAACGGGCATTGGGCTTTTGTGGCACGTACGGTTTCAATCGAGATCGTGAACCCTGTTCTGTTTAATGCTGTTTTTAGGCTTTCCAAATTTCTGTGGAGAGTCTTGCTGGCCATGTTCTCCAATTCAAACCACAAACCATAATCCAATGGATTCATTTCTGGACTCACTGACGGCCAAACTTTTGCTGCAATAAAGCCAGGAATATTGACCCTAAACCAATTGTGCATGGTTTTGGATTTGGGCGCTCTACAAGAGTCCTGTTAGAAGATCCATCTGTGTTCATTGAAAATTGTACTGTTCAAACCCCTTACAACATCCTCTAGCACATCTTTTTGGTAAGCCTTTGCACCAGTTCTTACGCCTTTTTCACAGAAATGGACGGATGTGACACCATGGTGAGAGATCCCTCACCAAACCATTGCAGCAAAAAATTGTCCAACACTCTTTCCGCACTTATGCAACGCTATTACCGCGTCGCGACTCTATTTAATGCCCCAATCCATGTTACTAGTTTGCAAACTGAAACCAAACTAACTAGTATTTTTTACTGATCAATGCAT
Source organism: Platycheirus rosarum (assembly GCA_963971375.1). Lineage (NCBI taxonomy): Eukaryota > Metazoa > Arthropoda > Insecta > Diptera > Syrphidae > Platycheirus > Platycheirus rosarum. Next base: position 57,214,846 of record OZ020508.1, on the reverse strand, counting down.
GTGTTCTGAAAAAAGTTAACGGTTCTATTCCCGCAAAAACCAAGAAGTTTTAAAGGATAATCGCTGGAAATTGTGTAACAGAACTTATGGCAGGACTAGGAACAACCTTTATATAGTACTCGCCAAACTCACACTTAAAGGCTTTTTAACAGCAATTTTTTGGTTTGTCCAAGTTTAGCTGCTAAAATGTGCCTTATACAAACTGTGTACAAACTTTTAATTGCCAAATTTGAAAATTCGGACCTTATACAAGCTAAATTGTTAGGTGGAAGCTTTTGAGTGATTAATACATTAAAACGTAAATACCAGAAATTACATTGGTTAGGATTTAGGATACATACGTAAGTTAAATTAGAAAGAATAAAGAGATATCAACGTGTTTACAAGTTCAGAAAAACGATGCTGTTTTAATAGAACCTTTTCATTTAAGGAGAGTTTTTTAAAATTTGTTTTGAAAAAGTTTTAAAAAAATCAAAGAATTTACTCTAAAGTGATTGACACAAAACCATCACAAACATTCATACAAAAATAAAAACAATCTTCCTTCCGTTCAGGTCATCGCACTGTAACAATAAACACCAATGTTCATACCGCATGGCTCGAAAACATTGTCAATGTTTAAAAATTAATCAGAATCATTGTTGTGGTTAGGTACTCAAGTAATCTCTATACTCTCTGAAACATACTACATTACTTATTTCGTCCTTTCATAGTAAATGTTTATATGTATGTATGTGTGTGTTTTATTGCCACCAATACAACAACAACAAATAATCTCAGTCAGTGTATATTTCATTACTTTTCTCGTTTGTTTTCCCGACATAAATAATTCATTGTGCGTATAAAAGTCCTTTTGGCCGAGAACCACACACTGCCACTCACACGTGTAGCCATAATCTCGTTTTACACTTTTTTAGTGTCACCGAAATAATTTATGAACGTTGATCGTAAAAGAATACTGAATGGAGGAAGCTTTTGGCGAAGCTCTAAAGAATTGAAAAAAAAAAACAAAAAAAAAACTTAAAATTTTATATTCCAAAAAAACACTTACAACGAAGAGCAAAAAAAAAACATCGATATAACAACCAAGAATATATGTATTTATAAATGGTTTGTCCTTCCGTGCTGGATAACATAAATCAAAATCAATGTTTAAGGAAACACCAACTAGTCGTGGTAGTTTGAGATCTCTCAGAAGTGCCCCACTGCTTAGCACTGTGATAGAGAGTACCTTATCGTTGACACGCATCCATCCGATAACAGCATTAGAATTGCCTGGTGTGGAATTCAATGTTGAAACGGGTCCAATCCGAACCCCGACACTGCGAACTGTATCTGGATCCGTTCAAGGACCACCGCTGACAGGGGCTGCTGGGCGTTCTTCGCTTCGAGTTCGACCGGAAGCCAAGCGTAGTTTGCAACACAAAAGGTACGTACATACAAATTTGCAATGGAAATAAGGAAATTTTGAAGTAAATATGTAATTGATGATATTTGTTTGGCTATAATTCTTCTTTTATTCATTTGGCTGTGAGTGTGAGTCTCTACTATTTTTCCTTAACCGTAGGCCTGAAGTAAGTTATTCAAAAAATAAGTCTTTCTGAATGAAATTAATTAACAGAAAACCGTGTGACTAGTTCATGAAAGCGTTTTCAAAAGAAAACAAAATGTCTGTCACACCATGAAAGCGGAAGTGTTTTCGGAAAGAAAGTCGCTTTTAGAAAAATATAGTGCGGCTCTATCTTAAGGCACTTTCACTCGAAATTTAAAAATTTGAATTTTGGAAAATTCCTTTGTCTCTTAAAACACTTTTCTTTCAATGTGTGACGGCACCTTAAGGCTAAGAGCAATTTCACTGACGCAAATCCAATATCTCGGAAACAAGCCCTTATTCAGAAGCGAAGTAATATCTTGCCAGAATACAAGCTTAATTCTGGAAGAAACTTCCCGAAAATACATTTGAAAAATGCTAATGGAAGCAGTTAAAATCTATACACATAAAAGAAATAAAAGTATCTGTTTGTGAAATTTAAATAACAGTTTTTTAAAATATTTATTTATTTGAAAGGTTATTAAACTCTCTGATAAAAAAAATCAAGTATCAGAAAAGTAAGAAACACTTAACGCTTGATCTTTTTCTTCAAAATTAAAGCAAAAGTGGTTGTCTGTAAGGTTTACGGACGATGATTTTAAGTGATAACGTCTTAAGAAGACATTGATGACACAATGACCAATATTCATGGAATTGTAATGGTTAACGGGCTAACTCACACCATTACAATTCCACTTATTCCACTCCATACGTACAAAGTCTCGTATACATTTTTATTAAATCCTCTTTCAGTTGTTAAAAAAACGTATTCAATATACACATTATGTTAAGACCGTTCTGCGGTTTTTCGTGCGTGCAGCAAGTGTCATCGATTTATAAGACTTTTTTTTATTTTGCTTTTTTATTATTATTTTTGTTAATTTTAACATTTTTAAAACTTTGTACAACTTTCACGATTTGAAATTATATCAAAAATTATACTTTTAGGTGATTCATATTTTTTTTAAATATTCTAATGAAATCTAAGACAAGGCTTCTCTAATTGCGGCAAGAAGCTCATTACAGCTTTCATACGCTTGTCCACTTCGAAAATCTGACGGGTCAGCCATCGCCAAGGGTTTTCAATGATGTTAAGATCAGGGGAGTATTCCACATTTTCACTCACGAGAAATGCTTTTACATCAGAGCATTGACATTGGGCAGGTCCAAGAAACTCTCTTATGGCTGAAAAACTTGTTTGCAAAAGAGCTTTAGGTATACAACATTCCAACCATTTTATGCAAACCAAAAACAAACTCAAAGGCGCCCTATACCACCACGACATTACTCCTCTTATATTCGAACGGTTTCGGTAAAAAGAGCATGATTCTTTGAACTTTAAGGACTTCCACTCTACGTATCTCATGTCCTGTTCCAAGCGCTGTTCCTGCTTGCAGTGTTTAGTGGTGTTTTTTTAGCTTTTTGAATTTCAAGTGTGGATCACCTAAAATAGCCTGACGGACTGCTTCTCGTGTGGTGTTAAGCCTGTTTTGTCCTTCATTTTTCTTTTTTCCCTAGGTGGCAGGATTTGATAAAAAAAAATCGTTTTATTGTTTTATTACTTCGGCTTAATTTATGAGTCGTAGGCCTAAATTATTGCCGTTAATATTTGTTTACCGATTTTCACATTAAACACTTAACGTACACTTGAATAACGTACACTTATTAACCAAATTCAATTTGCATTACTCAGCATAAAGAAATTTAATACGTGCGTCTGGCAAAGTGAACCGATATATTTAAGCGTTTTTGAACTAGTTTGAAGAAAAAGATCAAAAAAACCTTAAAGTTTTTGTCACTAATATTGCATTTAAGTTTTTTTATTCAGAGAATTGAATTAACTTTCATATAAATGCAATTGGTTCATAGTTCATGAAAAAAACAAAAAAAAACAAAAAGATAAACTAAAATTTATTAACTGAAAAATGGTGCGCCAAAACCACCGCACTGTATATATATGTTTTTGGCTCTGTTTGTTCCGGCTAATCTCGGAAAAGACTGAACCTGTTATACCTATAAAAAGTCCCAAAACCAACACTTATTCGTTTTTACTAAAAATGAAAGACGCCATGAGAAGTCTTAAATAACAAAAAAATTATGAAAAAAGTATTTCGAAATTTGTAAGTTTTATTTTAAGTTTTTTGGAAACAATTTTTTTCAGATTTTGGTAAGCATCCTTTTAGAGTTTAACAATATGCAGCTATAGCTAATCATAAAATTTAAAATATTTTTTTAATCAGTTTTAAAAATATTGAATTTTCATAGACTCAACTAATTTTCAAAATTTTGGTATGCAGAATTAATTTGGCTACATAGATCTTATGAAATATTAAATTTTATATAAATCTAATAAGCCGTTAACGAAAAAGCTATATATAATAAAAACCAAATTTATTGGAAGTCTATTAACAGTACCTATTAAAGAAGAAAATATAGGCCCACGGTATGGATATGCCTGCAGTAAGAGTCTGCTAAAATATCCTCCCCTATAGGTACGTGGGCAGAATAGGCCTATGGAAAGGGAAGCGCCGGCAGTAAGAGTCTACTGTAGCTCCTCCTATGACTGTGAGTGCCTGAGGTAAGAGTCCTCTAATCTCACCGCCCTATAGAATGTGGTGTAAGAATTATATTCTATGGCCGGGTTGCCGGAAGTAAAAGTCTTCCAAGACCAAGTCTAGTTAAGCGCTCCATTCATGATTCTTCGTGGACGGTGTAGTAACACATTGTTTGCTAGGCGGGGCGTCAAGGAGAATCCGGGTCTTAACTGTGATTGATAGGAATTGGATCTGTTGCTTTCTGGTTGGTTGGCCAGCGGCTTTATTGAGTCGATTCACAAGTGTGTTTTTTCGGAAATGAGCGAAGCCTTACCTAGGGTTTTAGTGGGTACCATGGGTTAGCAGGAGCCCCAGCTGATTACATGAGCTTGCCGGTAGCAGCTGCCTGTTAAAATTCCCGTAGGTCCCCTTGTGGGAGCTTCATGGTCGCTGTGGTTACTCCTAATGCGGAAGCGAAAAAGTATCTTTGGTTTTTGGGAGGATGGCACAGCTTCGAAAGAATTGTGTGTACATTGTCATATTTGATATAGGGTGCTGATAGGCCCTACTTCCTTCAAAGGGAATGGATATACCATAATAAATTTATTATTTGCAACTAGAGTTGTTTGGGGAGCCACTCTAGTAATAGGGTGGTTTGACCAACTGCTCTAAGAGTTTTGTTGCACCTCAAGGTGACTCCAAAGTGGTAGGCCCATTGATGTACATCAATGCTCCGGACCGGAAAATCTTCGAATCCACCCCAGATGGACGGTGCAGTAAATGAAGACCGAGGATGAGTCGGCGCACACAATTGGAAGAGGACTTCAACCGACTCCACGTGCGAAACTGATGGCAGCTAGCTACGAACCGAGCTGGCTGGAGAAGCTTGTTGGTTGAGGCTCAGGTCCACCCCGAACTGTAGCGCCATCTAAGGTTAAAATGCCGACCGAAGTTTGATCGACAACAAAAAAAAAAGTTAGTTTAAAAGCCAGACTATTTAAATGTCGATTGAAAAGCCGTCGATAAAAATGTCGACTTTCATACAAAATACAGTAAAAAAAGGAATACTCACTTATAATGTCTAAACTCAATTGCATTATTTATTTAATACTATAAAATAAAAAAAAAATTTAATTTCTCTATACAAAATGTAATAATTTCTATCCATGAAAATTGTCAACGCGCTCTTTGCAATAACATTTGGTTTTAATTTCACATCGTTACCGATATAAATTTTTTTTAGTCTTTTATAAACGATAAACAAACCCGTAGGCAAATTAAAACTGCACTTTATATTGTCTTCCATTGAACTACCAATATTTACAGGAGGTTGTAAATCGACATGTTTAAAATAATACTTTTGGTATTAGAACTAACAGTTATCGTTGAGTAGCTTGTTGATAGACAGTGGTAAAGTATTCTAACGATCATTTACAAGTCGATATTTTCAAAATCGACTTTATTACAGTCGACATTTTGTTCAGTCGATATCTTTACCAATTGAATTTTCGAATATGACGGTCGATTTTTTTAAATCGACATTTTAAGAATCGGCAATTCCTACCCAACTCGCCTTATACCCCTCGTCAGTCTGTGGCTAAGCCGTCAATTTTTTATTACAGCGATGACGTTTTGCTTTGCTTTCTTTTTCTTTCAAACTCTTGATTTAATATAACCACAACACACTTTTATTCATCGACATATTATGTAGTGTATTTATTTAGAAAATAAATTTTATTGAACAAAGAAAACGTTGTTAATTTTTTGCGCAATTTTATTGAATATGTTTTCATTTTTGTTTAAATCTATGGTCGGCAATCAAGACCATATTCTCAATGGTCTTCAGGTCTTAACTGATTGACTGTGACCCTGGCACATCAGACTTATGAAAAGTGTCCAGATGTTGATGCGGCAGAGGACTCATATTACCCTAGCTAGCCAACATTTTTATTGCGTGTTCAAAAAAGATTTCCAGCATACAGGTTACATTGGAGAGTTTTTTAAAGTCATAAACACTGTTACTATTTAACTAAACTTAAAAACCATTTATTATGCAAACTACAGCATCGCAGCTACTTCTATCTGACATAAAACGATATCAATCCTTTCTGATCCGAGTGAAATGATCGCAGTCTGCTATTTGCAAAACAGATTGTAATTTTTTGACGGAACTTCATGAAAAATGCTAAAATACCAATATTTATTTGTCTATATTGTATAATTTTGTTCAGCATTAAGAACAAAAATATTTTTTTTTATCAAGTAATGGATTGCTATTACTATATTCTTTTACGAAACTTCTCTCTTTGTACTTCAATTTCACCACAATCCTTCACATTTTTATCAAAGTGCATTAATTATACTCCTATGCATTTTATATAAAATGCTCCCAACTAAAACAAAAGACAGCGTAATTAAATACACTCAAAGACCTACACAAATTCGAGAGCTGAGGTAGAATGAAGGAAAGCCATCATCCGAAAGGATTCCTACAAGAAAAGTACAGTCTTCAATGCTGCAACACGGTATGGCATGGCATCAGAATGGGAATAAAGTGTACAGTTTTGCAAGGAAGAACCACCGCCACGCCGCCACTTTTCAAATGATTTTCTGCACGAAAGAATTATTGTTTTTCAAACGAAGCACTCTCTTGCAACACTATAGTAGTAGTGAAACGAATCCTTGCGTAAATTTTATAACCATTTTTTGGTGAGTGGGGTATATTAATATCCCTGCAATGGGCTCTTGACAAAGAGAAATTATAATTATTTCAATCAGTTCTTCGCAAGTACCGCATATTTTAGCTAAAAAAGGTTAAGCCAAAGTTATAAAACTAAAGTTAACATTTTTGAGTTGAGAAAAAAAAAATACTTTGTCAAGATAATAATTAGTTTAATATAATTTAATTTCTTAGATTGTTAAATTGTTTTCTAAATTCTAAGGATGCAATGTTTATTTCAATGGTGCAAGGCATATTCAGAACCCATTTCTGAGAAGGAAAGCCTATCTAACACCTCTTACACTTAAGTCTTATGAAGACGATAAGTAAAGTCAAGTCTTTAATGCCACATTCTCCCACGAATAATTACAGGCACTTACGAAGCTCTTGCCGTGCTTGGCACCTCAGACTCCTCTTAGATCAGGTGCACTCAGTCCATGGGCCTATTTTAAACCCTGTTTGCGACAGATCCAACGCCGCTATAGGCATGCTATTATAGCGTCACCCAAAACTCGCCAATTCTGCGAATGGCAAAATTCTTATGCACTGTGACTGTGAGTGATCTATACTACTTCAGATGCTGCTGTACATTTCCACCGACTGTGGCCATGTTTCTCTTAGATCCTGCGTTTTTTAACGTAGAAATGTTATCTCATCTGATTGACTGCTGAATTGATTTTCTTACATTTTACTATCAATGTGAAAGATTATACTTCGAAGGGCCTCCACTCTACCTTAAAGGGCGCAATGTGCGCAACTTTTGCACAAACCCTCATTTTCATAATAAAGTCTTAACATATGTAACTTGTCATGATTATGACTGAATAATAAACAACTAATTTGACAGAACTAACATGGCCAACACCACCCGCCAAAATTTACCCGGGGCAATAGAAAACCCTATACCTTCTGTCGAACTGTGGAATTCTTAATATGAGAGAATGCGATTAATTCTTCGATATCGATTCTGTTGATTATGTCGACAAAGGCTGATATCGGTCGATAAATAATGACAGTTATCATTCACACTATTTGTTGCATCATCCCTTGATTCTGGTGTTTTTAATTTCCTGATGGATCCACCACACAAATTGGAGTGGATAACATTTTCAATCTCTTAAAGGATTTGCTGAAATAACAACCAAACCATTACAGATTCATTTAATTCAATTCCACTCATCCGTCTTTGCGACTCAGCAACCGAAAAAAAAACTATCCGCGAACAAGGTTGTTCAAAGATACAGATTTAGATGCAAATGAAATGAAATCAATATCGACGACGTGACCAGGTATTCAACCATCAGTGCTACCCTCCAACAACTTCTCTTACTGCAGATTCAGAAATTTAAATAAATTCGTCACCTCTTCCTAAGACTCTAACAACTGTGCGTATAATTGTGCTGATTCTATTGCATAGCTTCACATCTAAATGCTGGAAAGTTATATTGCAATTGAAAAGTAATTCACTGCAACAGTCTAAACGGAAATGTTTACACAAATTATTCTGGCCCTCTGACTGTGAGTACCTGCAAATCTCTATCGCGAGCGGTTTTTGAAAAAAATCCTTTGACTGGCACTGTGGAAGGTGGGTGGTTTGTTGCTTTTTTTCTTGCTAAGCTTTAACGTAGCTGATTAAAAACAGGAAGGTGCTTCTTAACTCAACAGAGGGGTTATTACTTTTGGAGAGGTATACTCTTGTTGGCGTACGGCTTAAGTGAAATGAATGGTCATTCAAAAAGTTGAAGTTAGTGCGAGAAAAGTAGTAAATTAGGTTGAAAGACCATTGAGAAAATGGGTAAACATTTTTTGTTAACTCTTTGGTTAGACAACCGAATGACTCTGTGGTGGCAAGGAATTGTTGAAGTTGAAAGTTAAAAAAATAAATGGATTTAGTTATTATTTTTTCAAAGAAAGGCGTTTATTGATGGAATAGGAGGAAGAATAGTAACTATTTGTTGCAATATGTCCAATTCAAAGAAAAGGGCTAAATATTTATTTCTGAAGCTAGATTTTGTATGGAGATAATAAAGCTCGGTACATTCAGGTGGGTTGGGCACCTCGCCCGCATGGACAAAGAGGAACTAGCTCCGAAAGTCTTTTCCAGGTCTTTTTTGTTACAAGACAACGTGGTGGGGTAATAAGATGTTTGACATTTTTTTTCTCTAGATCTATGTACTGTTTCATTATCGGGACCAAAGGACTTTAATAATTGTACCTTAAAAAGTCCATGCAGACTATCTGAAAGAATATTTAAATCCTTATTTCACCGTCGACAATTATGATCTCGAATTGGACTTTAGAGCTCTCCTATTTCACTGCTTTTAATTAAGGGTCAACCTATCAATTTGTGGACTGTTTCATGTCTGAGAGTAGCTAAATGTAGTTGTCGTTGCATTTGTTCGATCCAAAACTTTTTTGGAAGAAGTTTACTTGCTTTCCAATTATAAGGAAAAAAAAGTTTGTTGAAAAGACTTGTAGCCCATCAAGACATAATGGCCGTTAGTTTCAGAATCCTAAACATTTCTAGTCCATCCCAACCACTTTTCCCCCTCCTGGAGTTTTTTTGGCCGGCACTAATTTCTTTAACGGTGAAGTATGTGGGAAACTTCTTCCTCACTATGTGCAACCATTACTTATTACATACTAGAAAAATTGTCAGTTAAAAGTCTCTCACAATACCATTCTTGCCATCTAGGAAAATTTTATAGTCGTCGGTCATCCACAAGAAGGTGGCCTTACCCATTTTGAATCGTTTTTTGCTGAAGGAGTCTAGAGAGAATTTTTACTCCCTTGCCAATAGTTGCAAGTTATAGTTTGTGTGCAGCCTAGTTTGCATCGACATCGACATTTTTTCCAGCTACCGACACATCACTCTCCGCCACCAAAAAAGAAATTCCTTTGGGAAGTTAGGCAAAACGCATTTTTTTCCTACCCATGTTTCTATTCGCTCGCCATTTTATTGCTGCACGAACATCTATCTAGCGATAGCTGTCCCCCTCCTTTTAATCATCTCTTTCATTTCACAGCTCACCGTTAATACTTCTCGTTTTCGAAATCCCTATTCTCTATAGCTCTGGTTCGATCCTTACTGATCATAACAACGATACATGTGAATCAGTACTATATGTATGTAGGATTACGCTCACGGTCTGAGTAATTTACTAAATGTTTTATTGGAATAATCGTTAATATGTTTTTATTTTAAGTAAACTTATTTTATTTATTAATAAAAATAATTTTTAGTTCTTCGCCGATCTTTCCTCCGCGAGTATTCGGTAATGACTGACTGATGCTGATGAGCCAGGGCTGCCAATTTACTTCATATATAGTAGCTCTACTTCATTTATTTATTTGTATGCATCTGCTACGTAGCAGCTTTTTTCTACTTCGTTTAACTTGTTTTTATGAAACGATCACGAAAATGGCTAGGCCTATTTAGCAGATAGCTGACGTTGTAACGAGTAACTTAAGCCAATGTAATTGGCCCTTTTACGAAACTTCTTAAATAAGAAAATATTTCTTATAACGCGGTAAGTTCCGAAAATAAAACTTTATCTAATATGAATATCGTCCGCGAAAATAAAAACCTAAAATCTCATATTGTAAGCCTATACGGAGAGGCAATCCACAAACAAATACGACGGTTTGAAAAGTTACGCGCTAAACGAGCGCGACTGCTTAGCTCTATCGTTTTCCTAAAAAGATGTCGAAATCACAATATAATACCCAAATGTGTGAAAATAAGTGATAAGAAGCATATAAATGGTTCAACCCTAATTTTGGATAAAGCCAGTGTATTATTGTTGAGAAAATTAATCTCCAATAATTATTTTGATGTAAATTGTGTATCCAAACAAATATACCAATTGCATTTAGTGTTATCACAACGTATGAGTGCAAAAGACTTTCAATTATGTGATGCAATAATATTCCAACAAACGGAAAGAATTGCCGAAAATTGTGCACAAAAACAAACAAAAAAGTTTAATTCACTCTCAGCCAAGGTTAAAAACAACAACAACAAATCCCAGTCTGCTGATGCAAAATGTGTGGTGAATTTCTCCAGCAAAATACTTGATGAAAATATGATTTCAATTTTATCAAAAGGTATGAATTTTACCCCATCACCTTTAAGTGTCCCAATTGAAAATATTATAAGTAATATTGAAGAATCAATACGCAGAAACAAAATAGATAGGATTTCAGCTGAAACTATAAGACAGGATGTATCGGTGTTGCTTAGGAAAGGCAAAAAGATTGAACAAAACATTACTCTCCTTGAAAGAAAAGCCCTTGTAAAACTTAGAAAGGACAAAGAAATTATTGTTTTACCTGCAGATAAAGGAAACTGTACAGTTATTCTTAACTCCAAAGAATATGATGCTAAAATCCTTTCTCTGCTAAGTGACAAACTTACTTACAAAGAAGTAACGTATGATCCAACATCAAGAGTGCTTAAAAAAGTTCGACAGATTGTAAATGACAGTAAATCTGTTTTACAAAATCAGAACTTAATACCGTCATGTCCACAAGCACCAAGAGTTTACGGCCTTCCTAAGGTACATAAAGAAAATGTACCGTTAAGACCCATCGTCAGCCAAATAGATTCACCAACATACTTTTTGGCTAAAGAATTAACCTTTAAGCTTAAGCCACTTATTGAAAACTCAAACTCAATAGTAAGAAACTCGGAACATTTCGTGTCCATGATCAAAGACCTTCACATTAAACATGATGAAATTATGGTTAGTTTTGATGTTACCTCCTTATTCACCAATGTTCCAATTGAAGAAACCCTCAATGTTATAAAATCGAAATTGTCTAATTCTCAAAACAACTCTAAGTTATTAGAGTTAATTGATATATGCCTTACATCAGGATATTTCTTATACAATGGGAAATATTATTTACAAATTGATGGTGTTGCAATGGGTTCACCTGTTGCACCAATAATTGCAGACATATGGATGCAACATTTTGAGGAATTGGCATTAGGAACATCCTTAACGAAACCAACAATTTGGGTAAGGTACGTGGATGACACGTTCTGCGTACTCAAAGAGAATCAGGTAGAAAGTTTTCTGATTCATCTTAATTCCATCCACGAAAAAGTTAAATTTACAATGGAAAGAGAACAAGAAAACTCTTTGGCTTTCCTAGACGTTAAAGTCATAAGAAAGCAAGATGGTTCGATCGGCCACACGGTGTTCCGGAAAGACACTCATACGGACAGATATTTACATGCTACATCACATCATCACCCAGCCAACTTGACATCGGTTGTATCGGCTCTTGTGAACCGTGCTCACAAAATTTGTGACCCCGAACACCTCAAGCAAGAGTTGAAGTATATAGACATTGCACTTAAAAAGAATGGCTACAACTCCAAACAGAGAACCTGGAAACCCAAACCCAGCTCACAGAAACATTCGCTACCTCCAGCATTTGATAAAAGGGCCTTTTTACCCTATATCAAAGGCATAACGGATGGAATTGGGCGAATCTTACAAAAATATGATGTTAAAACCATCTTTAAACCGCCAACTAAGGTTCGTCAATTTTTAAGATCGCCTAAGGACAAAATTCCACTACAAAATCCTGGTGTATACTCTGTTCCCTGTAGCTGTGGATCTTTTTATATTGGTGAAACGAAAAGAGGTATTAAAACACGTTTAAACGAACATATCAAAGCTATCCAAAACAACGCTGTCACAAAATCGGCAATATGTGAACATCTGGCCTACAACGAAGATCACTTTATACGTTTTGATCAAGCTAGATCAATCGCAAATGAAAGATTTTATGTACCAAGAATCGTCAGAGAAGCAATTGAAATTAAGAAACATACAAATTTCAATAGAGATTCTAGCTTTAAATTATCGCCAACGTGGGATCCTCTCATAAGCAAAACCATAGTAAAGCAAATCAAAAAACCTATAGCCGATGTCGTGAGCTTTGCATGTGTCCAAAAATACATCGACTCAACGCAACAACAACCTAGAACGAGTACACCACCACCACCCACAAGCAATCCAAGTGCATCAACATCTACGCACCGGTACTACTTGAGAGCGAGAGCTAAAAACCAATAACTTAAACAACAGCAATCAAACGTCAGTCTCATCCCGTGACCACGAAGTATGAAACTTCTTCGAAACGTCGGGTAGAAATAAATAAGAAAATATTTCTTATAACGCGGTAAGTTCCGAAAATAAAACTTTATCTAAACTTCTTATGTTTAAAACGATTTGGCAAAGTTTTGACCCGAAATGTGGCGCTATTGTTGAAATATGTATATCTACGAAAATATAGTTTTCCCTGTATACCTTTATAATTTCCATTCCAAAAATATTATATTAAAATGGCTTGGCCGATTTAAAAAAAAAAATGTGTGTTGTAATCACATGTTTAGCTTGGTTGATTTAAATATATTTGGATGTGATAGGAAGCACGGTTATTGGGATTTAGAAAACGGTGGTACACCTGAGCAACGCCGGGGGTCAGCTAGTATTAAAAAACACAAAAATAAATTACTTTTCTGTTTCTACATTTTTAGCAAATCTCCTTCGTTTTGTTGGGCGATCTGCTTAATTTTCTGGACTCAGCATTCCATCCCTGCTGATGGCTATCTTTTAAATTTGATTTCTTTAACAAAGAAAAGGAAAAGAGGGGATATGGACTTGGACGCACATTCTTATTTTCGTCTTTTCTTTGTGTTTTCGTTCGTTGGTCTGTCTCGTTCGGTGATGCTTGATGCCCAAAGAATTGTCTTCATCTCACATTCATAGCAGTGGCTCGCAATAATATTCGTCCCCTATATGATTTGGTCTATAATCGGTTAATAAGTTCTAAGCAATGGAATAATCAATACTATTCAGATAGGTCTTTAACGGCTGGTAAATTATCACAGAGAGCAAAACAGAGCGCGTGGGGCAGTGGCCGACAGGGATCGTAAGGAACTTCAAAATCAGGTCTACCAGTTCTGACCACTCAATAAAAACACGTTGCCTCTAGGTTTTATATGGTAACATATCTGCGACCAATTAAATAAAGGTGTTGTTGCATTGCCCAACCAAGCCATTATTACGTTTAAACTAAAATTTAATTGTCCTTGTTAACTAAAAAAAATATTCACACGACAGGATCAACAACCAACCAATTTGGTGTACGTGTTGTGAATCTACGGAGTGGAGGGGACTCATAATTAACTATCGACAAAGATTACTCTTGGATAATATGTCATTTTTTGGCAGGGGCAGTGTTTATTAGGTAAGCAAATAAGCTTTTGGTAGAAAGTACCATTCGAAAAGAAAATTGCATACTTTTAGGAAATATAAAACGTTTTGAAGTGATGTAACTTCTAAACAGTAAATGTTATTTGAAACTACTTGCTGCAATTTTATGTAAAATGAACTCAGCTATAAGTTTGTAAGAATTGTTTTTTGTCTTAAGCCTACTATTCTTGAAATAAAAGCAAAAAAAAAAAACATTTTGTTGATTTTTGGCCAACCATAAAGGAACTAGCGTACACGGAAAGTTGGGTATTTTTCTTAGATTTTAAGCCACTTCATTACCAACCTGTGGCAGCAGTGATTCCAATTTATTAGCTGTCAGTTAAATAATGTGCCGTCTTTTTTTGTTTGTTTAATGTTTTATTTCGTGATTCGTGAAAAAAGGAGACAAAGTAGACATTACAAACTCTAGGCTCATTTCTAAATTAACCAAAACTTTTGAACGCGTTGTCTGTCAGAGTATAGTATTTTTTTTTTAGTAACAATCATTGTATATGCATTGCCTATAGTACTATCATGAGACGAGAAAAAATCTTTTTCCCTAGAGCCGCTTGGAGTGCTAGTGTAGGACATTTTATTTGAGTGAGAGAGAATTAAGAGCATGGTTTTTAGTGTTATGCTTTGTGCTTAGTTTCCTGCGCATGTGCAATGTGACAATGTGAGGCAAGAAAAAACCGAAGGAGAACATGAACTAATTCAGTATCTTGTTTTGTTCATTGTATATATGTGTATAAACTGCTGGCAGTTTTGAAGTTAATATATAATGGTTTCGCTTAGCTGAGGCTTAGTTTTTTGTAAGGATTTATACACGATCCAACATTTTCATTGTTTACGTTTTTTTTATTATATGGAATATGTAATATGAGAACTGGTTCTCACATAAGCATTTATACATGCGTACGTCATTGACCAGACTTTTGGTTTAAGTTTTTTAGGATTTTCAAGTTTTGTACAAGCACTACCTACATACATATTTGTCATATTTGTACACATATACATCATTGACCAGACTTTTGATTCGAATTCTTTAGGATTTTCAATTTTTTTACTATTATGAAGGTTGTCGTCTTCAAATAATGTACACATTCATTCTTGAAATTTAAACACAAACTTACTTCTTGCTATATTTATACAAAGATACAAACGTCCTTGCAGTGGATGGATTTTTGTTTTGAATTTAACTTTCCATATATATATACATATAGGTACATACATATGTAGGTACCTATCTGAATGAACTATGTGCAGAAATTCAATCAAAAATTGTTTGTAAATTGATTTATATTATTATTGATTGATTATATATTATTGATTTATAGTAACAAAGATCTTTTGTTTGTTTGAGGTTTATATAATAGGTACTAGTTGACCTACCCAGCTTAGCTCGCGGGAAAGAAATTTATAGTTAAACCAAAATATTTCTTTGTATTAATCTTCTATAGAATTGCTAAAAATACCACGGGTTTTTTACATTTGTAATACCTAATTGTTTAATCTTAACTTGCAATTATTATAGGTAGGTACTAAGTACAAGTTATGCATTCGTGCAGAAAAAAAAATTGAGATAACAATCAAATATCTATAACATTACGATGATTACGAATGCATAACCAAAATTGATATTCAGAAAAATGTAAGTAGCCTTAGTAATCTTACACTAAAATATATTTATATAGGTATATTTAAAAATAACGGCAACATTTAAAATAATGTGTTATACCTTTTTTAAAGCCAAAAGTCTGTTCAATCATATTATTTTTTAAATAAAGAATTTCAGAAAAAAATAAATATACATATAAAAGGCACGACTGGGTCGCACGTACTTGCTCCTGTGTGCTAATTTGTTTATTTAGGGGCAGGTGTAAGCTTGCGTTTTCTCGATTGAAATTTTTGCATTCACTAGTAATCGAATAGTTTTTTACTTGCGATTTATAGGGACATTACGATGATAGAGAATTTAAATTAATTTAATTTATTTTTCTCGAAAACGGCTCCTACGATTTTGATAAAACTTTCAGAATGATGTTTTCTATGCAAATCTATCTTTTAGTTTTAATGGATTTTCAGAAAAAGTTTTATAACGGTACCTCTCATATGACCGGTTTTTTGAAATTAGACTTTCTCGTTAACTAATTGACGGATTTTGATAAAATTTTCAAAATATGTAGTGTTTTATGATTTAAATAATATTGCTTATTAAAATTTTCAAAAACATTTTTTTTTAATTTTTAAAAAAATGTTAAAAAAGTTATTTTGTTTTTTGAATATTTTGAAAACGAATCTATAGATTTTTTTAATTGTTTCTAATAGTATAAACTATAGATTTCTTTAAATTGACATAGTCAAAAAAATTATATACCTATATATTTTCGAAAAGTTTTTCAAAAAACTGATCGAACGATTTTGAAATGAAAAAATTATAAAATAGAAAACAGCAAAAGAAATAAGATGGCTTACAACATTTTTTTCCAAAAAACGTTATGAATAGTGTTTTTTGATTTCATAAAAAAATTATTTGTTTAATATTTTCCCCCAACTTTTGCCACTAGTCTAATGAAAGCAAACTTCGTTATTTGTATTATTATTTATTTATCATTATTTATTTTAAAGCATTTTATGATCGTAACAGCATACAGCATACAGAATAAATAATAAGGACGCCTATGATAAACACATAAACATGCAAAAACAACTAACAAATAAAAAAAATACTCGATTAGGTACCTACTGAATGCAAAAATTTCAATCAAGAAAACAACTCAACTCAACGGTCATATGGCACTTCCTTTACTTTTAGGCCTACAATTTAAATTTCAATGTCCCCTCTGGGGAAAGCCAAAATAATCACACACACCAAGTTTAAAGATAATCGCTTAAGCCATTTAGGCTGCAGCTCGTTATACATACCTACTGACAGACAAACAGTCATTTTTTGTTGATCACTTTTTTAGACTTTGAAGTCGATTGGCTCATCGGTTTAGGCTATAGTCCAAAATACATCCGTACAGACAGACCTACAGACAGACGGAAAGAATTTTGCCAGTAACTCAAATATGTTTCTCTATCATCGTAATGTAATGTTTGATTATTATCACAATTTTTTTATGTTCACGAATCCTAAACTTGACTCATAGTCCCTATAATCACAAAGCTACTTGTGCATAAAATATAACATCAACGATAACGAAGCCAATGAAATGAAAATTCAAAAAATAAAATCATTGTCGATCCTCTTCGTTGTTCACCGTCACCGAGAACAGGATATACACAATACACATACACATGTGCTTATTAAGTTTTCCTTTTTAGTATCTCCCTCACCCTCGCTCACACCATCTACCACACCGACAACCGACCGATCGACCTGAATTTAGCTGAACATTTTATCAAAGATAATATAACAAGTAAATACACACATTATGTAGGGATGTATGTAGGTACATACCTAAATATCTACCTACCCTCGAATGTTTTATCTGAAAAAAATATAAAACTCAAAATAAACTTATCAACCAGCTTAAACATATACCCACCCCCCAGACACCATTCATTTACAAAAGTCGTTTTTCTTCTTTTTTGTCAATCCTTTTAACTAGCCATCTCGTCGCCCTGCTTGTGTGAAGCAATCCAGTTGTGCAAAAAAAAACTATACTGGCATCATTGTATATATGTAAACTGCAAACTGCAAAGAGTAAAGTACATGTTCACAGAGTTTCTCTTAGAATTCTCTTTGTTCGACTCGTTCGCCTCTTTCAATTTACCAAGTTAATTTTCCCTAGAGCCGCTTGGAACGCCACCGTCCACCGGTCGTCATGATAGTACTATAGCAGTCTATATACAATGGTAACAATCTGATTTGTGAGCATCCCCACGAAATAATGAAGTATAGATCAACCGTTATAAATCTTCTTACATTCTCCTACGAATGTTCAAATGCATTAGAAAAACCTTATGAAGTTGACTGCATTTACACTGACTTCTCAAAAGCATTTGACCAACCAAGCTACGAATTAATTTTATTGAAGTTAAAAGCTTTTTGGTTTACCTCGTTATTTCTTAGCTTGGATCAAGTAAAATTTAGAAATAGTATCTATTTTACTTCATATTTTGAATTTACTCAACACGTTAATTTTATTGTGAATCATAGAAAAAAAAACAAGAACGACAACTGGGAGGATAATTCTGCCTTCGTCTACAAACTGAAAAATACCCGTTCAGCGACATATGTGTACCGTTCCCAGTACATTTCTTATGGGACTACTAATCCGTTTGCATTTTTGTGAGCACAACATTGTATATACATTGCCTATAGTACTATCATGAGACGAGAAAAAATCTTTTTCCCTAGAGCCGCTTGGAGTGCTAGTGTAGGACATTTTATTTGAGTGAGAGAGAATTAAGAGCATGGTTTTTAGTGTTATGCTTTGTGCTTAGTTTCCTGCGCATGTGCAATGTGACAATGTGAGGCAAGAAAAAACCGAAGGAGAACATGAAATAATTCAGTATCTTGTTTTGTTCATTGTATATATGTGTATAAACTGCTGGCAGTTTTGAAGTTAATATATAATGGTTTCGCTTAGCTGAGGCTTAGTTTTTTGTAAGGATTTATACAAGATCCAACATTTTCATTGTTTACGTTTTTTTATATGGAATATGTAATATGAGAACTGGTTCTTACATAAGTATTTATACATGCGTACGTCATTGACGAGACTTTTGATTTGAGTTTTTTAGGATTTTCAAGTTTTGTATGAGCACTACCTACATACATATTTGTCATATTTGTACATATATACATCATTGACCAGACTTTTGATTCGAATTCTTTAGGATTTTCAATTTTTTTACTATTCTATTATGAAGGTTGTCGTCTTCAAATAGTGTACACATTCATTCTTGAAATTTAAACACAAACTTACTTCTTGCTATATTTTTACAAAGATACAAACGTCCTTGCAGTGGATGGATTTTTGTTTTGAATTTAACTTTCCATACAGATAGGTACCTACATATACATATAGGTACATACATATGTAGGTACCTATCTGAATGAACTATGTGCAGAAATTCAATCAAAAATTATTTTTAAATTGATTTATATTATTATTGATTGATTATATATTATTGATTTATAGTAACAAAGATCTTTTGTTTGTTTGAGGTTTATATAATAGGAACTAGTTGACCCACCCAGCTTAGCTCGCGGGAAAGAAATTTATAGTTAAACCAAAATATTTCTTTGTACTAATCTTCTATAGAATTGCTAAAAATACCACGGGTTTTTTACATTTGTAACACCTAATTGTTTAATTTTTACTTGCAATTATTATAGGTAGGTACTAAGTACAAGTTATGCATTCATGCAGAAAAAAAAATTTGAGATAACAATCAAATACCTATAACATTACGATGATAGAGACACATATTTGGCAAAATTCTGTCCGTCTACTAAACGGTTTGGCCAGTTGTCTTTAAATTTGGAATATAAGTTTATTTTGACATTCGACATAGGATTTTTTTAATTTCTTTTTTAGCTGATACTTGCGATATAACCGTCAAGTAAAAGCTTATTTTTGTCAAAAACAGCTCCAAGAATTTTGTATGTAAAAAATCAATGTGCATTCAATTATGGTTAAAAAAAATATGACGGTGGGCTAAAACTGGCACCACCCATAGGAGTTTTTTTTTGGCATCGACTTTTCTGAGAACTGGTTAGGTAACCGATTACAACCAAAATTGATATTAAGGAAAATGTAAGTAGCCTAAGTAATCTTACACTAAAATATATTTATATAGGTATATTTAAAAATAACGGCAACATTTAAAATAATGTGCTATACCTTTTTTAAAGCAAAAAGTCTGTTCAATCATATTATTTTTTAAATAAAGAATTTCAGAAAAAAATAAATATATAAATGGCACGACTGGTTTGCACGTACTTGCTCGTGTGTGCTAATTTGTTTATTTAGGGGCAGGTGTAAGCTTTTGTTTTCTCGATTGAAATTGTTTCATTCAGTAGTAATCGAATAGTTTTTTACTTGCGATTTATAGGGACTATAAGGCAAGTTATGCATTCGTAAAAAAAATCTAACAATCAAACATGACATTACGATGATAGAGAAGTCAAAAAAGTGGGTACGGAAATTCCGTCCGTCTGTCTGTTTGTCTGTCTGTCTGTTCGTATCGATATCTACAGCCTAAACAGTTAGGCCGATTTGATTCAAACTTGGTACATAGTGTTTTTAGAGTGTTCTACTCGACAGTTTTTGGAATTGGCATTCTAGCTCCAAAACTAACGGTACCTGCCATATAACTTTTAATGAAAAACTTATTTTTCTCGAAAACGGTTCCTACGATTTTAATAAGACTTTCAGAATGATGTTTTCTATGCAAAATCTATCTTTTAGTTTAAATGGATTTTTGAGAAAAAGTTTTATAACGGTACCTCCCATATGACCGTTTTTTTTCAAATTAGACTTTCTCGTTAACTAATCGACGGATTTTGATAAAATTTTCAAAATATGTAGTTTTTTATGATTTAAATAATATTGCTTATTAAAATTTTCAAAAACATTTTTTTCTTAATTTTAAATTTTTTTTTTTAAACTTATTTTGTTTTTTGAATATTTTGAGAAAGATTTTTTTAATTTTTTCTCCTAGTATAAACTATAGATTTCTTTAAATTGACATACTCAAAAAAAATGTATATATATGTTTTCGAAAGTTTTTTCAAAAAACTGGTCGAACGATTTTGAAATGAAAAATTTATAAAATAGAAAACAGCAAGAGAAATAAGATGGCTTACAACATTTTTTCCAAAAAACGTTATGAATAGTTTTTTTTTGATTTCATTAAACAAATAATATTTTCCCCCAAATTTTGTTTTATATTGCTCGGTTGAGCCTTAGCCACTAGTCTAATGAAAGCAAATTTCGTTATTTATATTATTATTTATTTATCGTTATTTATTTTAAAATGGGAATTGGGAATGCCAAAATAATCACACACACCAAGTTTAAAGATAATCGCTTAAGCCATTTAGGCTGCAGCTCGTTATACATACCTACTGACAGACAGTCATTTTTTGTCGATGACTTTTTTAGACTTCTCTATGATCGTAATGTCATGTTTCATTATTATCTAAATTTTTTTTTATATTCACAAATTCTAAACTTGCCTTATAGTCCCTATAATCGCAAGTAAAATTTGAAAAAACTGTGTAAAATGTCAAAATAACCTTAAGTTCTAAATTTGAAGTCGATTGGCTCATCGGTTTAGGCTATAGTCCAGAATACATCCGTACAGACAGACCTACAGACAGACGGACAGAATTTTGCCAGCAACTCAAATATGTTTCTCTATCATCGTAATGTAATGTTTGATTATTATCACAATTTTTTTATGTTCACGAATCCTAAACTTGACTCATAGTCCCTATAATCACAAAGCTACTTGTGCATAAAATTCAACATCAACGATAACGAAGCCAATGAAATGAAAATTCAAAAAATAAAATCATTGTCGATCCTCTTCGTTGTTCAGCGTCACCGAGAACAGGATATACACAATACACATACACATGTGCTTATTAAGTTTTCCTTTTTAGTATCTCCCTCACCCTCGCTCACACCATCTACCACACCGACAACCGACCGATCGACCTGAATTTAGCTGAACATTTTATCAAAGATAATATAACAAGTATACCTACGTAAATACACACATTATGTAGGGATGTATGTAGGTACATACCTAAATATCTACCTACCCTCGAATGTTTTATATGAAAAAAATATAAAACTCAAAATAAACTTATCAACCAGCTTAAACATATACCCACCCCCCAGACACCATTCATTTACAAAAGTCGTTTTTCTTCTTTTTTGTCAATCCTTTTAACTAGCCATCTCGTCGCCCTGCTTGTGTGAAGCAATCCAGTTGTGCAAAAAAAAACTATACTCGCATCATTGTATATATGTAAACTGCAAACTGCAAAGAGTAAAGTACATGTTCACAGAGTTTCTCTTAGAATTCTCTTTGTTCGACTCGTTCGCCTCTTTCAATTTACCAAGTTAATTTTCCCTAGAGCCGCTTGGAACGCCACCGTCCACCGGTCGTCATGATAGTACTATAGCAGTCTATATACAATGGAGCACAAAACGTATGGCTGATTGGTTGCTTCTCACACGAATATCACACGTATTCACATACACATAATAAAATTGCAGGGTTTGCAGGGCATGGTCGGTACGAGTCGCAGTTCTTTTTTCTTTTTTCTTTGTTGTGCTAGATTTATGCTTGGTATTTAGTGATCCATATGTGGCTCTTTCCTTGTACAGTTGGTACGTACGCCCCACGTTGAGTTTTCTTCACAGGTATGGACTCTTTATTACGTAATTCAAAAAATACGAATTGAAGCAATCCAACAAAAAATTATTTATTTTGCCATTAAAGTCCTACCTTGCAATGATCCATCACTAGTTAAAAGGTTTTTTTTGAAAAAAAAATTAAGTCATCCATATATTTTCTTTTACAGTTTTGAATTTTAAGGAAATATTTTTTCAAAATCGTTTGACCAGTTTTTTTTTCAAAAAACAGTTTTTTCTTAACTTTTTGAAAACATATTCCAAATTTTTTTGAGTATGCCAACATTTAGCAGCTGGTAGTTATATTATCAGAAAATATTTTTTTTTAATTTTTTAAGAAACCGTTTAAAAAAAAAACAAATTTAAAAAAAAATCAAACAAAATTTTAAAATGCAATGTTAATTGAATTATAAATGACGTCCTGTGTGCAAAATTTTATTGAAATCGGAATAATAATTTACGATAAAACCGAATTTGAAAAAAACCGGTTCCATTAGAGGTAGGTACAGTTATAGAACAAATTTCGAAAAAAAATTATTCTAATTGGAATATTGTTGTAAAAAAAATAGCACCCTGGAAGATTTATCAAAATCGTTAGAGACGTTTTCAAGAAAATTTAACTTTTTGTAAAAGATTGTATGGCAGGTGCCGTTATTTTTCGACCTAGAACAAAAATGAAAAACACCCCCGAGATACTATCAAATAAATACTAAATACCTACCAAGTTTGAAGCAAATCGGCTTATCCGTTTATGCTGTAGAAGCGCGAACAGACAGACAGACAGAAGAACGGAATTTCCGTACCCACTTTTTCAACTTCTCTATAATCGTAATGTCATGTTTGATTGTTAGATTTTTTTTGCACGAATCCATAACTTGCATTATATAATCGCAAGTAAGAACCTGTATACCTACCAAAAAATCAGCCTTTAACAAATTTTTTTTCTTTCTTTCTGGGCTATTAATTAATAAAGCATTTCGGATCAACAATTTCAACATAATCAACCCTATTTAGCTTCATTGGAAATAAAATTTCAAATTTTAATTGAATTCAACTGCTTTTTAATCAATTCAAAGCGAACTTCAAATCAAGAAAAAACTTTCTAACACCGAATTCAATAAAATTTATTGGATGTGGCAAAATATCCCTTCAAATGCACCCCCACCCCCTCAACCATTTAATTATTGCATTTGTACAAATATCGATTTATCCCCACTCTCTGTGATGCCAAAGTAAACAGATATTCAATTTAAGTTCCATGTAAACACACATGTGTGCATGGCGCGTGAACTATAATATTATACACAAACACATACCATCATACATTTATGCAATGCAACAATGTTTGCCACCAAATTGCTTTCAACAGTAGCTTTTCAATAATTCTGACAATTTCTTCGAAAGAGAAAAAAAATTCTTTAACTTTCTTCATGATTATTGCAGGCAAACCTTTGGAATTATTAGCACACCACAAACACACACACATACACAAGAAGCTTAAATGTAACATTGTTTCTATGTATGTGATTGTAAGTTGGATAGTGAAATCCCTTCTTTATCGTGTCACCGTCTTTATTCAAAAGGCAAAACCATATCCACAAAGTTTCTGAATGAATCAAATGAAACAAAAGGAATTAAAAGAGGTGCTGTGGCAGTAGGACGTTGTGTATTGTCGTCATGATGCACCACTCCAGGAAGCACATCCGGATTTCATGCTCACTTCGATGCGCATTTGGCATACACACATAGATATTATTCGAATATAGACGAGGCATTTATTAGCGTACACTGTGCCAGGAGTAGGATTAATAAAGCTAACGGTATCTACACGGTACGATATGGATGTCGTTTTCAATTCTCTTTGAATTGCTTGTTCTCGAGCCGATTGCATAGAGGACGGAGGGATCAATGAAATAAGTCGATGAGGATAACTACGAGGACATGACAATGAGTGTAAGGCGTTATGATCTAATGTATAATGTTGTTTGCAAGACAAGACCATATTACCAACTGAGTGATAGTATGCTGAAAATTAGGCTTTAAAACACTGCTAGTCTGCGATAACTTAGTTTTAAATTCAGGAAAGTATTTGATGGAAAACTCATTTCCCTTCCTAAAAAAAATATTTAACAAAAACAACACAAAATAATTAGTTAACAGACATTTGAAAGTTTTGGTTTTATTTTAGGGTACATTTTTATGGACGATACTGTTTAGACTAAAACAAATATAATCATTTTCCTTGGCAAACTCAAACACAAAATTTAATTTGTTTTTTAGTATGTATGTATATTAAGTCATAAATGCTAATTAAAGCCAATTTTGGATTAGGTACTTAACTCATATAATAGTCACTTGATTGTTTAATTTTCAATAATGCATTAAAAAACAATTACAGTACGAGCGTGTAAAAGTTCCTGTTAAACGGATTCACAAAAAAAAAATTGACTAAATAATAAGGAAAATATAATATTGTTGTATTTTATTTGAGTATTATGATAAACAGTTAAAAGAAGAAACACTAATAAGTGGGGTTAGATAAGATTAAGGTGCTGGTAATACAATCAATTGACACACTTACGTCATAATACAATGTGATGCCACACGTAAAATATATGGATAAGATAAACCATTCAGAGTTCTTATGAAGAGCTAGAGAGACTGTCTATGATAGTGTGCATTACATGTGACCACCCTTTATATGTTGACCTTTAACATAAAAAAATTATTATATTTTTTTTATTTATTCTTTTATTAAAAATGCTCCCCTGAGGTAGCCAACTGCATTCCTGCCTTTTAAAATTTCACACGTAATACGCGTTGCCAAAAGAATGTTCATCAGTTCACGCATGACCCTAATTTCGGACCTACCGTGAAATATAGAGATTCTTCTTTTTTTGCTGAACAACATGAATTTGGAATAGTTTAACCGGCGTTATTCGAAACATTCTGAACCACCCTCCCTTATTACCTCGTGCGTCAACAGTGCATTAAGGTTAAATGGGCAACATAAATCCCGTGTGCGCTTAAATATTAAAAAAATAAATTGCACGATTGGGTCGCACGTACAAGACCTTTGTGCAGTCACAGCGCCGAATAAAATTTGATAAAAATATTAAGGGAACTTCAAAGTTTTTATTCGATTTTTGGCATTTTAATCGTTCAAAAAAAGTTCGTAAAGTAGTTTTCAGCGGAATAATTTGAATGCCATTTTATTTCATCAAAAATGTGAAACAGTTTGAACTTTTCCTTAAAATCGTAGGAACGGTTTTTTAAAAAAAATAAGAAAAAATAATTTATTTATTGTAATTCATTGTATATAGACTGCTATAGTACTATCATGACGACCGGTGGACGGTGGCGTTCCAAGCGGCTCTAGGGAAAATTAACTTGGTAAATTGAAAGAGGCGAACGAGTCGAACAAAGAGAATTCTAAGAGAAACTCTGTGAACATGTACTTTACTCTTTGCAGTTTGCAGTTTACATATATACAATGATGCGAGTATAGTTTTTTTTTACACAACTGGATTGCTTCACACAAGCAGGTCGACGAGATGGCTAGTTAAAAGGATTGACAAAAAAGAAGAAAAACGACTTTTGTAAATGAATGGTGTCTGGGGGGTGGATATATGTTTAAGCAGGTTGATAAGTTTATTTTGAGTTTTATATTTTTTTCATATAAAACTTTGGAGGGTAGGTAGATATTTAGGTATGTACCTACATACATCCCTACATAATGTGTGTATTTACGTAGGTATACTTGTTATATTATCTTCGATAAAATGTTCAGCTAAATTCAGGTCGATCGGTCGGTTGTCGGGGTGGTAGATGGTGTGAGCGAGGGTGAGGGAGATACTAACAAGGAAAACTTAATAAGCACATGTGTATGTGTATTGTGTATAACCTGTTCTCGGTGACGGTGAACAACGAAGAGGATCGACAATGATTTTATTTTTTGAATTTTCATTTCATTGGCTTCGTTATCGTTGATGTTGAATTTTATGCACAATTTGCACAAGTAGCTTTGTGATTAAAGGGACTATGAGTCAAGTTTAGGATTCGTGAACATAAAAAAATTGTGATAATAATCAAACATTACATTACGATGATAGAGAAACATATTTGAGTTGCTGGCAAAATTCTGTCCGTCTGTCTGTAGGTCTGTCTGTACGGATGTATTTTGGACTATAGCCTAAACCGATGAGCCAATCGACTTCAAATTTAGAACTTAAGGTTATTTTGACATTTTACACAGGAGTTTTTTTCAAATTTTACTTGCGAATATAGGGACTATAAGGCAAGTTTAGAATTTGTGAATATAAAAAAAATTAGAAAACAATGAAACATGACATAACGATCATAGAGAAGTCTAAAAAAGTGATCGACAAAAAATGACTGTCTGTCTGTCAGTAGGTATGTATAACGAGCTGCAGCCTAAATGGCTTAAGCGATTATCTTTAAACTTGGTGTGTGTGATTATTTTGGCATTCCCCAGAGGGGACATTGAAATTTAAATTGTAGGCCTAAAAGTAAAGGAAGTGCCATATGACCGTTGAGTTGAGTTGTTTTCTTGATTGAAATTTTTGCATTCAGTAGGTAATCGTGTATTTTTTTTATTTGTTAGTTGTTTTTGCATGTTTATGTGTTTATCATAGGCGTCCTTATTATTTATTCTGTATGCTGTATGCTGTTACGATCATAAAATGCTTTAAAATAAATAATGATAAATAAATAATAATACAAATAACGAAGTTTGCTTTC
The DNA here is from genome assembly GCA_963971375.1 of Platycheirus rosarum. Classification (NCBI taxonomy): domain Eukaryota; kingdom Metazoa; phylum Arthropoda; class Insecta; order Diptera; family Syrphidae; genus Platycheirus; species Platycheirus rosarum. The sequence goes on along the minus strand of OZ020508.1, from coordinate 57,187,583 downwards.
ATTAGACTAGTGGCAAAAGTTGGGGGAAAATATTAAACAAATCATTTTTTTATGAAATCAAAAAACACTATTCATAACGTTTTTTGGAAAAAAATGTTGTAAGCCATCTTATTTCTTTTGCTGTTTTCTATTTTATAATTTTTTCATTTCAAAATCGTTCGATCAGTTTTTTGAAAAACTTTTCGAAAATATATATATAATTTTTTTGACTATGTCAATTTAAAGAAATCTATAGTTTATACTAGGAGAAACAATTAAAAAAATCTATAGATTCGTTTTCAAAATATTCAAAAAACAAAATAACTTTTTTAACAAATTTTTAAAAATTTAAAAAAAATGTTTTTGAAAATTTTAATAAGCAATATTATTTAAATCATAAAACACTACATATTTTACGAGAAAGTCTAATTTCAAAAAACCGGTCATATGGGAGGTACCGTTATAAAACTTTTTCCGAAAAATCCATAACAAAAAAATAGATTTTGCATAGAAAACATCATTCTGAAAGTTTTATCAAAATCGTATGAGCCGTTTTCGAGAAAAATAAGTTTTTCATTAAAAGTTATATGGCAGGTGCCGTTAGTTTTGGAGCTAGAATGCCAATTCCAACGGCCCAACCGTTTAGGCTGTAAATATCGATACGGACAGACAGACAGACGGACGGAATTTCCGGACCCACTTTTTTTAAATTCTCTATCATCGTAATGTCATGTTTGATTGTTAGAATTTTTTTTAAATTTCTTTCCCGCGAGCTAAGCTGGGTAGGTCAACTAGTACCTATTATATAAACCTCAAACAAACAAAAGATCTTTGTTACTATAAATCAATAATATATAATCAATCAATAATAATATAAATCAATTTACAAACAATTTTTGATTGAATTTCTGCACATAGTTCATTCAGATAGATACCTATATATACATATGTATGTACCTATATGTATATGTAGGTACCTATCTGTATGGAAAGTTAAATTCAAAACAAAAATCCATCCACTGCAAGGACGTTTGTATCTTTGTATAAATATAGCAAGAAGTAAGTTTGTGTTTAAATTTCAAGAATGAATGTGTACATTATTTGAAGACGACAACCTTCATAATAGTAAAAAAAAATTGAAAATCCTAAAGAATTCGAATTAAAAGTCTGGTCAATGATGTATATATGTACAAATATGACAAATATGTATGTAGGTAGTGCTTGTACAAAACTTGAAAATCCTAAAAAACTCAAACCAAAAGTCTGGTCAATGACGTACGCATGTATAAATGCTTATGTGAGAACCAGTTCTCATATTACATATTCCATATAAAAAAAACGTAAACAATGAAAATGTTGGATCGTGTATAAATCCTTACAAAAAACTATTCGCCTCAGCTAAGCGAAACCATTGTATATTAACTTCAAAACTGCTAGCAGTTTATACACATATATACAATGAACAAAACAAGATACTGAATTATTTCATGTTCTCCTTCGGTTTTTTCTTGCCTCACATTGTCACATTGCACATGCGCAGGAAACTAAGCACAAAGCATAACACTAAAAACCATGCTCTTAATTCTCTCTCACTCAAATAAAATGTCCTACACTAGCACTCCAAGCGGCTCTAGGGAAAAAGATTTTTTCTCGTCTCATGATAGTACTATAGGCAATGTATATACAATGTTGTAATTACGAAAAAAAAAAATTGAAAAGTATTAATTGTGAAATTACTTTGGCTACCTACATCTTCTGGAATACCAATTTTGATTGTATAATCGGTTAACCAGTTTTCCAGAAAATTGAAGAAAAAAAAACGGTTATAGCTGAGGTACCGTTTTTAGCCCAAAATTAATTTTGTTTTGATCAAAATCTAACCTGAATCTACATTAGTACAAAGATTTTTGTTCATACAAATTTTTGGAGCCGTGTCCGAGAAAAATAAACTTTTACTTATCGTTTATATGTCAGAAACTGAAAATTTTTGAGCTACACAAAAATATAAATATAACCTTACGTTCTAAATTTGAAGACGGCTGTAGTTCAATGTACATCCGTACAATATGAGGCATATAAAATATTTCATTTATCACCAAAATTTCTGCTTGAAAATGTTTAGGCAGGCGAAATGAGAGACTAGGACTAAGATTAGGTTTTTGGGGATGGTCGCATCAAGGAAAGTTTTATTATCGCAACCGTACCTTTAATGTTTATTAAACTCAGTGAGGGAGTGGAGTTAATTTGAAAAGGAGGTAACGATTCTTTTTAAAGTTCTAGATTTCAAAAAACAGATAGAAAAAATGCCAAGAAATCATTCCACATTCGCATGGTACGGCTAAAGAAATAATCCTTATTTATTCCCTTATTTTACTTTACTAACTTTTCCAAACACGGTTCAATGCTAAGCTGGTGGGATTTCCTTGCAATTCAACAACTACTGTTCATTGTTCAATTGTGCAAGGATAGGGCTTTTCGCTTGAGCAACAACAACAACAGAAGAATAGAAACATTTCGACAAAGCTCCAGAAATGTGTTTCAGTTATTGTTAGGTTCTCTATTATTTTTAATAACATTTATTAGCGCGACAGCTTTTTAAAGAGCTAAGGCCTAGTGACTTTTGCCAGATCAGAAGGGGGGGACAATTGTGTGCATCATCGTTAGCAAAACTATTCAATGGCTTTTAGACAACAGGTGGTTGATATATACAAGAAAAGGAGTGGGAGACAACCGGAGCCTTGAGGCACACCAGCTTCGTTTTTGTGAATATCATAGTTGAATCCGTGCAACATAACTTGTATTATGCGGTTCGATTGGCTATTATACTTATTAAACGGAGATAAGTTTCATAGAGTGTTATTGCATGGAGTTTCTATAAAAGCGCTTCATGAGAAACTCAAACAAATTGCTTTAAATTAATTGCGCTTTCAGAAAAACGATGACAAAATTGATTTCATTAGATAGCCAGTTGATCTTTTGCAACAACTGCCAGCCATTAAGAACATTTCGATCTTCAATATAATTCTTAAGCTGAAATAAAATTACAGTTTCCATAACTTTGGTAAGAAGGGACATAATTGCATATGGTTGATAGTTTGGAGGAGAAAAAGTTTGGCTCAAATTGGACAAATGCTGTTTTTCAATTTCGTCGGAAATGGGCAAGAAGTATAGATAGATGGAAATGATACTTTTGATATATTCAGGACAATTTTGTTTATTTCTAAAAAAAAACAATATTTTATACCATATCCGCGATGCATTCTACGTGACTATCGAGAAATCATATTGACCGTTTATAGGTTCTAAAGAAATTATTGATACTATCCCAGTCGGCTTTCTCTTTGCTTTTATTGGTCTAGAGGTGCTAAACAAAATGAACTATGCATCTAACAGACAGTATAGTACTGAGTCGACTGGATTTTTAATAAGTCTACTGTAGTTTTTAATAGTCTAAGTAACACCGGCTGGTAGCAACATCTTGATGAAACTTTTATTTTGTATGGATGAAATGATGAGAACCTGAAAACGTTCATCTTTGCAATGAAATTGGTTAAGTTCTTCTAACATTCTAAAGGCAATTCGAGTAACTTTGCCAGACGGTATACTTACAGTATTATTTTCAGCAGTTCAACCCGTTTTCTCACTAATTGCATTCAAACAACCATCACCGGTGAAAAATTGGTATTCAAACTTGTTCACTAGAATTGCCTACCAAAAACCGAAAGAATTACGACTGAACATTAGCGTCGACTGCAATTTTTTGCAATTGATTTTAAGTATTTGTAAATTAACATTCACTTTGAAAGTTCAATGTGCTCAATATCGAGGATATAGCTCCTTCTTTTCTCTATTGTCAAAAACTACGCGTTTTCTTAATGTTAAATTCTTAATATCATTAACACAATTTACTTCGGCAATTTCAGATAATGAAATTTTTATCTATTAAATAAATCTCTTGAACCGTACCTACAAGTAAAATTCAGTTGGCAATATTGCCTTCATCGCTGAACTACCTTTCTGCAACATCGTTGAATGGAAACAGAACACTCAAATACTATGTATTAGAGGAACTTGGGTTAAGACGGCATTAATTCATTGTAGCCAGCTCTATGAATGTATGACAGTTTGATGGTATTATGTAGGAGTATATATTCATCTACACCTACATTTTCAATTATGTACACACGTATCGCGGATTAATCCTTGTACAAGAGGCTCTTTTAACCTGTTTGCTGCATTTTGTACTGTGCTTTTAGAATCTTCTTGTTTTTTACCAAAAAGGGTTGGTTTTCAGCCGCAACTTGATGATGAGTGGTGGCACCTTTGAATGCAATCGATTACATATAAGATATTGGTTTATAAGGTGTTTAATTGAATACAACAATTGTTTGAAGAGAAATAGGTAGGGTAAGGTGCAACACATTCAGGGTTGTTCGCAATAAGTAGTGGTAGCTTCAAATGGCTGACAGAGGACAACTAGGGAAAATGTGCGTCAAATGGATGAAGATAACCTTGGGTTTGGATTGTGTCACATGGGATTACACGAGATCGGCTATGAATCGAATTTTACTAAAGTAAATGTTCTAGTAGTGGGTATAGGTAGGTATACCTACCACTCTAGCAGCTAAATTTAATTGAATAAATCCAGGAAGCACACGTCAGCTAAAGACCTAATTAGTTTGCGGCAGATGATACCAATAGGGTTTTATTGAATAACAAAAAAAAAAAGAAAATACGGTATTATTGAAGCTAGTTCCTGCTAGGGTAGTTCCGTAGTGCCGTGCACTTACGAATTTTACAACCTGACAGTTACATATAAACCAACGAGTTTCACTTATTAGCCTAAAGCTTTTAAAATGTCTTGAGAAGTTTGTAAGTAGGTAGTTACCTCTATATAGGAAGTTAAGTTTATAAAGTTCATTTATTCGGTCTGAAACATTCAAGCGATAATGTAGCAGCTTAAACAATTTTGTCGTGTTTTAGTGCGGATGAGTTGTGTTTTTCTGCAATTGAAAGAAAATATATATAAATAAAATGCCGGCACTATTAGAGAATTTAATCCGAATCAGGGATAAGGTAATTTTTCGAAGCGTGTCTAATTGTGACTTGTCAAAATTTATGGAAGGATCTTACTTGTTCACAGTGCATTATTTATTAAAACCAGAAGCTTATTTAAAATTCATCAAATTTAAAGCCTTAAAGAATGGTGAAGCCGTAAGTATTTTAAATCACAATCTGTAACTTAAGCTTAAACAAAAAAAAGATCTGAGAGTCCATAGATTAAGTTAGTTTTATTGATTTGTTTAATTTTGATGTATCTAATGAAGTTTTGATTGGCTTACTGAATTTTCATTTTGCAAAATAAAATTGTTTTGAATTTTCAATAAATTTTCTTTTTACTTTTCCTTGTCCGACAAGTGTTTGATTTGTGTAAGTTTCAATTTTAATTGAAAAAAAAAAAACATTCTTTAGAGATTGGTATTTAATAGAAATTCCCTTTATTTGTTTGTTATTAACACACGTATGAAGTCAGATCTTTATAATTGCTTTGAATGTTTAAACTTCAAAATTGATAACACAAATGCTATCTACATCATCGAAGGAGGGTATCTATTACACCGTCTTGTATGGGATCGAGATGAAACGTTTCATATTATTTTTGAAAAATATGTTCAGTATGTACAAAGACATTTTGGTCATAACAGTACGATCGTCTTTGATGGTTATACTAATCATACGAAAAATATTAAAGCTGCAGAACAACGTCGCCGGACTACAAAAACATCTTCATCTGTAGATATTGTTTTTGATCGATCTATTAAAATTTCAACAAACCAACAACAATTTCTTGCAAATACTCACAATAAGTTTCGCTTTATTATAATGTTATGTGAAGAATTTTCAGCTGCTAGTATTCCAATAAAACAAGCTGATAATGATGCTGATGTCCATATAACTGAAACAGCAATAGAACAATGGAAAAGTTAAAATACAACTGTCGTTGTTGGGGAAGATGTTGATTTGTTGATATTACTGACTGCACTGACTCCAAATGATAAAATTATTTACTTTTTGAAACCTGGGAAAGTTCAAGTACAATCAACAATATATTCATCACAAAGTCTGACTGCATATCCGAATTGTCAAGCTCATATTTTATTTTTACATGCAATATCTGGCTGCGATACTACATCAGCAATTTTTAAAAGAGGTAAAATAGCAGTATTTAAATTGTTCGAAAAACGTAATGATTTAATTGATTGTGCAGAAGATTGACTCTTCTCCACACGACATCGTTACAAATGGAATTCGTTTTCTTCTTGCAATGCAAAAAATTGATTCCATAGACAAATATAGATATTTAAAGTTTGTAAAATCTGCATGGAACTATAAAACAGTACAGTTGTCTTGTCTGCCTCCAACATCTGTGTCTGCCTTTCAACACTTGTATCGTGTGTATTATCAAGTTCAAGTGTGGCTAGGCAATGAGCTGAACCCAGAAGGATGGGTTTGGAAATTAATAGATAATTATTTGGAGCCAATTCAAACTGTACTCCCGCCTGCTCCAAAAAAACTGCTTAATACTATTTTTTGTAAATGCAAGACGGATTGTAGTAAGAATTGTGGCTGTCAAATATTGGGATGATTTTTTTCACCAGTATGCATCAATTGTCAGGGTCAGGCTTGCTCCAATATTGAAACAAATGCAACAGATGAAAATATTTATGATATTAATGAAGAGACAATTGATGCATCGCTTTTCTTAGAACAGCGAGCAGAAATTCTGCAAGAAGAAGAAAATGACGAGGAAGAAATAATTGTCGAAGTAGAATTAGACAATTATCTAATAGAATAAGATTTAGAAGAACACAACCTATTCCACTTGAATCACGCATGATTCACTACTTGAACGGAATTGTTGTGGATATATTAGATTTCATTTATATTGCATGAAATGCAAACCAAAGATTTAATATACCAATGCTTATAATCTTTGTAGAGTTTATTGAAATAATGGTTTTTTTTCAAAATTGGACATGAAACAAATAGTCATAATTCATAATAAACGTACTATGTTACAATAATGCGAACAAAATAAGGTTCCTTGTATTGTTTTACATATAACGAAAAGGAAAAATGAAAGAAAAGTATCTGTTAATTCTAAATGTTTTATGTACAGAAAAGAAAGTACTTCTATTTTTTTTTAAACTACATGAATAAATGAAGATGTGCACGGATACTGAGGATTTGGAGCTTTCGTGGGGATTTTGGCAAAATAAATTATTTAGTTGGGGATTTTGTCCATTTGTCTTACGTTTCTGGGGATATTATCAAGTTGGATTAAATTTTTTTGGGGATATTATCCCGTGGGGCTTTTTTTGGGGGATTCAATACGACACCCCTTCACCAGCCAGCTCGGTCCCTAGCTATTTACCTCCAGCCCCGCACGTGGAGTCGGTTGAAGTCCTCTTCTTATGTCTGTTTCAAATAGGCACAATGTCCATGGGCGTTATGACCAATTGGAAATCGCTATAAGGTCCATGAACAAAATAGACATAAGGTCCATGGAACTAATGTCTGAATTAATTTTTTTTTTTCATTTTCAATATGAGGTAGGCATGCTGCCCCCTGCTTGAGCTCACTATAGGATTTGGAGAAGGTGCAACGTTGGGTATGTGCAACGTTTCTTTTTGATTTAAGGAAACTTTGCATAAACCCAATCCGTCCATGGACATTATGCCTATTTGAAACGGACATAATGTCCATGGACGTTATGATCGTGGACGTTATGTCATTCCGCCAAATCTACGAAGAGACACTTATGAGCACTGGCTACTGAGGCCGGATCAGACAGTTACAAGACCACACACAAGACGACATTGATAACGGAAAGAACAGAATATATAGAGAGAATGGAAAACAGAAAACATAAAACACATGCCAACAGCACGCAGTTGGTTTTCGGACGGTCCCCCTTCTTTCTACTAACCACGTGCAAAAGCCAAGGCCGTTGACAGATATTTCATTAGCTGTCAGTTCTCAGAAGAAAACAGACCTGGTTGAAGCTTAATTTGCCGCAAACTTTATACCTACCTACCTATCTTAGGCGGCGTTACAGTCCGGGGTAAACCTGGGCCTCAACCTACAAGCTTCTTCAGCCAGCTCGGTCGCGAGGAGGCTGATACCCTGGTAATTGATGCAGTTCAGAAAGTCTCCTTTTTAAGAATCGGGCAAAGTATGTATAAGTTGGTGCATACTTATAGCCACGTCATCGCCTGTAGGTTTAAACAGCTCGGCAACTAGGCCATCGGCTCCGACAGGTTTATTCCTTTTAGGGTTAGATAAAGCTAGCTTAACTCCATCCAGATGTTGTGGGCGGAGTTGTTGGTCTACTTCACCTAGATAAAATAGACCATTTCACCTAACAGCAGAATTTGTTTCGCCATCGTCGTTAAACAGTCTTTGCAAGCTTCAGTTCGGGCTCTGTAACTCCCAAAGGCATTTCTTTGTATTTCTCTGAATTGGAAATTTTCCCATAAAGTGACAAATATCTCTTTTATAGATAACTTGAAGAGCTACTATCTTCGGAAGCCGGTTATTATCCATCTTTATGGTTTTCAAGGTATAATCCATTTGCATCTTCACCTGTTTCCAGAATAATCACGTAGTGAGATGCATTGTTTGTTCGGCAATTGAAAAATTCGTTTGATATAGTATCGAAGAATTTTTTCCACGGATTCATATTCATACTGATTCACTCCACAAATTTATACTGCGTTAAACAAAACAGATTCTGATTCGGACAAATATATTGAACTCACCCAGATTCTTTTGTTATTGAAACATCTATTACAAGTTGCGTGGTATAGTTTCGTTTTAAATTTTTTTCCATACTTAAGTTTCGTGTGAATTAGACTATTAAGTACTTAAATTCTGCAAAAACTTCAATGGCCTTACCATTGTAGTGCCATTTTTTATTCGCACAGTCTCAGCCTCCTTCGCCTCTGAAAATCAAAATCTTGGATTTATCCAAATTCAAAATCGAAAACTATAGTTTACGGAACCAAAGAGACGATTTATCATCGGTTATAACGATTCAAGGATAATAACGGTCACCATCCATCCCGTATTTCCCGGAACATGGAAAATTCTCGCCAGAAAGAATGAGACGAGTAGATGAGTTCGTATTAATAGTGTCAATGATATTGCATGATAAACTCTTTAAATTAACTTTTATAAATCTATGGATACAGCCTGAAATCAGACAGATGTGTAAAGAAAGAGATGTCTTATACAGAAGATAGAAAAATTATAGAAGGTGTTTAAGATACGAAACAGAATATAAGAGATACAAAAAATTCGTAAATAAAACGATAGAAAAAAAAATTTATTTTTACCGCCATAAGTTCCCGAAATGTCGTTTAGATCCGACAAAAACTTGGAATTTGATCAACGATATACTTGGAAATAGAAAAATAGACTTAGATGGAGTGATTAATATATCCTAACCATAGTGGACAAAATATTGGAACAGGTAATGGCATGACGACTACAAAAGTATATCAACAAATATAATATAATGGTTTACTAAAAACAAAAACACCAGCAAACCTCTCGTAGAGTTTGCAAATAAAATAAAAAACAATATAAACAAAAAGTACCACAATCTCGTAATTTTCATAGATTTTAAAAAGGCTTTTGATACACTACGATACGAAAAACTCGTCGAAATAGGAATTCATGTTATTAATCTGGAGTGTTTTGGAAAAATAGTACGGGTTATGCTTCCGTTGATGACACAACGATCGTGGTCAGTCATAGAGATCTACAACAGTAACTAGCATAATGCAAGCGGAATTCGATTCTGTAGTAAGATGGTTTCATTACTTTGGACTAATAATAAACACACAAAAAACTAAACCACATAAGGTCTTCTCATATCTTGAAACCAAAATTAAAAAAATGAAACAAAATGCTTACATGAAAACGCGAACGAAGAATATCTAAATTGCAATGATAACTCGAAGGATTCCATTGAAAATGTACAACGTTTTAGGTTCTTAGGTGTTGATCTTGATTGCTCCAAATGGGACGTACACATTGCTTAACTCGCCAAGAAATAAATTGCACGACTGGATTGCACATAATTGCTCTTATATGCGGTCACAGCTTGAAATAAAATTTGAAAAATATTAAGGGAACTTCAAAGATTATATTCGATTTTTCTGACTTTTGATTGTTTGAAAAAAGTACGTCAAATAGTTTTCGACGAAAAATTTAAACGTCATTTTATTTCCTTAAAAAATGTGAAAAAGTGTGAACTTTTTTTCAAAATCGTTAGAGCCGTTTTTAAATAAAACGGTTTTTTTAACATTTTTTTTTTTTATTACAAAAAATCATTTAGGATTACAAACCTAAGCACAAAAATAACGTACATTTAAAAACAAAATTAAAAAAAAATTCACTTACCCGTTTTCAAAATATTGATTTTTCAAAATAAAATTTTTTTTTAAATTATTAAAAATACAAAAAAAAATATTTCGAAAAAAAATGTATGCAAAATTACTCAAGCTACCTACATCTTCTTGATATCAATTTTAATTGTAATCGGATCACATGTTTTCGAAAAAGTCGAAGAAAAAAAAACCGGTCCTATGGGAGGTACCGTTTTTAGCCCACCATATTAATTTTTTTTCCACTAAAATATAATGCATACCTACAGTAGTACACTGATTTTTTTTAATAAAAATTCTTCAAAGCCCGTTAACGCAGGTAGGGCCAAAAATCTTTCGAAGAATCTTACGCTCGAAACGACTAAGGATAATTTCATCCGCTGTAGATATAGTCCATGCCTCGGTGCCATAGAGCAGGACTGGGATGATTAAGGTCTTATACAGAGTCTCCTTTGTCTTTCGAGAGAGGGCTTTGCTACTTAATTGCCTTCCTAGCCCATAGAAATAGCGATTGGCAAGAGTAATTCTTAGCTTTATTTCTGACGAGATTGTTGTTGTTGTTGACGAAGCAGCGAGAGTTCTCCATCGTCATCCTGCACAGTCGGACGAGTTTTGTGGGGATGCCAAAGCCTGACATGGCTCTGTATAGTTCGTCCCTATAAATGCTATCGTACGCGGCCTTAAAATCCATAAAGAGGTGGTGTGTATCGATTTGGAATTCTTGGGTAGTTTCCAGGATCTGCCGTAGCGTCAACATTTGATCGATTGTGGACTTTTCTGGTCTGAAACCACACTGATAGGGGCCAGTCAGGTTGATGACGAAAGGTTTCAGGCGTTCACATATAGTACGGTAGAAAGGATCTTGTGGGCGATATCCAGGAGACTTATTTCTCTATAGTTGTCGCAGTTTAGAGGGTCTCCTTTTTTGTGGATCGGGCAAACGATGCTGAGGTTCCATTCATCAGACATACTTTCTTCTGACCAAACTTCCACCAGGTCATCTCCGGCCACTTTAAAAAGTTCGGCGGGTAGTCCGTCGGGTCCAGCAGCTTTGTTGTTTTTTTGGTTTAGATATTGCTATCCTAACTTCATTTTGGTCAGGTGGACGGAAGTTTTGTCTGTCATCGTCCATGTTGAATGGTTCATAATATAGATACATTTATAAAAAAAAAAAACAAAAAAAAAATAATGATAATGATAAGTGTTTACAGCTCTTTCAAGAATTACAAATACATACTAAAGTAACTACCCTTCTGCAGAAAAGTCTTCAAAGACTTCGCAGATTACTTTTGTAAACAAAATATTTTATAACTTTAATAAATAAAGATTGAATTGTAGATAGAATTGAGGTGATGGTACCAAAAATACAATGTCATCTGTAAATAGCAGTGCTTTTATTAAATGGCCACTCTTCCAAACTCCGATATGCAGATACCGTAAAACTTAATTAAATGCTGATCTAAAACAATAAAAAACGTTTACAATTACCTGGTGCAGAAATGACTGGGAGACTTTTAGGGACCAAGATCAATTGTCGAATAACCTGTTCTAAAACCCGCCTGAAATTCCTTCAAAAGTCGGTCTATTTGTTCAGTAATCTTTTTCAAAATTATGGTATCAATTTTGTACGAAGCTTTAAAGAACTATATGCATTGAATAATTCGGACAAACTCCATTTCTTTTGGATCGGGAAAATAATAGATTCTTTTAATTCCCGAGGTATTAGCCTGGTTTCCATCACAAACGTAAAATACATACGTTCTGTAAAATACAGGAAATCTTTTTCTAGCCGTACCACATGAATGTGGGATGCTTTACCGGACTTTCTTTGTTATACTTCTTTGAGAAAACTTGTTATCTTCAGTCGCTTTCTTTGTGGGAAAGATTAAGTCTCCATTGCGCTCTGGTATTGTTACTTATATATTTCTCGAAAGCTTTTATTGACACGAATGTTTGGTATAGAATTTCTAGTAAATGGCTTTTAGAATCCATAAAGTTTCTAACTATCCACATCTTTTTTTTATTACTCGTAATCCTATTGAAACCTTGCTTAGATAAATTTTACACCTTCAGGACTATATCATTGAGATACTTTAAACATTCCAACACTCTGGATATAATATAGACATACATAATATAGATGATATCCTTTTTCCAGTCTGCTTGCTTGCAATGCATTCGCCAAAAGAGGCTTTACAGTTATGCAATGCTCGACGAGGGCGGATGGCATTCTTTAAAGAATGTTATCTAATTTATGGTGTGTTCGCCTATATACACAAAGTTTGTACCTATGTGGCAGTGTGCATTATATCGTCCTCCTCGTCTTCGTCCTGCACGGCGCATATAGAGTCGTCGTCGTTGACGTAGTCGTAGTCGTCTACTTCTATTAAAACATTTTCGATATGGCCTATTTCCCAGGCTGGGCGGAAATGGGAATGATGATGATGTGTGGGTAGGTGATGGTTTCGCGATGGTGGAGATAAACTACTAAAGTTCGTAAACTTTATTGTCGGCCCACTTAACTGTATCTTGGGGGTGGTAATTTATTTGTTTTCAAATTGAACAGCCTTGAAAGTTCATTTCATAGATTTTTCATCTACCACCCTTGCCATTCTTTGTTTCCATATCCATCTCCAACTCTGCAATTGTAGCGGTTACAGAGTGCATGTGGTTCATTTCCTTCTCTCTGCGGCAATTTATACGGACTTGTGTCTGTCTTCGGTGTTCGTGCAACTACTGTTTGTAGTAGTTTCTTCGCTAGTTGCCGTGTGTGTTTAAGGTAATAATGGTCTTCACGTATAATGAGGCTAAATTAAAACTATTAATTTTCTCCATCTTTTCTTCTTGGGGGTATAACTTGGTTGAGGTAACTTATTATTGTCATAATTTTCACTCCTTGAGAGAGAAAACCCGTCAAATAATGTTAAGGGCAAGGGATAAGGAAAGTAATTTGACGTGTATTAATGCAGAAGAGGGGTGTTCTATTTAACTGAAGATTTGTAAATATCACTTTGTGTGATATAAGCTTGGCAGGTCTGGTTTTTAATTAAAATTTTTTGGGGATAAAGTTTTGATATTCTACACAAAATTATTCTGTGTCACTTGACATTTAAGAATGCCAAAATGCTAGAAATAATATTTTAAATAGTTTCAAGATTTTTAGGCAGACTTAATGCAAAATTTTCCTATAGAACAAGTTTTTATTTCATTTATATTATTAGACATTTTGCAAGCTGTTTAAGAAAATAAATCCTTAAGGCAAGGCACTTCATAGATCATAAAAGGGCAAAGCCATCGCCGGCACAGTGGGACATATGTATACTAATTGTAGTTTAAATAAAAAGTAAAATACAGTGTGACGATAATATAAATCGTAATAGCTATTGCACTTGCACAGTGTCCTTCGGTAGTATTTTGTGTTTTTTTTTTTGCTATAACGTTTGTAGATATTTGTTTCATAAAAGCTATTCGGTTTTGTATATTACATGTGCTGTAGCTTCAGAAAAAAAATACGAAGCTCCTAGAGCTAGTGCCACTGTCGGTGGTAAATCATATTATTTCGTATGCAATACTATAAAAAAACAACAGAAAAAGAGAAAAAAAATTGCAACCCCAGGCAGATTCCGTGGAGGAGGTGTGCTGTGCTATAATATGAACGATGGTGAAATTGTAAAAAATGCTAAGGCGATGACAGGGACATTTTTGGAAGACAAAAATGGAGTAAAGAGTTGATGATTTAATGCACGTTATAAGTGATATTGAAAGCTAATAACCGAATTAATAATACCAACATCAAAGAACATAATTCATTTGATCAAAAATATTGGAATTGTCGTGCTTTTTTTATGGCACTATCGTTGATGTATGTAAGTAATTTGATGGTGTTGGAGTGAGAATTCTGCGCAATTTTTTCAAGAAATATTGAAGAACTCGCATGACAATGCATATCCATGTTCTTATCCTTTTTTTGACTTCAAAATTATCGATGAAGTCTTTAGCGACATAGTTATTTTGAACAAACGGGCGAGTTAACATTGCTCTATAAAACTCGGTCTAATGACCAAAAATCACGCCAAAAATCTGCCAAAATTATAATTATTGCGCTTTTACTTAGTTTATTCGTTTAAAAGAATTTAATTTATCCTTCTAATTTCTTACTTACTTTGTAAAATTTGCGAAATTGAGTTGAATTAATTATGATGGCGGTTGTTTGGCATTTTTTAGAGAAATTTGAAAAATTACATTTTGCCCAAACATGTATGGGCAATCAATACTGTAGAATATTTTCTGCTCTACAAAGTATAACAGAACGCTTTTAACATTGGACTTAAGCAACAAAAAAAGGTTTAAAAAGAAAAGCCAAAGGAAGGTCGAAAATTTGAAAATTGTTGGTACAAACCTTGAATAAGTGGTAATTAACCATCTCTGAACAACATCTCGAAGTTTCATAAAGTTCCGACTTTTGTCGACCTAAAACTACTGGTCGACTGGATTAGTATTATTTTTCATTTTTTTTCATTCTAAGTCATTTTTTAAGAAAAGGGGGTGATTGACCACACCTTCGATAGTAATTAATTTTTCTCGAAATCTCGAATACAAAAAATCATCTGGTTTTTAGTGTTAAATTAAAATTAATAAAAAAATAACAAATATTTAAAGCAACTTCAGTACAAAAATTCTAAACTTTAAAAAAAAACAATATTTTTTTCAAAATGTCGAGTTTAAAATAAGTTATTTTTTAAAGCTATTAATAGATATTACTTATTTAATTTAAAACAAGATGATAGAAGAGACTTCTAGTTTAAAAAACGTGCAATATTAAGTGCTAAGTATAACCGTTATGTTTAAGTATTTTTTTTTTTTAGAAAATATCCCTCCACTACCTAAACTGTGGGAGATACAGCCTCCTTCTTGTAATTAATTGCCCTTATGCAATATTATTTTGCAGTACCAATATCGTACTAAATACCTGCAGTGAAAGTCTACATTTTCTCAATCAATTTTTTACTTGCGATTAGAAATATAATATTGCAAGTTATGCATTCGTGCTGATTTAAAATTATATCACGATGATTTTTAAATTTATTGGCGCAACAGCTCCTTAAGGAGCCAAGGCCACTTGACATACTCTCTTCTTGTGTGTGTGTGTTGTTAATCTGCTAGAATGGAAGGGGCCTTCAGTTTACCTCTGAGTCTGAACGGCTACATGAGATGCACTTTTTTGACGTGATAACGTAGTAGTAGTATGAAATAACATGACTCATTCTGATAAGACTCAGCAGTCAGGACTCATGCTAACTGCGATACTGTGATTCTTTCAACCAAAATCGATCGTAAACATCAGGCGAACATAAAAAAGAACAGGCGAATATTCCCAAAATAATAACACTCAAATTGAAAAAGAACAAGCAGAGAAAAAGAAATACAAAATAGGCGGAGTTTTGTTAAAGTAGAAGGTAGATATAGATAGGTGAGTGTGTGTGGATTTAACGAGAGGGTTTGGGATGTGCGTTACCGGGCTGTTGGTAATGCTTCCATCAGTGTATTATTATGACGTTATTACGTAAAATTATGGTCGGGTACCGTTAGTTAAATATAAAACTGGTGCCGATTTGTACTAGATTGTTGGTACAATATATTTTTTGGTACTAGATCTTTAGTTCTTAGTACTAGTTGTATTTTTGGTATTAGATTTGGTATTAGACTTGGTACTAGATTTAATACTGGATTTGGTAATATATTTAGTACTTAGTGGTCGATATAGTACTATATTTTTTGACGTCATAATGGGAATTTAATAAGATAACGAGCTGTATGTTGATGTTTGTGTCATCAATGTTTTCTTATGATGTTATCACGTAAAATTATCGTCCGAAAAAAAACGACTTTACAGAAAACCATTTTTTTTTATTTTTACTCTTGGAGTTTTTGTCAGTTTCTCGCAATAGGGAGAAAAGAAGGTGACTATGAGCGGCATTACGATAATAGAGAAACATATTTGAGTTACTGGCAAATTTCTATCTGTCTGTCTCTCTGTCTGTACGTGTGTATTTTGGATTACAGCCTGAACGGTTAGGTCACTCGTCTTCAAACTTGACCCTCTACAGAGAGCATTTTTACTTGCGCTTTAGGTACTACAATGCAAGTTATGGATTCGTGCAAAAAAAAAATCTAACAATCATGACATTTCGATAATAGAGAAGTTGAAAAAAGTGGGTCCGGAAATTCAGTCCGTCTGTCTGTCTGTTCGCGCCTCTACAGCCTAAACGGAGGTGCCGATTGGCTTCAAACTTGGGATTTAGTGTTTATTAGGTAGTATCTCAAGGGGGACTTTTTCATTTTTGCTCTAGGTCGAAAAATAACGGTACCTGCCATACAATTTTTAAAAAAAGTTTGATTTTCTCAAAAACAGCTCTAACGATTTTGATAAAATTTTCAGGTTGCTATTTTTTTACAATAATACATATTTCAGTTAGAATGAATTTTTTGAAATTTGTTCTATAACGGTACCTCTAATGTAACCAGCTTTTTTCAAATGCAGTTTTATCGTAAACTATTATCCCGATTTCAATAAGTCATTTATAATTCAAACAATATTGTATTTAAAAAATTTCAAAAACTTTTTTTTTATTTTTTTTTAAATTTTCTAAAAAAATTGGTTTTCGAAATATTTTGAAAATAGGTTGATTGAATTTTTTTAAATAATTTTCCCAGATGAAAACTACAGATTTCCTTATAATGACATACTAGAATAAAATTTAAAATATTTTTTCGAAAAGTTTTTCAAAAAAACGACTTTTTAAAAAAACTGGTCGAACGATTTTCAAATTTTTTTTCTTCGATAGACATTTAGTTTTCAAATTGTATTGCATACTTAGTTTTTCCGAGAAAACTCTTAAGCTAATAAAAAAAAATGAAAGAATTTTTTTTATTTTAATAGACGTGTAATTTTCAATCTGGCAATACTTCTTTCGGATTTGGTCTTTTTGACAGCTGTCACTTGATTTATTTATTTATTATGAATAGACTTACTCCTGAACAATATTTGCAAATTGTGCAAATTTATTACCAAAATAATGGTTCGTTTCGGTGGAGCAGAGTATCGAATTTATTCAAGCCAGCCACGGCGGCCACTTCCCCGAAATAATTTTTAGAACATAATGCAAACCCTTATCTTTATAATAAAGCTAGATTCTTGTCCATAACATTATATGCGTTTTATTTCGTTCTGAAAACTACACGTACAAAAACGCCCTTTATATAGATACATACATATGCAGCCACTAAGCAATTATCTAGCATAAGCACAAGTTCATGCGACCCAGTCGTGCATTTTATTTAAATTTAATTTTTTTTTTAGCTCAAATATTAACGGTTCCTGTCAACTAACCGTTATGTAAAAAACTTGTTTTACTGAAAAATCGCTCCAAAATATTTATGAAAAATTCAGTGTGCTTTTGTAGATAAGCGTTATATGTTGTTGATTAAAAAATTAAAATGGTGGGCTACAAAAGGTACCTTCCATAGAATCGTTTTTTTATTCGACTTTCTCGTGAACTGGTTAACCGATTACAACCAAAATTGATATTCAAGAAGATGTAGGTAGCCTAGGTTAAAATTCATTTAAACATTTTCGAATTTTTTTTTATTTTTAGTATTTTTTTTTTTTTTTTTTTTTGAAAAATCGATATTTTGAAAACTTGAGTAAATGAATTTTTTTAAAAGTTTTGTTTTTTTAATTGAAGGTTATTTTTGTGCTAAGGTTTGCATTCTTAAATTATTTTTAACAAACATTGTTAAATAAAAACCGTTTCATTTAAAAACCGTTCCTATGATTTTGAAAAAAAAATCACGCAGTTTCACATTTTTTATAGAAATACAATGGCGTTTACATTTTTCCGATGAAAACTCTTTAACCCACTTTTTTCGAACAATCAAAAGCCACAAAAATTGAATAAAAACGTTGGTAATTTATATATAACAAATTCAATCTACGCGGTGGCACATAGGAGCTAGTACGTGCGATCCAGTCGTGCAATTTATTTCCTTGGTCCTAAAATGTATGGACTGTACATCAACTCAGACGCAGCCAATAGAGTAAAAGTTTTACGTCTCAGATGGCCGGGTTATATAAAGCGGGTTAACATAAATGCCCGTGCCTAGAAAACCAAAATTAAACAAGCATTGCAAATTGTCAGGAATTTAACAACCCGTCTTATTCTTATTTTTTTTTTGCAAAAGTTCAATTTCTATAAACAATTTGTCATCTCCTATCAGAATAATCATCTCACAAATGTTTTAATTTATTACTGCCATCCAAAAGTTCCTCCAGCCGACGTCTAAAAATATTACTTTCGAAAAAGTCATTTTTAATTCAACAACCCAAAAATGTCCTTCGCGACATTGTTACTTCAGTTGATGTAATTAGTGAGCTCCCAGTTGGCAGTGCAAATTAACAGTTTGATAATTAAAAACTAGTTAATATATGTATAACCGCGTTGCAAGTACCGGACTATACAAAATACGAGAGTATCTTTCACTGGAAAACTAGTTAAACAAAATTCGTTATAAATAGTAACGATGGATGCTAACCTTACCGAACAGAATATTTGGCCACAAGGGATTCATTATGTGTGTATAGAAATTACTAAGCCTAGCGCCTAACGTCATAATTTATTATTTTGCTACCTTTTATTCAGAAAACCACAATTTCCATCGCTCATCCGTGTCGTGGCATACTCTCTACTTCTATAATACCACGATCCAGATGAGTTTTGCTGAAATCACAGAGGAAAATCTGGGCGAGGATAGTCAACAAGCAACTAATCATCGCACCGCACTGAGTTAGGACTGAGAGGCGAGGATGCTCGCCAATGCGATAGAGTAACTAGACACCGGGTAACTTTTGTATCTAAACTGTAATTAAATCTGAATTCGTTAGCATATTCCAAAAAGCAATTATCACCACGCTTATGAATTAAGTTTGGCGCGGTGAAATATTTAAATATTCATAAGGCATCCATAATCTCTGGCGTACGGTTAGAAAATGGATCATTTTCAGTGATAAAGTGAGTGACTGTGAGTTTTGACGTGGGTTTCCTTTTCAGTTTGGGAACTGGGAATAACTTTGTGTACTTCGCTTCGTTGTTGGTACCCCACTATCCAATATACATTTTTTTCAGTATTTTGTGCAAAAAAGTCTGCCAAGACATGAAATATATTATTTTTAAGAATACATTCTGTAGCGAGTAGGAGTACCTAAACCGTTTATCATGTAACCTGGTATCTATATCTTTAAGAATCGAGAGTATATAGGTAATGGGCAGAGATGACAAAAGGTCAGTTATGGTAGTGAAACTCAGATCAAACACCATCAGGTTGCAAGTTTCATAAGGTCGCAAACACAATTTTATTTCACAAACGATTGTTATGATCTCGACTGTGGGACCAGAACTTGAACACTTTCTCGTTCGCTCTAAGGCTCCTCCAGTCGGGTCCTCTGAGTTAACAACAAAAACATCTGCGAACTAAATGTAGATGTCGCACGGAAAATATGTATCGGTAGCTAGAAGAAATATCTACTCCGGCTGATGATAAAAATAAGGCTATTATGAAACTGCTACTAGCAAACATGAGCACTATTGCAGGATAATCAAAATTATCGCTCAAAAAATTTTCTTCAAACCAACATATATAATCTATTTGAGATACATGTTCCTTTATTTATTTATTTATATTAAACCAAAACAATTAAAGCCGGACAACGACCTTTGTTCACATAAGATATTTGTTTCCCAATGAAGAAATAAATTAATTAATTCCTGAGTAATTCTCGCGTTTTTACCCCTTTGCAGTGTGGGTTTTGAGAAAAGCAAACCTGCATTACCACTCTTTTGACAGTTATTGATGAAATCAGACAAAGTATCGACAAAGATAAAATTGACTTTCTTTTACCGTTGACCATACAATTCTTTTCTTTTGATTTTTCATCGTCCGCAACTAAACCTCAACTTTTTACCTAAACCTTCAGGAGTACCGCAAGGCTCTATATTGAGGGCTTTGCTATTTTCTTTGTATATCAACGAACTACCTGTTATTGCTAGCTGCTGTATTCAACTTTTATGCTGATGATGCTCAACTCTTTATAACTTCCCCTCCCCCTCGGACTTATTGAAGATTGTGTTTAAGCCGAATTAATTCCGATCTAGAAAATATCGCAAACTGTTCAAAGAAAAATCTCCTTTTAATTAAAACAAGCAAATCTAAGTGTATTGCTATCTCTAAGAAATCAACGTTCCCCTCTTATTTCCCTTCGGTCTTCCTTAATAATGATCCCATCGAATATGTCTGCACTGCTAAGAATTTGGGAATGACTTTAAATCAAACTTTAACCTGAGTAACCACATCAGTTTAGTGGTAGGCATTCTACGCTCTTTATGGGCATCTCAGTATTTTATAAATTATAAATTAACTGCCGCGACAGCTCTTTAAGGAGCCAATGCCTAGTGACTTATACTCTCAACCATTCCTGTGTGTGTGTTTTAAATCTGCAAAAATGGAAGGGACCTACAGTTTACCGCCGAGTCCGAATGGCTACATAAGATGCACTTTTTCGAGACAAATTTTACTATCGGAGGTTTTGTCAGTTCTTCCCAAAGAGGCAGTACCCCAGAAAAGAAGGTGGCTATGAACAGGATTCGAACCCGTGCTCAGTATTTTACTCCAATAAAAACTCGAATTGTCTTTGTTAAATCACTCATTGTCCCCATAATGACCTACGGGTGCGAAGTGTACAGGAACTTCAATAGAATAACCTTCTTCGCTTCCGCGCAGATTCTTCAACCGTGATTTTAATGCTATATTATATATTATATTAGAAAGAAAATGATTGGTATTGGTCCAGACGAGATGCTCTTAAAATATTCTGGAAAAACGTTGTAGATATCGGGTCTAGATGGCTCACGATTCTCAAACTATTTATCGGTGATTAAATGCCTTACCAGCGTTTTTGATAGAAAAGACTTTTTTTCAAACGACCTGTGTAGGTTTCTTCCGGGTAAATCAGCTACATGTTGTTTGCAATCATCAACAATATAAGACTAAGAATGCGGTAAGGGTATCGCAATTCGTCAATAGACTTGCTTATTGAGTTCATTGACAATGAGAGTTCCTAAAATACACGTGCGATCCATGCCTTTCTTGAAAAGGTTTAACTGAAAGCTCCAATAACCAATAGTAAATCAATTATTCTGTGCTGACGATAGAGTCATAATAAATAAAAATCCCACATTTCCGCAACGAGCACTAGATATATAGGAATTTTTTTGTTGGATAGAAATGGATTTGCGAAAAAAAACTGCATATCTATGTTTCCCATTTTCTGATGCACAGCGCTTTCTCCGAAAATGTGGGAAATGTTTAAATATCTTCGATCTATCGATATTGAAATATTTTTTAATTATAAAATCATGAATTAAGTATTTTATTATTATTATTATTATTATTATTATTTTGGGAAAACTCTGCAAACTTCTGTATATAGTATATTGACGAAAGCTGAGAAGAAGCAATGACCGCAAAAGTAAAAAATGAGAACGACTGGGTCGCATGACCTTGCTCTTATGTGTCTAATTACATTGGAATGCAAGATCTTTGACAAAAACAAATAACATTTACGTTAAAAGTAACACAGTTTGAACTTGCAAGAACTATCAAAACCACAATAAATAAACAAATAGATAAATAACAATAAATTTATGAAAAAAATTATTTTGAAAATTGTAGTTTTGATAAAATCCTCTTTTTTATTTTTGTTTAAAAAAAATTATGTGAGATTTTGGTATGCAGTTTTTTTTGGAGTTTTTTTTATAGATATAAACCTAATTTGATATAATAATGAATTTAATTTTTTTTTAAATCTATTATAAATAGAAAAAAATATTTTTTCAAAATGTTGGTAGGCAAATTTTATTTTGTTATTTAGGTCTTTTCAATTATAAATTTTGATTGAAATCCATTAGGCCGTTACCGAGAAAATTAAAAAAAACAGTTATGTGAAAGGTACCGTTAATGGACTATTCCGGTAAATTTGATTCCCATACTGTCGTTTTCGAGACGAATAAGCTTTTCCTAAACGGTCGTATGGCAGGTACCGTTATGTTTAGGCCTACAAATAAAATTTCCCTCTGGGGAATGCTTAAAGAATCACACACACACAATTTGACGATTTTCGCTTAAGCCGTTTAGGCTGCAACTCGTTATACATACTGACAGACGGACATTTTTTGCCACTAACTTGTTTAGACTTCTCTATGATTGTAATGCCATCTTTGATTGTTATCTTAATTTTATTTATATTCATGAGCAAAAAAAATGCAAGCGATTCTATGTATGATGTTTTTCGCCTAAGGTTCATCGGTCGTTGGATGTTCGCCTAAGATGTGATGCGGTTTATTCGCATCCTGTGACTTCAGAAGAACATAAAATAAAAGTCTAGCAGAAATCAATTGACCTAAGTGGTCACTTTACATCACATTTGCGAAAGATAACCTTACCACGCTCAAATTTTTCCGTAATCCCTAGCTGATTTCGCGTTCCTTTGACGTGGGAATGATGACTAATTGATTATCAAATCTACTAAATTTGGCTTCCATGGTCCCCATGCCTTCCGGGGCGAGGGCGTGTTCTTTGTATTAAATAGCAACCCTACTGTATGTATAATCTGGTAGTTGTTAACAAAACCTAAAACTTGCTTGGGGACCAACTCCTCCTTATGTTTTACGGGCAATGATTTGTGTATAGTAAAAAATTGCAAGCTCTATAGTCCCGGAAATTTTGCGAGAGGCTGGTTATCCTGTAACAAAAAAACTTACTCAGAACCCGACATTCGGCCTCGAAAATAATTTGATTACACGAAGACAAACCAAGCAACGAAAACGGCTAAATGATTTACGAATTTTCTCATGGAACGTAAGATAGTACAGAAGAATAGAGAAAAGAATATAGAAAAATACAGAAAAAAGGCCGTCTGGGAGAAAAACATTGTTTGTACAATGGACAGAAATAAAAAGCGATGTCCGCACCAGGTGCGGAAGTTTTACCAATCCATCAGAAACATATGTCGCAATATACTGTAAGGATAGAGAGGGAAATCTGATCACCGATTCAAAAGGCATTCTGAATCGATACGAAGTAGTAGCTATTGTAAGGGTATAAAATTGTTCAGTACATCGCCCAAACCATGATTGGCAACTATAAAAGTGGTTTCATACCAGGCAAATCAAAAATTGATCATATCTTCACCCTTAGGCAGGGTATGCAAAAAATTCTGAAATTTAAGATTCCAACCAACATAATATTTTCTTATAGGCTTAAAAGCTGCCTACGATTACGATAGCATAGCCAAGAAAGAAATTTATAAGGCCATGAGAGAATTCCGCATCCCAAATAAATTCACACGTCTATGTAGGCATCCCAAATAAATTCACACGTCTATGTAGGCTGACCGGCCATGACCATTACAAGCCAAGTAGTAGAAGTCGGTGTTCAGACCGTCCAGACCAATCAACATTGTACACGACTCCTTTACTCAGAATTGGAACTAACTCACATTGAGCTCAAGGAAATTTTTTATGCAGCAAACGATACAGTAAACTAGTCATTTAGTAGAAAGAAGGAAGGATCAAGAGGGGAAGAGATTCGTTTCATAATTTTTATATCATCAGCGAACATTAACAAGTCGGAGTTAATGTCATTTAGGGCAAGGAGGAAAAGAAGCGGGCCACTTTGGGGAACACCAGAGGTAGCTAGTATGGGGTCAGAAATGGAGCTCCTAAAAACCACCCGATATTTGCGGTTTTCCAGGTAGTGTTAAGACTCATAAAATGATTGATGAGGGAAAACCAAATGCCCGAAGTCTCTCTAGTTTACCACATCTACGTCGTTACCTTTTTCAAGTGCATTCAAAATCATAGGTACGCATTGGGTTAGGCTTTTATGGACTGATTATGGATTTACAGAGAAGAATCGTAAATAACGGCTTAACAGAGTTTGGGGATAGAGGAAACGTTGGCTATTGGACGATAGTTTCATTTCTAAGAATTTTTAAGAATAGGGAAAATTAATGATACTTTTCAAGAAGAAGGCAAGACTCCTTAGGATATTGAGAGACGAAAAAGGGTGGTAAGAGGTATGTAAAGCCTGTAAACACATGTTTTAGTAGATTTGCAAGGATGCCATCGGGATCGCGGGAGAAGTTATCTTTAAGAGAATTTATTTTTGTCCTCACATTGATTTTTACTAATAATGAGAGATACTGGTGAAGTGACAGTTTGAGAGGTAATTAAAATATTCATGGCAAACAGGTTAACGATGGTTCGACGATCTTCTGATAAGAAGTTTTTAAATTGGAATATAAGAGAGAAACCATCGGATTTTCTATTGATACTTATAAATTGGTAAAAACGCTTAGGTTCATTGATGAGACTTGATTGCATTTGAGTTAGGTAATCACGAAACAGATGTTCGCGAAGCAGGGAACATTTGTCCGAGTCTTGGTGAAGTTTTTTTTGTGTATAAGGCCCATACCCAGTCGTGACTCTTTTTAATTTCTTTCTCATCTAACGTGGAGGTGATGTGAACTGGCCACTGAAATAGTGTGGTTTTACCCTATTAGACTTTTCCTTGAGGGGTTTTCTAAAGTCGCAGGCCAAGTCATAATCAATGCCTTCGGTCAAATTCATCCTATGTAATATTTCAAACATAATGGCATAAAAAGGCCTTTTAAACAAATATAAAATTTTGACTATATCTCACACACGCTTAGATTTATTTAAGTTTAAAGTTAGTAAGCACTTAATGGACGTTGTTACCACCTGGGCATATTTAATATTTTCTTGTCAAACATTTTTCTCCAGTTTCTAACTTTCGGAAAAGAATGTGTTATAGATAGCTAGATAAATGTACAAAATATCATTTAAAAGTAAAAAAAAAACAGAAAATTTCTTGTTTCATGAATATTGTCGTCTTTTAAATGCATCCTTTACAAAACAAAGTCCGAAAGTTAGCATTAATAACTTTCCAAATTGCTTAGTTGGAACTATCAATAACTTTCAGTAAAGTCAGTATATACAAAAATTGCCTAAAAAAGATACATAACAGTGCCTCTGTTTAACCAACGAACTGTGTACTCTATACCTACTCTATACTCTTCATATTCCATTATGCATGCAAACTACCTTACCTACACACAAAGCCCCCACCACCGGTTTCGCAGAGGGAGCGCTTGCTTGATTTTAGGTCATATCGGCTCAAATCACCTCGAAGCCAAAACAATAACAAAAACCCAAAACCAAACTATCAACTCAAGACATAGGATAACCGTTTTGTATCTATGGATATAAAGATTATTATTGTTTCGAGAACTATGCAAGCCTGGTACTACACCCTCTTGTGGCACTATCAAAAGTCGTTAAGACCAACTTTTTGAGTAACATCTGAGTGCTGGTTTGCAGTAATTGCGCAGGGGGAATGGGTATGGGGATGGGGATGGCTTTGTTAACCTAAAAATTGATTGGTAAGAAGGCACTAGAGCAGCGGTGGCATTGGTATTTTCTTTTTTCCTGTTTTCAATAGAAAAGGGGAAAATAGGTAGCTATGCGGATGAGGGGCAGATTGCGACATGGCCCATCTTTTTCTGCACAACACATGGCTGAATATACATATTTATATGTATAGATAGATAGTATGACATAGATGTAGTTGTATAGGTATATCTCTATAGCAAAATAGTTTGTGTCCTTTCTCCGTGTCAGCGAAGAACAGTAGAATGGATATGGAGAAAGTAAAGGGCAACTGGAAATGGAAATGGCGGCTTCCGTTTTTCTTTGCGATTGTTTTACTCGACCATGGACAACGATTGTTGATGGTAGAAGAATCGTGATGGTAGAGATGGTATGGGTAGTTTCAGTTTGGTAGGTTTATTTCTAAGAACTGATGTCATGCAAAAATAAAAGAAGAAAAAGGATAATACATGTAGTCCACATGCGGTCAGTTTGGCGCACTTTTTTTAATATTCTTTTTTCGTCTCTTTCTTTGAATTCGATCCTTTTTTGTTATTCTGCTGCATTGTCCTTCATTTTGAACATTGAAATGTTAAATTTATTTGGGTTATGACTTGGGCCAAAGTAGGACAATTGAAATTTCAAGGCGATTTAAGGAAAAGGTAGTTTGTGGTTTTGGAAAAAAAATTCTAATCAAAGTGATGTCCTTAAAATTTCATCATAACTCAACGAGTCGATAAAATGAGATGGCAACTTGCTTTGAACTCACTTGTTTCAAATTAAGGTTTGACATGGGCTTAATAAAGAATGTGGAGGTGTGAACATCTATGTACCTATATATATATTAATACGTGAACATGTACTTAAGTACATAACGGAACTTCGTAATATATTTATTAAATTTGAAGAATGTATTTTTCTTTCATCGAGTATTTCCGGTGTAATAAGAAATTAATTATATGTACGTACTCATTAGAAACTAATAGTTTAGTTCAAAATTAAGTATTTATCGACTATGTGTCATTCAAGCATACATAATTGAGAGGTGTTCGAATTTCGAGCATCTTGTATTCGTTAATTTAATAAACATTTACATACATATCTGTACATGATCTTTGGAATATCTGTTGAGAAAGTGGCAAATTCAAGGCTTCTACTTTTTTTTAATTTTTTCAAGGTCAGAAATTTTTTTTTGTATCAGTCTTTATTTTATTAGTCTGGCCCTTGTGTACCGGGGCTTTAAAAATATTAATGGTAAGTAATCACAAATTGCCATTAAATCAAATTCTAATAAGAAGTAACAAAGTATTAATAGACAAATAAAGTTTCAAATCGTTTAAGCCGGGGGTACGAAACGGCATTATACCAACTGGCTTTCAAATGACTTGAGAGTTTAGACAATATAATCCCTTTACTGAAGATATTACTTAATAGTTGTTTTAAGCTAATCTACATTCCTTCACTGTGGAGGGATGTTAAAATAATTTTTTCGCACTACTGGATCTAACGTACTTGCTCATATGTGCAGTCACATTGTAGAATAAAATTTAAGAAAATTAAAGTGAACATCAAAGCATTTATTCGTTTTTGTGACTTTGGATTGTTCGAAACAAAGTACGTTAATTTGTATTGAGTGAAATAATTCAAACGCCATTTTATTTCTTTAAGAAATGTTAATGTGTAATTTTTTTCAAATCGTAGGAACAGATTTTAAATAAAACGCTTTTTTTAACAACTTTTTTTTAAACTAAAAAGAATAGTTTAATAATACAAACTAAATAACATACAAAAATAACATACATTTAAAAACAAAATTAAAAAAAAAAATCACCTTCCCGTTTTCAAAATACTGATTTAAAAAAAAAAAATATTTTTAAATAATTAAAAATAAAAAAAAAGTTTTTGAAAAAAATATTAATGCGATAATTTGATCACTAGTTTTCGAGAAAGTCTAAGAAAAAAAAACTGGTCCTATGGGAGGTACCGTTTTTAACCCACTATGATAATTTTTGTTCACCCAAATAAAATGCTTACCTACAGTAGTATACTGGTTTTTTTTCATAAAAATTCTTGCAGCCGTTTTCGAGAAAAATAAACTTGTACAATAACGATTATATGACAGGTACCGTTAATTTTTTGAGCTAAACAAAAATTTAAAAAATTCCCCGTAGAATGTCAAAATAACCTTAAGTTCTAAATTTGAAGACGATTGGCCCAACCGTTAAGGCTACAGTACAAAATAAATCCGTTCAAACAGACAGACAGACAGAATTTTGCAATTAACTCAAATATGTTTCCTTATCATTGTAATGTCATGATTGATTGTTATCTCAAAATATTTGATCTGCAAGAATGCATAACTTGCATTATAGTACCTATAATCGCAAGAAAAAATTAGTTAGTTATTCTTTCGTCTTGCTCTATAGAAAAACTGATTGATAACTTCGTGGTTTTTAGAGTCAAAGCTTAACTCAACAGTACAAATAACTTACTAAAAAGGAAAATCGACATAATACATATAAACCGCCTTGGTTCAAAATATCGATATGAAGAATTTTTATTTATAATTAGCGCGCGAACAAGGGATTATTTGTTTCCCTTCTAATGTAGAGCGTACTGCACGGCATTAGAAATATATGGAGGGGACATACAGGAGGTGTCGACTAACTTTGCTTTTGAATGCTTGCAGATCAAAATGGTAAAGGAAAGTCTCGATGGGGTAAACTATTCCAAATTCGTGTTGTTCGGCTAAACAAATAATCCCTATATTTCACTTTGTAAATTGTAGCCAGATCAGAAGGGGAAAAACTTCTTGCATCGATACAGAAAACCTGAGCAATTAGCAGCGTCTTTAGCGATCTGAAATGTATGGTCGTTCCAACGGAGGTCATCGTTGACACACATACCGAGTACTGAAAGCTTTTCGGTTTCTTCGATTCAACTTCCATTCATGGACAATCGCATTGGGCGTATGTTTAGCTTTAACCACACAAGACAGCAGAGTTTTCAAAGCATTAAACTCCACACGATTCCTATTCCCCAGTTGACAATGCTGTATAAATCGGAGTTTAATGAGCTTGACATACGGTACGGTTGCAAAGTACGTCCGAAGGCGAAGGACGTAAATTTTCGAACGAATATGAAAAGTTGAGGGTAGAGTCGTCAGCAAAACACTTAGGTGGATCACAAGTAACAGACAGAAGATTATTTATAAAAATGAGGAAAAGAGTCGGAGACAGAACAGAGCCCTGGGGCACACCAGCATTTTTTTTGTGGGAATCAGACTTGAATCCGTCCAATACAACTTGTATTAAACGGTCCAGAAGATAGTTTCTAATCCAACGAACAAGTGTATCATCGATCCCAAAAGCACGCACTTTCGATAAGAGAGCTTAATGCCAAATTCTATCAAATGCCTTGGAGATATCAAGAGCAATAATCTTACTTTAACCAAAGCGATGTAAGAATTTGTTCCACTGTTCGGTTAGATACGCCATCAGATCACCAGTGGAACGATTACTGCGAAAGCCATACTTACGGTCATGGACAAGCGTTCGAACTTCGAGATATTTCTTAATCTGACGCTTAATCAGCGATGCCATGACCTTAGAAGGAAAAAACGTAAGTATGCTAATGGTCGGTATAGCAGGAGGGGGAAAATGGGTCGCATTTGGTTGCATTTCCGGACATAGAATGCGCTTTAGCTCACTTGAGTATTCGGTGCTTCTTTGCAAGGTCAGCCAGTAGAGATACAGTCAATGTGGAAGAATCGAATATTTTTTCTGGCCGGAGAATTGGTGTCCATAAGATTGAATATTACCCAGCCATATGAGGCTCTTTTTGGCTAGGTCTGTGTCCTTGTAAAGCCTGTGAAGCTTCTCTAAGTATGTTTTGTTTCACTAGGTTTTAATATTTAAGTGGAGAGGTCCATGCCACTTCTCCAAACAGCAGGATTGCTGTGATGAGGGTTTTTAAAGGGAACCTTTAGTTTGCTGGAGAAAGGGCTTTGCTACTCAATTGCCTCCTTAGCCCGAAGAAGCAGCGAATGGCCAAAGTTATTGTTGGTTTGATTTCGTGATTTTTTTTGAGTTAATAGCTCAACGGAATCGCCGATATATTATATATTTTAGGGGTAGTAAGACCCGAAGGAAAAAAGTGATTGCTTCTAAAACACCCGAAACTTTTCCATACGAGATCATGCAACGTTGAACCAAACAGGGCATCCATTGGCAATCATCGACTAATGAGGGCCATAAATCAGCTTAACTCTGCTGTCAAAGCGGTTGTTATAAAACAACCGTGTTGAAGAAGTTCCAAGAAACCGCATCGTCTTGTCTTAATCCGTTTTTGACTTTAAAGGTGTTGGTGAGGTGTTAACTAACTTTGACGAAACAGCGTTCGTCTTCTATCGTCATTTTGCAGTGGAGGAGGAGTTTGGAAGGGATACTAAAACTGGACATTGCTTTATGTAGATTTTCTCTATAAATATTGTCAAACGTTGATTTAAATCAATAAAAAAAATTATCGGTATCGATTTCAGGTTCCTGTTTTTTTTTAAACCTACTCAAATATGAATATTTGGTCGATGGTTGATTTTTCTGGCGTAATACAGTACTGATGAATGAGTTTAAGCCACCACACACTGCAGCAGAAAATGTTCTTGTAGGCAATTTTGAAGAGTCTGATAGCTTTGTAGTTGATGCCATACAGTGGGGCTTCTTTCTTAAGGATCGAGCCAACAATCCTGAGATTTCATTCTTCGATTTTGCTTATTTCTGAAAAACTTATCGCATACAGCTTTGTAGAGTTCAGCGGCTTTGTATGAAGCATATATAGATAAGGTAGATTTACTTAGTCCAGATAGTGTGGCGGAATTCTTTTTCTTCTTCTGACCGCGCAATTTGTTACTTAATCGCCGGTTTACACATTATTACCTTTTCGTTGCATTGTTCGAGACATCTTCAGCGATACCTTTGCTACAACAAAGTAGTCGTCCGAACCAATGTTTGTCTCTCTTCACGTCGGGCTTTTATAATGATAGATACTGTGGATTGCGTCGAATGCAATATGGTCAGTCTGATTGACACTGTGTTGTGGTTTCTGCGTAAATGCCCGTGCAATGTGTTACATTAAAAGGGAAACAAGTAGTCCCTTGTGCGCGCGTTAATTATAAAAAAAAAAATATATATATATATATAAATATCTAAATACTTTAATAAATACTACTAAATACTAAATACTTCAGCCTGACTTGAACTGTAGCTGATTTCATTCATCGAGATAGAAAGAGAAGTACCTCAGTGGTAAACTTCTCCCCCTCTCTGTTTTGCGACACCAACTATATTCCTTAGAAGCTGTAAGTTTAGGTACTAAACACTCAATGTTCACTATGTGGGTGGATTTTAAAAAAAAACTTTTTTTTCAATTTTTCTAGATTCTATATCTGCAAACATTTTTCCACCTTAAAATTGATCAGCTGATTCATTAAAAAACAGAATAAAAGGTATTCCCTTTTAATTTAACAACTGTTTTCTTGGCTTCATAATTACTTATTTATTTCAATAGGGCAACCCTTCCTAAGTTCCCTATAATAAATTATAACCTAGTATTCGAATGTGTACCTATTTCCTTTTAATCCATATCTCATACAAAATTCCCTATTTTCCCCGAACAATACAAAGCATCTTCATATTTTATACCGATTTGACATTCAAAACAATATATATTGATCTCTGGTGCATTTGTTTTCTATAGAGAAAAATATCCTTACCTTTGAGTGTGCCCTTTTTTCCATTTAATGAAAAAAATTCTTTATCCTTTCAAACTAAAAGGCGTTTCCCCCGTGCTTACTCTTTACAAAAAAAAAAAAAAAAAAAAAAAATAATCACATTTCCATCTCTAACATTCCTTCCAAATAGTCTTCCTTAGGCATGTGCTGTTTATGTCTATACTATAAAGTCAAAAGCATACTTTCATCTATGCTCCAATTCAATCGCATCCTTAAATTCCAGCCCAGGAAAGAAGATGTAGCCAACACGACTCAATAAAAAATTTCAGGCCAACTATATGCGCCTAAGCTCCCCGGCATATATATGAAATACGGTACACTGCCATCGTAATGATCATCGTTGCCGAATGAACTATTTTCTATAGGGAACAATGTCCTTTCGTTAGAAAAGGCAAGTTAAAAAAATAGGATTGCATAAATAGGAATGTGAGGAGGGGGTGGTAAACACCCCGTCCCCCGCTTTTCACATAACATAGGTTCAAATGACATCTAGGGGGGCATATTCCCACTTCTCCATTGTCATTCATTCAGGGATAGGAAACAAAACGACGACGACTACAACTACGAACAAAAATGTAGAACTTCTCAACGTCCCCCTCCTCACGACTGTGTCCTGAATCCATACTCCAAATCAGCATAGGCTCATAGAGGAGTGAGACAACATACTGCGAGCTGGCAAGTAGTAGAGAGTCAAAAATAATTTCACTGTAGCATTGTATAGTCCTGCCGCGCTTCACCTCTAACGGATTTCTTGTTCCGGAAATTATCCCTCTTACCAACCAGCTGATGCATTGTGCATGTTTTTTTTTGTTGAATTGCTTCAGTTGGTGTTTGTTGGGCCCTAACAACAAATAAATAAAAAAAAACAAACCTTTTGTAACCAACAACTGTTTAACTTCAACAAAGTTAATTTTTTATAGAACAATTTTATTACGAATTCGTGTAGGGAAAACTTACCCGTTTTGACCCATTTTATAGAATGGCAAATCACGCACTCTTCCGATTGGAACTAACTGTAGTTTTAATTAAAGTGCTCTCTCTCATTAGTTTTCAAATTTAATTTTTGAGTGAAAATTTCATTCGGTTTTGTTGAAAAAATGTTAGAGACCGACAGATGATTTGACATAATTACTCTTCTGGAGTCCTGCCACTTTGGCCATTTTGTGAAGATACTAGATTTTGAATAAAATTGCAAAAATTGATTATTTTCAATTCGGCTAGAACCAATACTTGTGTTTAGCTTATGACTTATAACTGCTTCAGTTTCATCATAGGATCTAACCGAAACGTATGTACAAAATTTTCGATATCCAATTGCAACCTGGAGGCCCTTCTCTCTTTTTTGACATGATAATGTCTTATAAATCGATGACAGGCTACACGTAGGAAATAACATGACTCATGCTAATAAGACTCATGACTCATGCTAACCGCGAATTGTTTCTTCTTTCAACCAAAATCGATCGCAAACACAAAATAATTCCACTCAAATTCAAAAAGAACAAGAAGAGAACAAGAAATACAAAATAGGCGGAGTTTTGTTAAAGTAGAAAGTAGATGTAGATATCGGGGTGTATGTGTGTGGATTTAACGAGAGAGATTTAAGAGACTGTATGTTGGTGGTGTTGCCATCAATGTTTTCTGATGACGTTATCACGTAAAATTATCGTCCGTTAACCGACTTTACAGACAACCAACTCTTTTGTTTTACTTAACAGCAAACAAAATTTTTTAAAAATTTCAGCTGATTTAAAAATTGTCCGGGATTTGAATAAATGCACAAGAAACATGAAAAAAACGGATCACGAGAGTGTTAGCCTTTTTTAATATTCAGTTCTTGAACAAAGCCTGAAATCCGGAGATATTGGTCAATTTTATGCATTCTTTGGTAAGCCAGTGGCATTGTTAGTTCCATTTCCGAAGCTATGTTTCGTGACTTCTTTTTGAAGATAAAAAGACAACATTGCTATACACTAAGGTTTTTCTTTTTTGAACTTCTTTATTTGGTCTATGAAAATGGCTGCACTCATGGCACAGGAAACGGACTGTATGATCTTTCATTAGGGTCGCAGTTGTTATCGTACGTCAAAGTTGTTGTGCCATTTCGACTTCTTTTCGTCATCGTCATTATTGTCAACATCGTCCGCCATTGTTTTGCCGTATTGTGCTGTGTAGATACTTTTGTTTAGTGCAGATACCACTTCTGAGGATACAATTTAACCATAGTATTCGTCGTCGGTCGTCATCGCCTCTATATAGGAGGCGCATCGTCATCATCATTGGTGCGGTAGTGGAAATAAACGACAATGACGTCGAAGTAGTACAACAAACGAAGGACTGTTTAGAGAGACTCTGTGGCAGGATTTGTTTGGGCTGTACGTACGTAACGTATGCAAATTTATTTTTATTTAGGTTACTCTCAGGAAATGCAACACTGTAGGGAAACAATGCACAACAACAAAACGTGGGAGAAGAGTATCCGTGTGAAGGAGTGCGAGTTGGGGAGTTTCCTGAATCCTGAGTTCTCTGTTAAATGAAGTCCTTTTTCTTTTTCTTGCTCCACTTCCTCCTGTGCTGCTACTTCCTTGTTGTTATTTTTATTTATTCATTGGTTTAGTGCCTACTCTAGATGGCGCTCGCACACACGAGCCAAATTTGTACTTTTTGTCTCTCTTTCTCATCCAAAAAAATTGCGTCATTTTTGAGGTTATCTTTTTTTTTGTCATCCTGTTGCTGATAGGTTAACGGGTACATCTTCAGTTGATTCTTCGACAACTTTGTGTCATCCCTGAGAAGAGAAGCTTAAATTAAGCTCTAGGACAAGCAACCTATACGACTATGGAACAGTTTAGTTTATGTGTGACATTTTTTCGTTCTTCTTCTCCAGATTATGCAAATTCGCTCCAAATAACAAATAGGCCAAACTTTTTTTTTCAGTTCAAATGACGTACATGTGAACATTGCACTGTATACATATAAGTTTTGAATGTGTGCATTATATTTCGAAAAAAAAAAATTATTACAAAGAACTGAGCAAAAATATAAAACAACATTGTTCTAGGTAATGTGCAGTAGGCTAAGGTCCTTTATGACAAAAATTATAAAAGAATACTAACAAACCAAACCAAAAAATAGAAAAAAAAACATCAATTAACCTAAGATAAATATAAAAGGATATTTTTTAACCATACGAATGAGGTTAGCTTATAAAAAACATGCATTATTTTTGCATTTGTTTCGTAGGCCAAACTATGTGCATTGTTGTTGGTCGTTCTAATTTACGACTAAGATTGAGATTGTATCCGCTTTGGACGTAATAGTGAAATTGACCTTTGGCATTATTCGGGTCGGTTTTAAATATTTGTTATATTTGTTTTTTTAATAAATTACTTGGATGAAAAAAAGTATGAAAGAGAAATAAATAAATATTTGAACAAAGTATAATCTATACACATAAATAAAAATGAAGTTTCTGTTTTTAATATCAAAATAACAGCGTTTTACAAGATGCATATTATATTATATACAGTACTAATAACAAAAACACAATTTTTAAAATTTTTGTCTGTCTGTCTGTCTTTCTGTTGGTTTGTTCCGGCTAATCTCGGGTACGGCTGCACTGATTTTGACGGGACTTTCAGTGGCAGATTGCTGATGTTCTAGGGAGTAACTTAGGCTATTTAAATTTCCCACTAGGTGGCGCTGGGGTCATTTTTTTTGTTTCGAAAATTCTTATTTATGGAATGATTTTGACGTGACTTTCACAGGCAGATAGCTGATACTGCAAGGAGTACGTAAGGCTATTTTATTTTTCTTTAGGTAGCGCGGAGTCAGTTTTTTTGAAAATTCTTATTTATGCCTTGATTTCGAAGGGTTTTTAAAAGCAGACTGTTGACATTGTACGGAGTAACTAAGGTTATTTTAATCACCCTTTGGTGTCGCTGGGGTCGTAGCCCCACGCCAGGGTAGTTTTTTTGAAAATGTATGTTATACCCGAGCTACGCCGGGTGGGCGGGATCTTGTAGACGATATTCAGGGAACTTATTCCCCTATATTAGTTGGCGCAGTTTTGAGGGTCTCCTTTCTTGTGGATCGGGCAATCGATGCTGAGGTTCCATTCATCAGGCATACTTTCTTCGACCTGTCCTAAGTGGACAAATGCTGTTTTGTATTTTCAAGGAAAAAATCCAGAAGAGTAGGAGCGATGGAAAAGATTACGCAGTGGCTTTGCCAGTGTGGAAAAACGCCTCTTCAGTAAAATGGGGGTTATACCATCCGGGGCAGCGGATTTGTGTATATCGAGATCTTTGAAACCTTTGGCTACTGAACGAGTGGGGAAAAAAATCTGTCCCATGGAAAAATTTACATTCTCTATTACTGGAGGGGTAACGTTGCTGTGAGGCTGTAGAACTGGCATCGAAATGGGTTTCGAGCAAGTTTGCCTTCTCTGAAGAATAGACAATAGGTTTGTCATTAGCGTTGAAACCGAAGATGTTGAGGAGTTTTTAATATCTTTTTACAAATGACCAAAAATTTTACTGCCCTTGCAGAGTATTTTCCGTAATTTTTTTGCTTGTTTGTGCTTTTTTCTATTTTCCTCTATAGGCTCTATAGGATTGGCTTTGTAAGATCGGAAACTTACTTCTTTGAGTCTGATAGCTTCTTTAACTCAGAGTTAAACCAGGACTTTTCTTTAGGCTTGACGTTTTTTAGCATGAGATATGTGTCTTAATACCATGAGTCTTATCAGCATGAGTCTAATCTGCATGAGTTATGTTATTTCGTACGTGTAGCCAAATGCTAACGCATTATATGAAAAACGTCAATTTGTAACAGGGAAGTTCAGAAACGTATATAAAAAAAAATCTGATGGCCCTGGCCACGTCCGGATCAGATGTAGAGAACGATGAAAGAATTCTCTGAATGCTCGAATCGAACTCAGTTCAGAGCTCTTATCTGAGTGATAAAAGTAAAAACGCCTAAAAATGTAACTCTGATCGCATTTCTTGATATCAAAGGCGCCTTTACCAGCATCAGAGGCTTAGGGCATCGTGCTTCAGATCTCGACTCAGACGTAGTATTTTAATATTAGTTCGGTTGTAATAGTAACTAAACACCACCAACGTAATCATTCTAACTAATTATTAAATAATATTTTTACTATGAAAATGTATAAAAGGAAAACTACATTTTGGTTAATTTTTCCACATCAGCGCCACCTATCGGGTCAAAAACTTGCAAAAGGCTTTGTTTTTATAATTTTTTATTTCAATATAAAAAATGTTATTATATGGTGTGATTTTGAGTCAAATCGGTTTATAAATCAGAGTTTCCCAAAAAAAGCGACACCACCTAAGGGTAACTAAAATATCCTAAGTCACTCCAAGGAATATCAGTTATCTGCCTGTGAAACGCCCGTCGAAATCGGTCCATAAACACTAATTTTTGAATAAATATATGTATATCTACCTCGGCGCCACAGATTTGGTACAGGATAACCCGCGGAATTAACACACCGATTTTCTCAAAACACCTGTTTATTAAAAAAAATTAAATTACTCAAAGTAAAAAAAATACACACAGTAGAACAAACCAGGGCATGCTGCAATAATTATTAAAATTGTTTAAAATCCATGTCAATGGCAGTCAAAAGAAGAAACCATGAGAGACGGTCATTTTGAATTTATAACGGTACTGCTCCATTATTCTTCCTCAGAAAAATCTCCCCTTCCAGACAAACGTTTCTCTACTTACTTCTTACTATGGTCATTATTTTTGTTCATCCTTATAAAGGACACAGTTATTATTGTAGTAACTACATTGTGTGGGTGAGTAAACCATGAGAGGGGGTCACTTGTTTTTCTGCCCTGAATGAATTTGAATTCTACTATGTTAGTGGTCAGTTTGACATAATTTCACACATAACCCTGAAAAATTGGAAGGAATTCTCATTCATGGGACAAGTGATTGACGTAGAATCATTTGTTTTGTTTTTATTTTTGTATTTTATTCTTTTGTTTATTTGTTACGAATTTTAAATGAGATGAACTTGCAAAGTACAGATATTTAATGAGGCTTTTATGCAGAAATAATTTGCTAGAAAAATATTAAGGTTTACTTGAATTCTTTGGTATTAGTTTGGCAAGAAATAGAAGAACGGTCGAAGGACAGTATGGAAACTCTTCTTTTTATTAAACTGGTCAGTCATCCTTGTAACTTTGTACAAAATCTATTTTCCATAGACTGAAGGCCGTAAAAACCTTAATCAACACACAACAAGTCCATATTTAATGGTGAGACTTCTACTTAGTTGTTTTATTTTGTTTAACGTAATATAAAGGGTTTGTTTTGGAACCTCCAATTTCTAAACCAAGTGCAAAGGCTCAAACTTTCTTTTAAGTTAAATGATTAAAATCTTTATCTTGTTGGATATAGTTCACATAATTGTTTTGCGAAAAGTTTTAAGCATGTTGTACCTTAACAAGGTACATACTGATTGGATGAAACCCTGGATGGTTTTCACTAGTAGATAACAGCAGCCCCCTTTTGTGTATTTACAATCGGCCAGCACTCAAGGGGTTCACAAGTAGCAGAGCATTACTTAAAGAAGGATTTAAGAATTCTAAAGGGCTACTTGCATTCTACTTTAAGAAGAATTTAAGTTCATTTTAAATAAAGAAAAACCGCAAGTGATGGTTCCGATAGACGGAATTAAGAAGGTAAATTGATTCCCAAAATCTTCTTTAAACGGAATCACATTCTTCTTAAATTATTCTTTACTCCTTCTTAAATCGGTATTAAATTTACTTTTTTTAATCATAACAACAGTTAAAATGTTGAAAAATAGGATTTATTATATTTTGTTTATTTTTTGTATTTTTATTTGCTGTCCTTATTTTTGCTGTTCTGTAAACTCACATTAGTTAGTATATATTTTAACTTGCGATTATAGGTACTATAATGCAAGTTATGCATTCGCGCAGATTAAAAATTTTGAGATAACAATCAAACATGACATAACGATGATAGAGAAACATATTTGAGTTACTGGCGAAATTCTGTCCGTCTGTCTGTCTATCTGTACGAATTCATTTTGGACTGTAGCCTAAACGGTTGGGCCAATCGTCTTCAAATTTAGAGCTTACATTTTTTGTAGCTCAAAAATTAACGGTACCTGTCATATAACCGTTATGTAAAAGCTTGTTTTTCTCGAAAACGGCTCCATGAATTTTTATAAAAAAAATTAGTGTACTACTGTATTACTGTAGGTAAGCATTATATTTTAGTGAAACAAAAATTTAATACGGTGGGCTATAATCGGTACCTCCCATAGGACCGGTTTTTTCGACTTTCCCGAAAACTGGTGATCCGATTACTATCAAAATTGATATTTAAGAAGATGTAGGTAGCCCAAGTAATTTTGTTTACATTTTTTTTCGAAAACTTTTTTTTTATTTTTCATTATGTAATTTAATTTTTTTTTTGAAAAATCAATATTTTGAAAACGCGTTGGTGATTTTTTTTTAAATTTTGTTTTTAAATGTATATCAATTTTGTGCTTAAATTTGCATTTTATTATTATTTTTTTGTTGGTTTTTTTTAAAAAAAAGTTGTTTAGAAAAAAACCGTTTTATTTAAAAACCGCTCCTGAAATTATGAACAAAATTCACACTTTTTTTAACATTTCTGAAAGAAATAACATGGCGTTTAATTTATTTCTCTCAATACAAATTAACGTACTTTATTCGAAGAATCAAAAGTCACAAAAATCGAATAAATGCTTTGATGTTCAATTAATTTTTTTAAATTTTATTCTACAATGTGACCACATGTATGAGCAAGCACGTGCGATCCAGTCGTGCAATTTATTTTAATTGTTTTGAGAATTAAAAGCTTCGTCAAAAATAACGCGTTTTTTTGACGCGGCATTTTAATGCAGCGTTGGAGAACGTTACACAGAGCTGTAAGCAGGGCGTTAAATATTTGAATCTTGGTTTTTATTTTCTCACAAAACATTTACATACACAGATAAATTGATTTAAATAAATGTCCAATAGATATGCTTACCATTTTCATTCGATTCATTTCCTATTTTTGCCATATCTCGTTCTTCAGAACTATTCTTATATGATTTATAATTTTCCAATACATTTTATCAGCAATAATACAATGAACGTCACAATAATAATTTAAATGATTTAATTTTTAATAAATAATCTATTCTAACGAGGCTTTAAAAAAAATAATTTGTTATTTATTTTAACGCCGCGTTTTGACGCCGCATATTGATGCCACGTTGAACTCGACGCGCTCTTTGCTACATGGCTGCGTCAAAACGCGCTCTGTTTGACGGGACGATAGAGCTCTGGCTCCTCAGTTCTTAATTCTCGCATTAGCTTTGCACAGAAGCATTCATTCCCACGTCGCAACAACCAATTTTTGGACCACGCAAGAATCGCCATCTCTACTATATTTCGTGTGGACATACTTACTGTGACTTTTCATACTTTTGCATTTAATCACTGTAATTGGAAATGTATTATGTATGTATTTATATTTTTTAATAAATTAATTTAGGTTATTGAAAGACTTCAGAAACTCACGTCTATATATAACTAAACTACCCCGTGGCTTAGTGGTTAGTGTTTCGGACTGCTAAGCGAATGAGCCTGGGTTTGAATCCAGCTCATAGCCATCTTCTTTTTCGGGGTACTGCCTCTTGCGAGGAACTGACGAAACCTCCATAAAAGGTAAAATTTGTCTCAAAAAAGTGCATTTCATGTAGCCGTTTGGAATCGGCGGTAAACTGTAGTTCCCTTCCATTCTTGTAGATTAACAACACACACAGAGTAATGGCTGAGAGTATAAGTCACAAGGCCTTGGCTCCTTAAGGAGCTGTCACGCCAATAAATGTATTTATTTATTTATTTATATTTAACTAAAACGGTGTCATTACCGTGACACCGAGACACAAAGATCACCTCGACGTATTTGTGACGTTCATTGTATTTTGGAACAACAATGACAAACATGTGTCATTCGTGTGATAGTCACTGTAGCTAGCTTTGACACGATTACCTTTGTCACGGCAATGACGGTGGTAGGACCTATTTTGTTGTCACGTCACAGTGTCACGGAAATGACTCATTAAATGACAGTCTAATACTAGCTTAAAGAACGATGATAACATATTTTTTACAGGTCAAATTGAACGATATGTGGTTCCAGCAGGACAGGCGGCGCTAAGCCCACACACCCCACATACCCCACAATTCTCATTCTAAAAATTTACCAGCCCTCGTTGTAAACCCCGTAGATCAGCTAGTTGTACTCTTCTCATACGAAAGTTGCGACTTAAATGAATAAAAAAAAAAACACATACAAGAACCGAATCACTTATACAACAAAACCATCAGCCCAAATTAATTTCTTGATTAGGCATATTATTTATTATGATTGCAGTATATTTCCAGCTCCACTTCAATGCCAGTGTTTGTCATTGACATACTCCTCCATTCTATCTATGGAATAATAAGAAAAAAAGAATTCTGGAAAACCTATGTACACCAGAAACAAATCCAAGTACTAGTGCCACCCCTTTAATGAAGACTGGCTGACTATAGCGATGACTACTGGCTTCAGTTTATTTTTTTAAATGAAACCGAAAGTTACAAAACTATCACCCATCACTACTACCTCCATCCTCCATTACCAAAAACAACAACAACAACAACAGAAAACTAATCAATTCTCTGTTTCGCTTGTCCTACAACCATCAACCCCTCTAAATAAAACCCTTATAATAAGAACAACAAATAAATTTTCAAGGCCATCTCATTTGGGTTCCCATATACGCCACTGGTTTCGATCACCCACCCGAGAGATGGTAATGGCTCCTTCTTAGATAGAGCTTGCATTTCTATCGTCCTTTCCCAAACTAGTAGTGGTGGAATTTATATCGAAAGGTTAAGATACCAAACCAACTTTCAGGTGATATAGTGTGTGTGTGTGTGGGCAAATAATATCAAATGGCAAAGTGGTTGGCTCTGGTGGTTTGTTGTTGGTTTGATTGCTAGCTTTTATTATCCTCGACCTGAGGTCGGCGGCGATGGGTTTGTTGATTGCTATTCATCTTGATTTCTTCCATTTTTTTGCTCCCTTACATAATTTCTTGAATTTCGGTCCGTTCTTTTGGCATTCGCTTTTTGATATCCTTCACCACTACACAATTGGAGGTTTGGTATTTGTGTGTCTGAATGGGTTGGCTAGGAACTGCCATGCCCTACACAAAACACCCCACTTGACTTGTCCATAAATCCCATTTGCTTGTAACCATTGCATTTTGTTTTCTCTAGCGGTGCTGGTTAAAGACCACCCCCACCCGACCATCATCCGTGGGCTTTATGATCAAAATATGCAAAAATTCGGCACAAAAAAGTAACCAACTTTTTGAATCAGTTCGAAGTCGGAATGCACTTCAGACTCATGGTCGGTTAAAAAAAGTCCTGTTTGCGAAACAGAGAAAAGCCTTTTCGGGTTAAAATGAATTTCAAGTGCTAGAAACTGTTAAAGTCTTAAGCATCGGTTTGCAGAATAAAATAACAAACGTAAAGCGCGCGACCGTGTGCTCCAATTTTGTGAGTGAAGTTTCTGTTTTTTTTTTTTATGCACACACATCGAAACGTGAGCTGTCAGTGCTGCTGCAGAGAAAAGTGTCTAATGCTATTGTGGCTAAGAAGAGTTCCGCAATTGTTAGGCTGCTGAACTGTTTGAGACTAGAGACCGCATAAGGGCTCTAACCCATCATATCTACATACCCATATGGCTGAGGTATGTGCGGCAAAATGGTGTGGCATATGTGGGTTTGACTGGGTTAGGAAACAAGGAGCGTGTGCAGAGAATTTTGTGACGACCCAGTTTAAGCGAGTGCGAAACGAATTTGCTAAGTGCACGAGCGATGTTGCGAAAGTGGTAAAATCGATAAGTTATTTCGCATTTTTTTGATTTTTTTCGGATTTTTTGGAGCTTGTTGGTAACTCTTTTTGTGTGTTGTACTACTTATTATTTTTTGTGGCCATTTGAATGTACCCATGAGAGTCAAGTGAACATTTGTCCTATCAAACAAGCCAGGCTGTTTTCATTTAGAGGTATGTATATGTGTGTATTTTAGTGTGAAATTCATTTTGCTCGTTGCTATACAAGGGGGTTATGTTGTTGTTCCATAGACGAGCTAAAGGAGGGTTAAGTTTTTGTGTGGTTTAAATGTTTCGATCAAACTTATTTTTTTTTTTGATTTTTGTGTGTTTTTTTTTTGTTTGTTTTGTTGGCTTTGCAATGATATTTAATTGTTTTTTCTAGCTCGACGTTTTTATTAGTTTGAAAGGGGCATATCAAATCGTTTATAATTTGTTACGGTAGTGATACACGCAAACGGTTCTAGAGAGTTATGTACATAGGATTTGCTGGAGGAAATATAGGTTAAGTATTTCATTTATGGCTAAAAGAGATTAAGAAATCATGGCTTGAGGGCTTTTTTTGTTGTTTATGCTATTTGAGTTCAGTTACTTTGAAGAGAACGTTTTGGATATTGTATCCTTACAAATTTGTTGTTGAAATCTTGAATAAAATGGATATTCTCTGTTTCGCCTTAAAATAAAATAAAACCGGAAAGGGAAATTAATACATGATCCCGTGAGACTTAAAAAAAATGTTTTCAGAATTTTGAAGGCATTAGGTACCTTTATGTATTGAAAAAGATCAATATTAGATAAAGTTTTGTATTTTTGGAACTTACCGCGATATAAGAAATATTTTCTTATTTCTTTCTACCCGACGTTTCGAAGAAGTTTCATACTCCCGTGACCACGAAGTACTATCTGGAAATTGTGAACTCCATAGGATGTCACTTATAAATATAAGTGTTCTCAATGTCCTAGTTGAACTGTGCCAATCATTTGAAACAATATCCTTGAAGTTACAAGGTACAAAATACATTTCAATCACCTTTGTGTACCCCTCTATTAATCACCTTCGAAAAATCTGATAACCATCAGAAGAAGACACCCCAGCCATTGCGAATTTGAAAACAAACATTCTATTTCAAATAGATGAAAAATGGACCCCAAATTTATGTGTCTACCACAAGGCTGCAGTTTTCTTATACCCACCAACAAATGCTGTACAAGATGACCACGTTATTTCTGAAATGAAAAATTTTTGTGTTGAAGAAATGACTAGATTTGAAACATCTGAAGACCAACAAACCTACTCTGTTGAAGTTCCTAACCTGCCATCATGATCGAACTCAACGCCTCAAAATGAAGTCCCCATAGCCTCCACATCTAGAGAGCTGGATTTCTTTTTCCCGGAATTATTGGATGTCTCAAATGTACCACACCGCCTACAAGACTCTATATAGGAAGAAGTAGAAAATTATTCCGAACAAGGACTTATATCTGTGCTGACTTTGACGCTATAAAATGGTGGGAAAACCACACAGTAGAATACCCAAATTTGTCAAAACTTGCAAAGAAAATTCTATCCATTCCTTCAAGTAGTGCTGCTTCTAAAAGGGTTTTTTCCTTAGCAGGCTATTTAATATCAGAAAAACGAAATCGATTAGCTCCAAACACG
Source organism: Platycheirus rosarum (assembly GCA_963971375.1). Taxonomy (NCBI): domain Eukaryota; kingdom Metazoa; phylum Arthropoda; class Insecta; order Diptera; family Syrphidae; genus Platycheirus; species Platycheirus rosarum. The sequence continues at coordinate 57,143,169 of OZ020508.1, read as the reverse complement.
ATTGACAACATAACTTTTTTAAATTCTATAAGTAAAGAAATCGAAAAAGAGCTATTTATGTAATACTGTTCAAGTTTATCCTTAGATGTTTTTAAATTATTGCTAATAAAATAAGTCATAAAACCATTGTCAATAATCCTTGCTTTGTTATTTTTGTTCGGCTCTGAAAAATTGAGAGTGCATTTCAATTTGAGAGTGCACTCTCAATTTATTCGAGCTAAATGCAATCAATGAGCCTTTCGTGTGAGAGTCTATGAAACACTCTCAATTCATATTAGCAAGGTCTAAAACACAGGCTCATGAATGGTGTGTACGAATCATACACGATTCACACTTGTTTCTTTTTTTTGAGTGCGAGCTTGTGTGCGGCTCATAAAAAAGGGGATGGTTCACGAGTGCAAATGAATGTATTCATGCAGTTCTCTGCTTCAGATGTACAATTAGATATTTTATTATGATTAACTAATGTTGTTTTTTTTTCGTTTGTACTTATTTCTTTTGTTTTCGTTACGATTTTTTCTCCATTGTAACGGGTTTTTGGTATTTCAGTCGGAGATTATTGCTTGCGCTTTACAATTCGGAATCTTTAATTTAGTGAAATTTAATTCTTTTCTTTATTATATTATAAATCTGAATGTATGTATGATTGGATGTTTGGATGTTTGTTCCCCAATCACGCCTCAACCGCTCAGCGGATTTGGATGTAATTTGGTAGGTGGATGGATAATGTGCTGAATTGAAACATAGGCTACTTGTTATCCAAGAAAAATACACCGTTTCTCTGGCCAAGGCTTAAACGTGAAATACTGCATTTTTTGTTTGATATACTTCTGTGCCTTAACGACAGGGTGAATTTTTGAAGTCTGGGAAAAGTTACAGGATTAAGAGATAATATTAAGAGATATAGAGATATAGGGAAATAGAGTTGTAAAGATATAGAGATATAGAAATACAGAGGTACAGAGATATACAGATATAGAGACAAAGGAGATGTTTAGATATAGAGTAATAAAGATATAAAGATGTAGAGATATAGCGACAGTGATATGAATACATAGAGATATAGAGACATGATGATATAGGTATAGAGATATTTAAGGATATGGACATATAGAGATGTAGATACATACATATATTGACATATACAAATATAGAAATAAAAAAATATAGAAATATAATAGACACATAGAGATATAGGAATATAGAAATATACAGTTATAGAGGAATATCACTTCGATTAGAAAAACGGTATTCACTATCTTAATAAAAATAAATTATAATTCGACGAAAATCCTAAATCCCAAAATGCTTAATCTTATGGCCACGCAGACGAAGTTGCGGATAGAAGCTAGTTTATTATAATAATGATTGCTGTGCTTGCCTATAAATTTGGTTTGATACAACTTCATAAGTCCCTACAGGTTTGAGCACTTGATTGTAGATACGCAGTTTGATATGGATACTTAGATTGTAGTATTTTTTAATTAGCCTGTTTAATTCTCGAGATCAAATATTCAGTTGTTCTAATTTATTTCTAAGTGCGTCTTCTTTTGTTTTTTTTTAATTATTGCTTAACTAAAAAAACCTATTTTTCAGGTCGAATTTTAGGCTGTAATATATATTTGTGTTTATATTTTAACAAATTTTTTTAATCAAAACAAAATATGGTAGCTGTAAGCTGTTTTTACAATTTTTACTAATTTGTTCAAAAATTTCTATTTGCTCGATACGATTAAACACGAGCTTGAACTAAAACTAGAGGTAGAACTCCGAATGATTTATTCACAGAATTCTTAGTCCGAAATACTGTTTTAGTAAATTAAAGTATTGTTATGGTAAATTAGCACTATGGTTTTATGAAATATTCTTGGTTTTCATTAAACCAACGACTTAAGAATTAAGAAAAAATATTGAAATGAAAATTTCTAGACCATTTTATCAAAAATAAGTATTTTAAAACCATTTTTTCTGGTATTTTTTTTTCACCGGAGAGAACTAAGTATAAATTGTATAAAATATTTGCCTAAAAAAATAAGATCACGTTTTACTTCTATTGAAAAATTTTAAAAACTACAAAACCACTACTTTCTGTGATTCAAAAACATTTTTCTTAAATGCTTATAAATGTCCTAGACATAATTTATCTCAGTCACTAATTTTCCTTCAAAGGAGACAAAATCTAGGTTATCACTATAAAATAATCAATAATAACTTCTTTTAACAAAGGTTCTTTTTTTGTTTTGTTTTCTTTAAATTAACCATCCCCGACCCCATCTCAGTTCAAGACAGGATCGCATTTGGTAGTATTATTTTTTTTAGGACATTATGTTCGTAACGAGGGAGTTCATAATGCTCGATTGAGTCGTCGATAATGGAAGGACAATGGCTTCTGAATGTTGACTTTCAACCTCAAGCTGACGCTTTCAAAAACCCTATTTTTTCTCTCCTTATATCCACTTGGAAGGCTTTGTCTTCACAAAAGTGGCAAGGATAATAGTGAAAGACAACTAAGAAAAAAAAATTAAAGAAAATTATCTTTTTCCCAAAGAAAAAAAAGTAGAAAATTTCTGTTCACATCGAATAAAATAATCAAGGCCGGATAAAATGTTCATAAATTTCCAACACTTCGAGACTTCAATGATTTTGTGTACTTGTACTTGTTATGAGAAAAAAGGATGTTATACCCGTACAGACAAGTGATTACATACCACCTTATGCGGTTTCAATTTAGTACCAAAGAAAAAAAAGGATTTAAAATTTAATTGATGATCTACGTACATACATACACAAACGCATTTATTCTAATTTGAAATTTATGCCAAGGCAACTAATTAATGGTTTAGGGAAATCTAATATTAGCCGATTAAGGATGGACACATTGTCAACACTATATTTCTATAGTCAGTGTAGTAAGCATGTGTTGATTTGGACTTTTTTGGGAAAATTCGTCATTGTGTTGGTGTAGTTCGTTAAAGTACTAAGCATTTTCTGTTGCTTTCCATTTGCGGTTTCAACTGATTTTTTTGAATATAGCATGCAGAAAAACTATGAACCGTGAACACTTCCGTGTGATATACCATTATTTATTTTCTTAAATTCCAAAAAGCATGTTCTTTGTTTAACTCGGAAAAACTTATTTTCCTCATAGGATAACAGAATGTTATATATTTTTTTGTTTTGGAGGAACCTGTTTTAATTCTTATCTTAAGCATTCATATCAGTTATTATGGACAGATTAAAAAACACTGGAAGAAGAACTCAGAGCTCAGACAACAGCAGCACTGGGATCAAACGAAGAATAGCTCTTGCCAGTCGCTGCTCCTTCGGGCTCAGAAGCCAATTGAGTGGCATAGACCTCGGCAGCTCAATTGTCCCTTTATAAAACTTTTATTATCCCAGTCCTGCTCAATGGTGCATACGCGTGGACGTTGTTAAGCTCGGATGAAGATACTTTAAGTTGATTCCAGAGAAAAATTCTCCGGGTGACTTTAAGTGCCGTGTGCATAAGCCACGAGTGGAGAAGGAGATACAATGAAGAACTTTCGTGCTATTTTGCTACTCAGATCTATTCACAATACTAAAATTCTCAAGTAACTGGGTGCTATAGTTCGGATGGCAATCAATGCTCTGGCCCGGAAAATCTTCGATTTCACCCCAGAGGGACGGTGTAGTAGAAAAATATCGAAACTTTGTTGCACGCAAGTGAAAATAGACTTCCGACTTCAAACGCGAATCCACGTAGGGCTGTAGTGGAAGGATTCTAGAATAATTCTTATAAGACACATTTCAAAAGTATTCTAGGTAAATAAATAGCACAAAAACATCGGCTTCCAGTCACAATAAATTTAGAACACTAAGACCTTCTCCGAAAGGCGAAAAGCTTACAAAACTTCCATCATTTCCATCGACCAGACAAAAATTGTTAATAGCTGACTACAACTAGTCCCTCTCTGAAACTCACATTGTGATAGTATGGATGATTGACTGGAGACATCATAAATCCAGTTTCTAGCAATAATTTTAACAAGATCATTATTATAAATTTTACAATATTTATTAAAATGGGATCCAACGCTTAAAATACTTTTTCAGTTTGCTTATCTGAAACTGTTTCTTCATTTGGTTATCAGAAAAATCACCAAATCACATCCATAAAGCAAAAGCTTTACCGATAATTCACCAAAGAAAGCTCTACTACAAGATTTGTATTGATTTTCGTCGCCGTCTTTTTTGGGAAAGCTATCGACAGTGCAGTGGGATGTCCCAAAAAAACAAAAACCTGTTTTTTTATGTTAAAATTCATATCTTGTAGTAGTTTGAAGAAAAATCCATTTTAATAACGCAAATATGTACAAAAATGTATAAAAATGCAAAAATGCAACAGTAAGTAGTAAGTTTTGTAAAACTTACTCCTCAATGTAACTAAATAATTTTAAGATTGGTAAAAATCTCACCAGAATTTTTGTTTTAGAAATAACAAACTAATAGCTGATTCATATTGCTTCAATTTCTAAATTATAGAACTAAAATGTTTCACTTCTGCACTTTTGCAAAAATAGTGTTCATATATATGTAATTTGGTTGCACTAAAATTTTTATTCTTATAAGACTTTTAACTTTGTTAGTTTCATTTTGTTTTGGTTGGACATTTTTTAGTTTTTTTCAATTAATATTGAACATTCAAATTATGCAAATTTATTTTGAGAATCATGGTTCTGTTCGAAATACTAGGTTCATTTTACGGTCAATATATTCGTCCATCAGCGCAATAAACGTTTGCGCATCACGTTTTTTCCAAATGATAATACGCAAAGCATCCAGAGAGACGTCGTACAGTGCGTACAGAAGAAGTCATTGCTGCTGTAGAGCATAGCATTGAGGAAGACCCGAATCAGTCTATCCGGCATAGTGCACAGGAATTGGATATGTGTCCATCCACTTTATGAAAGATTTTGCGAAAAGATCTTAGTTTGCGTGCCTACAAAATCCAACTCGTGCAAGAATTGAAGCCACAGGATCACTTAGCAAGGTGTAGATTCGGTCCAAAACACAATTGCCGTTGATCCTAATTTTCATAAGCGAGTTTTGTTTAGCGATGAAGCTCACTTTGGGTTAAATGGATACGTCAATAAACAAAACTGGCATATTTGGAGTGATGATAATCCTCAAGTGTATGAGACATCGTTACATCCACAAAAAACTGACTGTTTGGTGTGCTTTATGGCTTGGTGGAATAACTGGTCCTTACTTATTTAAAAACGATGCTGGCCAGAACAATTGGTTTGTTTAAGGAAACGTTGGTAACCAAGATCGTGCGATGTAACTCCACTTGATTATTTTCTATGGGGGTATGAGAAGCCGCTAGTCTACGCCGATAAGCCCGAAACGACATTTATGTTGTCAAACAAGTGTGTGAAATTTAAAATATACAAACCAAACTGCTGCGGAGGGTTTTTTTAGGTATTTTGAAATTAGGTGTATTGATACGCCATACAGTTCAATATCATGTTATAACGAATCATATTCCTTTATCATTTGCCTTTGTAGCTGTATTATCCAACTCGGAAACAAAGCATTTTGTTTCTCCCCGACCCGACCGTACCATATTACTCTGCAAAGTTTTAAATTCCAACAAAATCACCACTGCCAACAATATCAGCATACTAAACAGCTTCCTATCTACTCAATATAATTTTCCGTAAACATATTTATAATTCACCCTGGCTCATTGTTGAAATTTTGTTTTGAATTTAGTCAAAATAGAGTCAGTCAGGGGTTCACCGAGATTCTTCTAGAAGTTTATCAAAAAACCAACAGAAATCAGCCATACACCTAAAATTAGTATCCAACATTCAACGCTACCTAGTTGTGAATTTAGTTATTAACGCTACGTCGTTTTGGAATTAGTGTTTGATTCCAAAGCTATTTCGTTGTTAAAGCTATCTTGGTTTGAATTAAGTGGACTCAGCTATTTTAGAGTCTATTTTGCTTATATATCTTAAAATCCTAAAAAGTTAGGTAACCAGATTTCAAGAATTAAGTTTTGAGCACCATGTAAGGTAAATTAGTAAATTGTAATTAGATTACAACTAATCCAATCAATTGTTTTTCTGACGACAGTACTCTCAGCTTTTCATATTCGTTTCCAGATTCACATCCATGTTCTTCGGATGTTGAACTGCAACGGCAGCGTATGATAAGTTCATTAAAATTCTGATCTTGACAGCATTGTATAATGGGGAATAAGAAATCGCGTAGAATTTAATGCTTCTAAAACTCAATGTTGTCTTTTGTCGTTAAAGCGAAACATACCTCCAATGCCACTATCCATGAGCGGCACTTGCATTGAAGATACAGAACACCTCTCAGTTCTCGGTATGTGCATTACAGACCACCTTCTGTGGAATGACCACATATTTGCTGCGAGGTGTTTAGGTTTCCTTCGAAGATGCAAGAAGTTCTTCACCCCGTCTGATTTGGCTATAGTATATAAAGCATATATTCGACCGAAACTCGAGTATAATTCTTATATTTGGGCAGGTGCTCCTATAACCCACTTGAGTTTTCTAGATAGAATTCAAAAAAGAGCTTTGAAAATGTTAGGCGATCGAACAATAACAGAAAAATTTACATCTCTTGAGCACCGCCGTAATGTTTCGTGCCTTTCGTCATTCTATCTTTATTTTTACAAACAATGCTCTAGCGAAATAGCCAGCTGCATTCCTTCCCTGAAACGATTCAACCGTAATACTCGAACTGCTAGGAATGCCCATCAGTTTACCCTTGAGCTTACTTCGGACGTACTGTTAAGTATAGATATTCTTTCTTTCGTCGTACCACGTGAATGTAGAATGCTTTGCCAGGCTCTGTTTTTCCCTCCCATTTTGATATGCAGAACTTTAAAACTAATGTGCATCGGTATCTCCTCTTTTATCCCTCCTCATTTCCCTAATGCTTGTTCGGTGTTTAAATATGTTAAGGGTACACACAAACCCCTTTCGCGTGTGTAAATTATAAAAAAAGCAGATTACTAGAATCAATTTATACTTGCAATTATAGGGATTATAAAAGGCAAGTTTAGGATTCGTGAATATAAACAAAATTGAGATAACAATGGAACATGACATAACGATCATAGAGAAGTCTTAAAAAGTGATCCACAAAAAGCGTCTGTCTGTCTGATTGTCTATCTGTCTGTCTGTCTGCTTGTCTATTTGTCTGTCTGTCTGTCTGTCTGATTGTCTATCTGTCTGTCTGTCCGCTTGTCTATCTGTCTGTCTGTCTGTCTGTCAGTAAGTTTAACGAGCTACAGCCTAAACGGTTTAAGCGATTATCTTCTAATTTGGAGTTTGAGATTCTTTTGGCAATCCCCAGAGGGGAAACTGAAATTTAATTTTTAGGCCTAAAAATAACAGTACCTGCCATATGACCGTTTAGGAAATCTTATTTTGTTTTTTCAAAAAACTAAAAATAAAAAACATGATTTTACCAAAACCGGTACTACAATTTTCGAAATACATCTATACACATAAATACAAATAAAGTGGCTGTTTTTAAAATCAAAATAACAGCTTTTTACGCAATGATTTACAGTACTTATCACAAACATACCAATTACAAATTTTTTGTCTGTTTGTCTGTCTGTCTGCCTGTCTTTCTGTCTGTTTGTAACGGGTAATCGGCTGCACCGATTTTGACGGGACTTTCACTGGCAGGTAGCTGATATTCTAAGGAGTAACTAAGGCTATGTTAATTATTCACTAGGTGGCGCTGTTGTCGTTTTCTTCGAAAATTCTTATTTATGGACCGATTTTGACGGGACTTTCACAGGCAGGGAAGTCATTTTGAAAGGAATAACTAAAGCTATTTGAATTACCCATAAGTGGCGCTGGGTTTGCTTGTTTTTCGAAAATTATTATTTTAGAACTATTTGAATCAAAACTACACCAAAAGCAGAAGAATAAAATTAAACTAACATGAGTAGGTATTTTTCTATGGTGTGATACAGAATTATTAACTTTTTGTAAATTTTGCGAATTGAGTAAACAGTTTTTGATACATTTCAGGCAGACGAAGTCGCAGGTAACAGCTAGTTTATAATATAACTAAGTCTGATTTATTTTATGTTGCACCGGACATTATGTTTGCTTTGATTAAAAAAGTAGTCTTGATGATTATGAAATCATAACATTGCAATCAGTTGATAATATATCAGAACCTAAAAGACAAATATGAAATACAAGCAAAACGGAATTAACGATGTACCAATTAATGCACTAAGTAGTAGTAGATAATCATCCTTAGCTGTCAAAATGCTTAGTTCTGCTTACATACCTTTCAAACGGTCAATTATTCTTTCAAAATCTTTTTTAGTATCCATATATTTTTTTTCGCTTAATTGAAAGGTGTCATACAAATTTTAAATGAAAAGAAAAACTGTATGTAGTTCAATTATTCAAATTGAATTAATTTAAAAAGTAATGTAACTCCATTTAAATTTATGTATTAAACGATTAAATGTTGGTTATATGAAAGGATGTAAGTCACAATGTTGACTTTAATTTTGTCACCCTTATAATAATATTTGCAGAGATTTACGTGGTATAATATGTTGTGTTCATCACAAAAGCAATTATTTAAACGTTTGTTGCGCTTGTTGCTGGCAGAGAGGTCAAATTAATTACATCAGACTTTTTTTTTTTTAATTACCTACCCTTTTGTAATTAAATGCATTTTTATTATATTAGGAGATTTTCATAAAAAAGTCTTGCAAAAGAGCTAAGGGTTGCATTCGCTGGACAAAAAATATTACTATATAGATTTTAATTTAATAGAACCTAATCTTTATTTTACTGAATATAAATAAAACAAAATAATTATACACATTAAAGAACATTAATTTTTCAAGTACACAAATCCTGTCTGGGATCTATCTATTTGAAAAGATTAAAGAGCTTTTGTGAAATATGCACCTTTAGACGTACCGCAGCATTTCTTAAGCATGCTAATATTCTACCCAAGTTTATTTTAAATAAGTTTTATTTATATTTCCCAATGATTATTGATAAATTTGCTTTCAATGTAGAGCTTTTTTTGCCCTAAAATTTATATCAGCAAACAAATCAAGGCTCCCTCAAAGATTTCAACTTTTCAGATACTTTAAGACCCTGAATGTAGGTCTACGAGTTTTTATTTAGATAATATTCCAGTCGGTCTTGAATTCAAAACCATTCTTCTTTTGAATTTTTATAAATATTTCGTTCAAAGAAAAAATCACTTAAACCTAATTAGTGGATTCATTAAAATAACAACTTCACATGGTTTAGTTAATAGAATTTTCTATGCCTACACACTATAGTGAAGTATGTACGTTCTGTCTTATATTGGATCAAGCTCAACCCTCGATATAAAAAAAGTGCTTTAGAATAACAATAAGATACTTGTGTGTTGAGCACAAAAGAATTTCCACCACAAAAAGGCGAACTAAATAAAAAAACAGCTTATCTAGCATATTAGCAGAAAAGCAACATGCTCAAGAAATCTTTTTCATAATTATTCTGCAACCTTTTGCATTCTTGTTTCTCTTTTGCTCTCCGTCATCTTTGGGATGCATATTTTCCTTTTCTGTAGCTAGATACACGTCGACGTCCACCCATTCAATTTGAAATTAAATGAAAAGGATTTTTTTTTGATTTTTTTTTCATAGAAAAGATTATGTATTTATTCTCACACACATGGGGCTGCAAATAGGAGCATGTAATGTGCCATATATTTCCTGGAATACACCGCTATGAGTACAAGGTGGTGCGCAAAGAAGGATAAAAATTTGTATATGCATTTTACACAATTTTTTAATTATATGTTCGTTTTATGTATTTGATTATAAAAATGATTGCATAAGTGTAAGGCATACAACAAATTTGTTGCATATACTTGTTTTATATTTAATTTCATAGCTTTCAATTCATTTCTTTAAATTAAAAAAAGTTAATTAATGAATCACAAACTTTCACAGTTTTGCAAGAAAAAAAAGGCTTTAAGTGAAGATTGATTTAGGCTGAACTTCAGAACACTTGAATCTTGAACTTGGTAAATAATTTTCTTTTTGAGTCTGTAAGATTTGAGGGGTGGGCAGATAAAAATTGATTTACAACAGTTCCCTTCCAAAAAAAGGTTTCCATTTGGAGAATGTTCACAAAAAAAAAATAACATTTTCTTCTTTAAGTGGTTCAGCCGAGGTGTAATCTTCTCTTATACAATAATATCTCTTCTATTAAAATAAGTACATTTTCACATAGACTTAGATGATAAATTTTACCGAAACTAGTTTTAATTAATCCCAGGGAGTACTCAATTGGTGCATATATAGAAACAAATTATTAATAAAAAAGAATTTTTAAACTGTTGTTAAAAAAACTGTTTTTAATAAAAAAACTAGCTTGAAAAAATTGATTGTTCTCTTGGTTCTCTTAAAAAAGGACAAACTGGAATAGCTGAAACGCAAGATAGGCAGAATTAGCATCCATACCATCCACCTAAAAAAAGCAAGACTTACAACTTCCTGTTATAAGAGAATATATTGACCATTCCTTATAAATAATCGAGTTTTTTCAGTCAATATAAATTACAGATGTTTTAGCATTGCATCAATATATTGTGCTCTTAATGAGTGACTGAGAAAACAGTCGAAGGGCTGCGGGAAAGAATGATCAGAGTCACTTTTTTACGATTTTGCAGAATTCAAATTTTAAACTTCTAAGTCTGCTGATGTCTTGGGCTTAAAGGAAATAATTGTCAATTCTAAGTAACACGTTCATTGAACAAAAAAAAATAAACAAAAGAAAAAATTTATGTATTTCAATTAAAATAAACAAAGAAATGTTAGTTGCATTACAAAAACAGCTGGACTATGATCTTTTAACAAAGTTAGATGTCCTCGTCGATGCAGATCATCCACAAATTCCATTTTATTTTCGTCATTTGTATATTGGTTTTGTCAGAAACAATTCCGTGGTAGAAGGATTTTGAATCGGAGTTCGCCAAGAAAATCAAATCAATCAAATCCTGAAGTTTTGTTGCTTCTATGGGTAGTAGTCCATTGTATAGCTTCGGAAGTGGGATGGGGTATTTGCTTTCATCTTTCTTTTAGATTTTTCGCGGAACCAAAATGGTTTTAAGGAAGACAAGAACATCGAAGGAACTTAAATTGAGCTGACGATGATAGTAAACATCTGAAGCTGTTATTTTTGTGGTCGGGAAATTCTTTTGGTATTCCATCGTTATAGCTTCCATCTCCACGTTTTTAAGTGATTCTTTTCTTGCAAGTTTCTTCTTAAGAGTATGCAATTTTTCGCTTTTTAATAAATAAATTTTCTAATCGCACTCAAGAGTATCCAGTGTTTTGTTCAGGGATGCCTTGGTTTCTTCATCAGAGCATTTATTCATTTTCTCATTATTATGATCGCATTCTTAGCTTTCAGATTGTCTCAGGTACTGCACGTATCCTTTGGTGGGTAACTAAACGAGATATTAAAATTGTTCTCAAAGAAACTTGAAAATGTAAGGTATCCTACTTGATTATTTTCGTTTGAAATATTATACATTCTATGAAGTTTCTTTACATCCAGTTCCTCGGGCAGGTATATTTTACCAGTATCATTTAAAGCATAATGCGATTTTCTTCTTTAAACTCATTATTCTTTTTACTTGCGATAATAGGTACTATAATGCAAGTTATGCATTCGTGCAGATTAAATTTTTTTATATAACAATCTAACATGTCAATACGAGGATAGAGAAATATATTTGAGTTACTGTCTGTGCGGATGTCTATTGAACTACAGGCTAAACGGTTGAACCAATGGTCTTTAAATTTAGAACTTAAGGTTATTTTGACATTTTACAGAGTTTTTTTTCAATTTGTTTTAGCTCAAATATTAACGGTACCTGTCGTATAATCGTTAAGTAAAAGCTTATTTTTCTCGAAAATGGCTCCAAGAATATTTATGAAAAAAAATCAGTGCACATTTGCAGGTGTTGTATATATACTGGAGAAAAAATTAAATTAGTGTGCTAAAAATGGCACCCCCTTAGAACGTTTTTTTTTGTTCGACTTTCACGAGAACTGCTAAGCCGATTACAATCAAATTTGGTATTCAGGAAGGTACATATATATAGCCAAAGCAATTCGACATACACATATTTTGGAATAACTTTATTTTTTGTATTTTTAATGATTTAATTTTTTTATTTTTATTATTTTTTTTTTTTGAAAAATCGATATTTTAAAAAAGGGTAATTTTGTTTTTAAATGTAAATAATTTTTGTGTTTAAGTTTGCATTCTTGAATAATTGTTTTTTTCATTCTTAAAAAAAGTTGTTAGATAAAAACCGTTTTATTTAAAAAACTGTTCCTACGATTTAAAAAAAACAATTCACGCTTTTTAATTTTTGCCTTACGAAATAAAATGGCGTTTAATTTTTTCAGCTGAAAACTATTTTATGTACTTTTTTCAAGTAATCAAATATTAGAAAATCAAAAAAAAAAAACTTTGAAGTTTTCTTAATATTTAAATTATATTTGACGATGTGACCGCATCATAATAAGAGCAAGTACGTGCGATCCAATCGTTCAATTTATTTATTGGTTTCTATAGTAACTTATGACGCCTTTTTATGTGTTTTCCATAACCGTCAGGTTTAGCACTCCAAATTCAAGCAAATTTTTCCTTCGCCGATTAGTGATACCCTGTAAAGACAAAAATGCCTGAAAGCACACATATATCTTGTAACGAGCCGTCTACATTGGCTCGAACTCTATATCTGTAAGGAGCCTGATAAAAGCCCTCAGACTCGGGGTTACGATTGCGCCACTGAACCCCATTGTAAAACAGAAACAAGATTAGGCAAGTACTTTTTCTGGCCATTGTAGTCCTTCTGTAATTGAAATGGGAAAATCTAGGTTATCGTTCTATGGATTGATAGTCTGGAAGCACTTTAAACCGTTACTCTTGCAGTCCTCACCCATGTCATGAGTACTTGCCCATCACATCTTCACAATTGGTTCACAATTAATCTCTTGAGATGAATCGGATTCACTTAGGTCTGATAACATAATTATATATTTATATTTCTCATGAGAAAGAGCTTAAGGAATGAGCTCTAGATTATGAGATTGAGCATTTGCAATGAAACATAGCTCAATTTGGTATGCAAGAGACGTGTCTTATTTCATGATCTCATTCTCAGACTGTATTGCTATATGAGTCATTAAAAATGGAGTAATACATTGACCTTTGTCGTCAATGAGAACACTTGTTGAGTTTTCTAGAAGAGTTTGGAACATTTCTGAATTTTTTAGTATTCCCGAATCATGAACCAATCCTAGCGAAGATATGTAACACTGGTAAAAAGATCAGCTCCTTTGCACATTGCTTGTACATTAATTGAATGATAACCTATAATTTAAAAAAGATAACTTTTTTAGAGACCATTCAAGCTTGAATTGACCTATCGTTTCTCTATATATATTCATCACTATGGCGGTTAGGCTAAGTAATACGCCAATGAGTGCAATCTATCGCACAAATACAGGAAGGGAATGAATATTTGTTCAACCAAATTAACTCTTCGTTGTCTTTTTCCCCCGCCGGACTCGGGAATTTGTTCCAGTCCTCCTTTGTGTTTAAATTTTTGTTAACAACTTCAATATCCGCGGCAATTCTGCTTTGAAAACCAGGATCTCCGACAAATCACAAGAAAAACATTATTATTGTTTATTTTGCATATCGACCTCCATGAAAATAATCATTATTTCGAAAAAAAATTATTTGTCAAGGCCTGTGGCCAATGTGGGTTTGGGTTGACTCAACGGGAGCTGTTGAATATTAAGCCATTGTACTTCCTGAGCCAAGTAAATTCCAGTTTCAACATTTTTAGGCTTTATGTTTTTTTCTGCATAGGGAAATCTCTCAAATGAGATAGCTCTCGTATGATAAGGAGATAATGAGATCGATCTCATTTTTTAGTTGTCTTGTTTTTATTTTGCATACGAACTCTAGCAAAAGCTCAAAATAATGAGATTTGAGACTGAGATAAAGCATTTCCCATACCACCCATTGTGTTAATATAAATATTTCAACATTCAGCTCCATCAAAAATGACTGAAGAAATTTCTTAAGCAGTGCGAAACCTCAAGAAATTTGAACTGGCTAAATATATAGTTTGAAAAGGGTTTTATGTCCAAAACAACTCTTTAAGTTTTTAGAAGCTTTTTAGAACTTTTTAGAAGCGTCAAATAGCCATATGATCGAGTATGGCGTACGTATGGGGGAGCATGCTGCCCCCCTGCAACCCCCCTCCATGGGTTCACTATAGAATTAGGAGAAGGGCTTGAAGGAAGTGTGGCTTCCTTTAGGGACTCCATAAAACATTGAAAAATTTCCATTGGAAAAAAAAACAAAACAACTAAAAAAAAACGCAGGAATTTAGGACTCTTCTACATAAAACTGTTTTGAATCCCTTTTCCTGTATCCGGTTAGCTCTAAACTGAGTTTATTTCAAAAAACATCCGGTTCCGATTTCTCCAATTTTCTGTTTTCTGAAAAAAGAGTTGGTTGGTTACGTGATAACGTCATAAGAAAACATTGATGGCAGCAACACCAACATACAGCCCGTTAGCTAACACCCTCAAACCCTCTCAATAAATTCACACACACACCACACCCCAATATCTACATCAACTTCCTACTTTAATAAAGCTCTGTCCATTTTCTATTTCTTTTTCCCTTCCAAAAAGAAAATTTTTGAATTTGAGTGGAATTATTTTGGGAATTTGCGCCTGTTCTTTTTTATGTTCGCCTTGTGCTTTCGATCTATTTTGGTTGTATCGCGGTTAACATGAGTCATGAGTATTATCAGCATGAGTCATGTTATTTCGTTCGTGTAGCCCGTCATCGATTTATAAGACGTTATCCCGCCAAAAATTACCGAAAAAAATCCTGCTTTATGCTATATTATGGTTAAAGGTCCAAAACCAGCAAAAAACTTTAACTAAAAAATAATCTCGTAGGCGAATAACAATAATATCCAAGTTTCAAAATGTTACGCCATTATTACAAATTAGACTGGAAATCTATAGATTGGAAAAAGAAATGTATTTATACGGTCTGTCACGACTGCGTAAGGTTTTACTTAAAACAAGTTTTTGTGAAAGCATTAAATAAATAAATAAATAAATAATTGTTCGTAATCGATTATATATATATCAAGAAGCAGACGTCATTATAGTCACATTTGCAGATGATACGGACATATCTGTCTAAATGAAAACAGGGGCACGCACGTAAAAAAAAATTTAAGTAACTTGAAAATTTTACATTGTATGGAGACAAGATTTTTTTAGCAATGTGAAAATAAAAAAATATTACTCATACACAACAGTGTCCTTTTTTGAAAATAAACAATCTGAATTTGTCGTACGATACTATAATCAATACAACGTCACGTGCACCATTCCAATTTGGTGGTTTTAGAATTGCATAGAGAAAAAATTGTGTTTTTGCGTCAAAATATTTTTGGCTAACACACATTTCATTTGTGTATGCTTTTGTGTAGAATATGTGCATGAAATTTGTGTATTCACACAAATCGTCTGACCTTAGCTTAAGAATTTCACGGCAAAAAAAATTATTTATAATTTCAATTTTAAATTATGTAAGTTAAGTATATTAGTATTTATAAATCAGATTTTTATTTAGTTTTTAAGTTAGTTAAGGCACATTTTATTATAAGCTTGAATCAGCGTTAACCAAAAAACTTTACGTTTGCTTAGGTCAACATATTTACTCTTAGTGCTCTGCTCCTATCTAGGGCTTTAGTTCACTGCGATGCTTTTTAAACGCGACTGAAAAATTTTGCTTATTTAACAAAATTATATTATATATTCGTCAAGTGTCAACAATATAGTGATGTAAATATTTACAACGGAACCTTTTGGAGATGGAAAATTTGTTTAATCTCAACCGGCTGATCTGTGTTAATCCCACCTCTAGCTGAAAAATGATTATCCTTTGGATATGAAATGTTGTATCTTTTTTTTGTAGCTGGCATCATTATATTCATACAGTGCGCTGGAATTGGGTGAACAGGATAGTGGTTCGAGCTGTGAAAATGCTTGAGGCAAGATGTTAAGCCCACTTAAGATGATGTTGTCTGCTCATTTACATTTTGTATATAAAGGTGTAGAATGGATGATGACTGTGGTTAACGTTTAGCACTGTGCCGCGCCGTACCGCGACGCGCCGTGTGAAGCATAGTTAGGTTTTTTCTTACAAGCTAGCGATTTTAATTCCAGCGGCATTGTAGCAAATGAATATTTTGTTAGCATAAAAAACCACCAGGCGTCAAAAAAGGGTTTAAAACACAACAGGAGTTAAATGCCGCTAGATTAAAGGATATTAAACTGAGAGAATTCGCAGGCTGTTAGTTTATTTTTTCAATTTTGCTTTAATAGGATTTGGTTATAATTAAAGTTTGTTTGCACTTTAAATATTCCGCTTGGATTTTGGTCAATTTTTTCCTTATTTTATGAAACAGGTAAATATTGTTTTTTGAAAATTAAAACAATTCCAAAAAGTTGAATAGCTTTAAAGGTTACACGGGTTAAATACCTCTTAAAGTTAATGACATGAACGGAGGCAAAGGTCAAAGGTTTATTTTTATGTTTGAGGTTTTTCAGCTTAATACTAATATATATAGGTGGCGAAAGCTTTGGAGTAATTTTCTCGAATTAGAGATGTGGAAGCAGAACTTGACTTAATTGATTTGGATATTAATGAACTAAACCTTGATTTTGTATCGATTCCAGAAAATTATTTATCCTCTTGGAACAGAACTTTTTAAAGTTCAGTAGTATCTACAGATACCCGTGTTACTATCTATTTTTAAACTTTTAAGCCGCTAAGATTAAATAGTATTAAATAGTAGAACCTTATAAGGGCAGGAGAGAAATTAGCATCTCAAATGAATTGACATGAATATGTAGGCTGACCACATAACCTTGTAATATTGGCCAAGTAAAATTAACATGTTTCTAGTGCAGATCAATCAACATCTTTTTATATATATATATATATATATATATATTTGTTATATTTGTTTACAAAGACTACATCGACATCATCTGCAGATGCCCAGAAGCTGTTGAGGGCTCCTTTACCCAAATCGAGAAGGCGGCGCAAAACCTTAGGCGAGATATTAATGAAGGGAAGACTAAGTACATTATGGCTACGTCTAAGAGAAGTGTTGCTCCAACTATCAGGGTAGTGGAGTATGAATTGAACTAGTGCAGTGCCTTAAGTACATTGAGTCAAAAGTAGCAGCCAATAATAATATGAAAGAAAAATTACGCGGGCGGCTGCTAAAATCCATCAGAAGCTACTATAATTTGTAAAGGCTCTTTAAATCCAGAAACCTTACCATAAAGACCAAGTTGCTGCTGTACAAGACTATGGTCTTATCAGTACTAACATATGGATCCGAAACGGGTGCTTGAATAAAGGCACTCTGATCTCTTATCCGCCACTAAGAAATGTTTCCATCAAAATTCAGAGCTACATACCAATTTAAGAAAAAACATTTCTTTTTTATAAGACGATTGGCAAAAAGTTCCAATGTTTAAATCACTTTTAAATCTAAATTGTTGTTTTATTCCTCCTCTAACAGAGGATCAGTTTGAAACAATAAGTATTAAGGAAGCCTTACGACTTTTTTACTTAATCAAATCAATGGATTCAGAATTTACCAAGCAGGATTTCACCATGCGATTTCTACTACAGACAAATGTTATACTGACATTTTTTTTTATTAAAAAAAATATTGCTATTTGATGGACCTTATAGCCGCTTTTAATATGATTACATCTGTTGGTATCTCTTGTTTTTGATTTTTTATTTTAATTTTCAAATACAATCACATAACATTTGTAGTTCCCTTAACACAAAAACCACATTTCTAGAATTAAGAACACTCTTCTTTCGATTTTCTCTTCGAACTGTAATCCTTTTTCCTACGCTATATATATGCTCGAAAAGAAATATCCGGCATACTTCTCATATTTGGTAAGAGAGAATCTTTTGTATTTTCCGGCCGATGCGACTGAGAGACCTTGGGTGGAGAGATGCCAGTTGCAACTATTGAAAATTCAAGAGAGTTGGTTAAGCCTATTACCATCAAAGAAGAAACAAAACTATTGTCTCTACTTATGTTTGTATATTTAATACTGAAACTGTTGGGATTTAGTTTTTGGTAAAGAAATATTTGTCCATGAAAAAAATTATTTTTTTTTTTTAATTTAATTTTGATATGTTATCTATACGTGAGCACATTTCTCTTAAAAAAAATGCTTTAAAATCATATCACCGTTCTAAATGTTGCTCCTTTATTTTCTTACTTTCAGAACATTATCACGTAAACTCAAACCCCATCTAGTAGCTGAAGGTGTCAAATCATATATCAACAGGGCTCAAAACCCTAAAACTTCTTCGCAAGACCAGCAGCCTAACATGGAGTTTTTACGTGGTGTTTATGCGTTTATGCAAGTGAGTAGATCATCGGTGAGTGTCGCTACATAATAAAATTCCTTACTAATCATAAACTTCTTTTTTTCTATTTTTTTTATATAATTTGCTCTCGAACAAAAAATTAATAAAAAAAATACCAAACACTCGAGAAAAAACTAACAAGATCTTTATGCGTATACCAGAGTAGAATAACAAAAAAAAATAACCAAAAAAACAACAAAATCTGTTAGTTATATGAAAAATAGGAACAAAAAAAAATAAAAAAAAGACTTAATAAAACAGACGCACATTTATTAAGGAGTGAAATATTATATTTGGTGGTGCGAATAGTAAATTTAAAAAAAAAAAAAATTATACATCATGAAGTTGTATTTTTTGTGAAGAGGAGTTTTGATGTTAAGTTTTACAATTTAACTAAGTGTTATCGAATATTATTTTCTTGCGTAATTTACTTGTAAAAACTCGAAAATATAGAATATCTTTACAAAATTAAGTTTCATTTGCAAAAAAGATTAGTGAAGCAGACCATCGCGATCGAACAGAAGAACAGAAAGCAAAAAAAAGACATAAACTTTAATTATGCAACATTATTCATTTTCAAAAAAAAATAAAAAAAATAACAGTTTCTCATCATTGTTATTGTCATTGTTTTATTATTTCATATTTTTTTATTCTTCTTCTTCTTTCCACTTCTTTGGCTGTGTGTTGTATTTCGGGGGCCTGTCTTATCCTTACTACTGCCTTCCACCCCGTATACGAAATGCTGTGTGTTTAATGCCGCGCTTCGTCTATATTAAAATCAAAAATATTAAAAATAAAAAAACAACACTTCATATCACATAAAATGGTCAAACAGTCAAAAAGCTAGAGACTTAAACAAATATTTTACAATATTTACACAATGCGCTACATAAATCCAATCCACGAACGATATGAAGTCATAGCCAGTTGCAGAATTGTTAAAAGTAATATCCTACCGAACAGACATACAGATATACAGATACATTTTATGGGGTAGATACAAATTAAATGGAAAGTGGACAATGGAAAACGAGCAAACGAGCAAAATCATAAATATATCTTAAATATAACAAAAATTACATTGTCAATTCATAAAAATAGTAACTTTTTCAAAACCGAATTCATTGAAATGTCTAACATTTACATTGAATACTAAATATAGATACATGTAAATAAATATATACGATTTATAGATAGAAAAAAAAGTTCAAATCTACCTCCGTGATCACTTGTATAATATAAACACGATATTTGTATCTGCCTATATTTATATTATATACACAACAAAATAAAAAAAAGTATATACATGCATAAACAAAGAATTGAATAGCGGTTGATGTGTCTATATCTACGACTAAGAAGTAGTTGAATAGATAAAACAAACAAATAAAACTAAACACAAAATGGCAATACAATGCGTTTCTTATACAAATATTCCGGAACAATAAGGAACCTGCAAAAAAGTCCCAATGGAATATTTCAAAATAAATTCAAACACAAAATCGCATTCTCCTACAAATATTACCAATACAGATACAAAAACGTAGCTAAGAGCTTAACAACCAAAACTTACAATAATTCATATCTCGCGCTGAGTTTTCCCTTTTCGGGGAGAAAAAGCTCGCAGAAAAACTTAAACATTTTCGAAAAGCGAAAAAAATGGTAAAGTTAAACAATTTTTTTAATTCACAAAAAAAACTTATTTCCTAATTTATTTTCTTTTTTAATTCTTAAAAAAAACAATATTCCCTTTTTAATATAATAGAATCATTTTATTGTTTAATTTTTGATTAAATAAAGTCAATTTTTTTAAATAATTAAACCAAATCCATAAATTGATTCTTCTTTGTTAAAACATATATTAGCTTCCTTAAAAAAGTATCCCTTAGCATAGCAAAATCTAAAGTTTTCCAATTAAATAAGAAATATATATATAAATTCAACTATCTGTGGGGATGCAAATGAAAATAAAGAAAAATAAGAAAATGCTTACCGAACGAAACCAATCGATATTTTATTTTAAACATTCCCACTGTATTCCCACTTCGCCACGGGTGGGAGCAAAAAAAAAAAATGACCACGAAATATGATTGTCCTGCCAAAGAATCCTTCGATAAAAATGAAATACAAAATGAAAATAATATAATCTATTTGCTCGGATGCTTAACATAATGCTGTCTACAACGTTCGAACACTTTTTGCACCTTTTTATGCATAGATAAAAATTTACAATATTATATGATTTTTTTATAAGAAATTTATGAAAAAAAATCACGTTACAGTTAGAGTAAGAAAATGTGAGAGAGAATAGGAAGAGAAGTCCTTAAAGATTAATTCTATTTTTTAAGATATTCATATTATTATCCTTCAACATTTGTATTAAATGTTAAGTTTTTTATAAATCGAATTAAAATGACATTTTCACATAAAGGATTTCTTTAATTAAAAAAAGACCTTATTTTTTTTTTATTTAAACATCTAACGTGCTCTTTTGCCACGTATATCTGTCTGTGTGTGCTAAAAGAAGAAGAAGTCGTATTTAAAATTATTTTTAACACCAGTAACTGTATTGATGTAAATGCACATATTCGGAAAAGATAGTAAGCAAGTAGATTTGCATGATCCTTAACGTTCTTTCGGTTTTTTTTTTTATATTTTTAAATTAAATTGATTGAAAAAATATACTTATAAATAACATAGATGCTTGACATTACGGGAAGAACGTAAGGAGTTATTTGTTGTTAGAATTATTTAAGAGCACTTATTTGGTTACTAAACAAATAATTCAAAATTATAATATCTATATAAATATTGGTCCGGGAATATATGATATCGATAACACAAAGAAAACTCACATCACTATGATAATGAGAGAAGTATTGAAGGTTGTCATCAAAAGATGTATTTTTAAGGAATTGAAAAAGTTGATTGTACTTGTTGAAAATGTTTGCAAAACGAGTTAGAATTTTATCTATTAAGTTGAATTTTATCAATATATCAATTAAGTGGCCGCCGTCAGAATTGAGGACTTTACGTGATCGTTCATTGGAATTCTACATCATTTATATAAGACGGAAGTTTCGATAGGTTTCGCGCCCTCCTGTCTGATATTATATTTTAGGGTTTTAAGAGTCAGAAACAAAAAACCCCACAAAAAAGTATGGTCAAAAGGGGAGATTCGGCAATGCGGAAATGCTTCCTTCAGAATATCGGTTGTGGCTGGTGCAGTGTGCCCCGCGTCGTTGTGCCGTCCTTTGCATTCGCTATTCACAAAACCGGCAAGGGGCTGGAAAACCAATTTGAGTTTTTAGAAAAGAGGTGTCTTCGAAATATGGAAACAAATTTTTAGAAAGCGATTTGCTTTCCTGAAAACGCTTTTATAAGAAAGCCTTTTTCTGTATGACTAGCTAGTTTATGAAAAGAAAGCAAAGAAAGCCCTTTCTACGTTATTGATTTTCAGCACAATTTTCCCAAATTCTTCTTCTATTGGCCGCATTTTTTTCAGTCATATATTGCGAAATTAGGTAGTTTAGTGGACATGGACATCATGTCCTAAACATCATGAGACTAAACTGCCTGAAATCCAATAATTCTTCCTCGCAAGAAAAAAAATCATCAGCGAACTCCATTTTTTAACCCATGGGTGTCGTGTTACCACTCTGAGGCTCAGAATGGCAAAAAGCACCCGTTTACACACAAAACAATTTCAGAAACGCTATCAGAAAACACTTTCGATTTCATGGTTTGTCGACCCGAAAATTGCATTGAGAAATTTTGCTTTCTTGAAAGAAAAAAAGTCGTTTTCAGAAAGCATTTTCCTTTCATAGAGTGTATGCCTTCTGAAATCACTTTCATGAAAATTTCAAAATAGGAATTTTCCAAATCACTTTCATGAAAATTTCAAAATAGGAATTTTCCAAACGCTTTTTTAATGTGTAATTTCATTCATTGTGAGACGGCATCATAGCTTGAAGACATTTTCTAACCGGAAAGAAATTGCAGCAAGCTAGAAAGATTGATGAATGCTAAAATTCAAAGAACCAAATTTTTGCATGACAAAATGTTGGGTAAAAAAATACCAGTTAAAAAAACCGTCGATACGGAATTTTTAACTCTGATTGGTTTTGGAAAAAACAATTTTTTCCAGTTCAATTTGCTGCAAAATCAACGCTGCCAACATACTCTTGGGAGCATATGAGACTTCGAACTGATGTAACTTCTAAACGGTAAATGGTTTGTGAAAACAATTTTACTGAAAGTGAAAAATGTTATTAAATCTTTTCTTTCTCTATCCTTAATATTTTTTTTTTCAGTTTAGCTTTTGATCTATTACTGAACTAAGATATTTTTCTGTACCAGTAACCCGGAATGCGATGTCCCATTCATTGTGGGAGCATCAGTAATATTTGGGAAGTTTCGATTTCTTATAAACAACACTCATTCGGATAGAAGCGATGCTTAAAATAGGAACTAATTAATCTGATGGCATCGTAAAGATGTTAAGAGATTGACTAAAACCCTGTTGGCCACCAGTAAAAAAAAGTTGTGTTGATAAAAAGCAAAATTTTTGAAAGTACTTATTTTGTCACACTATGAAAGCAAACATGTTTTCTGAAAGCGCTTTCTGAAAATACTTGTGTGTAAACGGGTACAGACTGTAGATTTGACCCTCTGTACCTAGTTTTTTTAATTGCTTATACTTATATAGTAGCTGCAAAATGGAATTTGCTGAGGAAATTTTTGCACGTAAAAATTATCTGATTTCTGGCAGTTTCTTTTAAAGAAATCGTCCTACAGATTTCACAGCATCTAATTGAACAAAATGCGACAATTGGATGCGAACATTTTAGAAACTTGGTGCAGAAAAAATCACGGAACAATCATGAGAGATTTGAAAGTTAGGCGTGATATTGTGTAGCCTAAACAAAGGAATAATATGTATGCATATAGTATATTGCCCTAAGGTTTTACTACCCCGGCCATAAAATACGCAGCGTTGAATAACTCCCACTTTGATTAATGCTCGACTTTAACTTTTAGCTTTCGTATTTCTTTAGATTTGTAATTCCAAGGTGTGTTTCAAGCTCTGTGTTCTATCTTCATGCAAACATGAAGAAACATTTAAATCGTTTTATAGTTATCAACATTAATAACAATAACGTTTTTTTCTTAATTTAATATCTTCTATCGTATTTTATAAACACCTTAAGATTAACAAGACCTTATTCTAGATTTGTTAATGTTTTCCATAATCTTTTAGACAAATCAAATCAAATTCTTACGATATTGCTTTTTTTTGTATTTTGTCAGATTTTGAATATTAAAATTAAGTCAACATTCAGAGAAAATAGAAAATTAAAAAAAAGTCTCTACCTAAATGATAAAATAACTCATTTAATATGAAATGGTTACATCAAGTTCATATAAAAGATACAAACTTACTAATAGTAATCCGCCGAAATTGTGCTAATATCGTTATTATAATTCTGTGTTTGATGCTTGTAATGTGCAAAAAGTATTATGTGTAGTTAAGTGTAACGTAGATGTGTATATTTATGTAAGTTGGTTTGATGATACAAAGTTCACTTGACTTATGTTTAATTGATTAACATTTGAATCGTTAATTAGTCAGTTTAACTTTGTATCTTCAATACTTAAATGTTTGTATTTTTTTTTTTGTAAATAAATTTATATAATCTGCAAATGTTTATTTTTTTCGTCTTAATTTAAATTTTATTTAACTGGCGGACAGCATATATGTTGGCAAACGAGCAATTAAGATTATTAAATTCATTCAAATGAAACTAGATAATTTATTTAGAACAAATAATATAAATAAAACGTTGCTCAAATATCAATCTGCAACATGTCGATTCCATGATAAACAATAGTTTACAATATTTAAAAAAAATTGTAAACTACATTATTCTGCACTGAAATTTCGATAATCTGTTATAGATATAATAAAAAAAGTATCTTTAAAATCACCTGTAATGCTATTTGTCTACAAAACGATTTAATAAAAACATAATAATACTGCACCTTTAAATAAGTTTTCCTTAAAAAAAGAAGTCCTTTTAAATAATTTAAAACAGCTTAATAAACAGGCACAAGTAAGATGATACAATTCAACACCAAACCACGTAATCCACAATAGTTAAATAAAAATTGTATTTCTTAAAAAAAATAAATATTTTTTTTCTTTAAATTATCGTACAACAAACAAATCACAATTTCGTTTCAACCCTCTCACAGAGAAAAATATTTGAACTTTTTTAGCGTCTTTCGTCTTTTGCTGCTATTACTACCACAATTAACACCACCTTTTATTAAACAGCTAGTTTATTTTTAAATGTTTAATAATTTGTGTTATGATTGGCAACCAATTTAAACAAAATTATTTTTTAATTAGTTTACTTATATATTAGAACACTGCTTGAGGTAAGGATACAAGTGACCACATAATAGACCGCGAAGGACTAGTTTTTTTTATTTTTATATTTAATTTTTTATTTACAACGAATTATGTAAATCTAATTTTTTACTAATATGAGTCGAAGGATTGGAAAAAAATATTTAAAAAGTACCTGTGAGTGTATCTGTAACACTTTTCAGTCAATATTTTAAGAACAAGAGTTTTGGATTCGTAAAAATACAAAAATATCGGAAAATTTTAATATAAGTAGTGTCGTGGGATTCAATTCTCAATATTGGGGTTAGAATTTTTTCAAAGCAAGTTTTTGGTTAAATTACAGAATTCATAAAAAAAACGTATTAACATTCGGCTATAGTTTTCGAAATGATTTCGAAGTATCTTCAGGAGTTCAAGCTCGTAACAGAGGGAGGATGTTCTATATTTTCAAAATTAGATACAAAATTAAATATTTGACGTACATTTTGATAGAAAATAATTAAAAACAGAGTCTATTTCTTCTTCTTTAACAGAAGGTGAATATAATCTCGACTAGGACCACAATTCCCGCTAAGGCTCCACCTGTCAGGTTCGAGTTTTTGCGGCTGCCTTTTCTTCCATGGTTGTTTCGAATGTGAGTTCTTTTTCACACATGCAGGCTCCATTTTAGTTTACATATGTTTTATGTTTACAAAATTACTTCGGTGATCTACAGCTGCGTCAATACGGGGATTTGCATGGGCTCACTGGTGAAAAAGTTTTTTAGGTGTTGTACATTGTCATCAGACTCACCTGGATGATCATTCCCTGTTCAGACACCGTAGGAATATTCTACCCCGCCCCTGTTCAGGGAAAATTAAAGAAAGCATAAATATGTAAATTATATATATTTTTTTTAATTATGTCATCCAAATGTCTTCCTTCGTGTTCAAAAGCTGTATTGAATTATTGAATTTTGCTAATGTCGCGGAATGTTGGCGTAAGCCTTCTTTTTGAAGTAGCTCCATAAAAACACCCATTGCGATTTATTTGGCTGACTTATTTGGCTTCGAAATGGGGATTTCCTTGCGACTGAACAGTTTTTGAGGGAATTATTTCTGAATCAAATTTGTCGCGAAGTTCTTGCCGTATATGGATGTTTCACTATTCTGTTGGAATCATGCGTGCGATGAAAACGATGAATAAGATAGCCAGTTCTATAATTCTCAGTATCAAATTTTGTAGTCTATTTCCCGGCAATAAAAAAGGGGTCCAAACATTTTAATAGTATAAGACTGATAGACAATACAAGGGTTATTATTGCTACAGGCAAGGGTCATCGGTTCTTAGAGATCAGTAACCAGTAAAAAAAAAAAAAAAATATGTCCGTTAAAAAGAAAATTTGACTCATCGTCGTTCTAAAATATAAAAATTCACAAATCGGAAATGCTCCAAAATCGTTTAACAAACAGTAATTTTGGTACAAGTTCATTTTCTTTCAAGCATGAAACTTCAATTCAAATCGTCTTTTAAACCCAAAACTTCATTTAAAACCGTTTTTTGAAAGTGCCAATAGGCGTTATTTCTTATACACCCAGAAAAGACCTCTGAACAGAGTCTGAACATTCAGAGCGTATTCTGATAATAACTACTCTGAACCGAGCTGCCTGAGCGCTCAGATTTATTTGTGAAATACGTTTTAGCACTTAGCTGTCACAAATTGACATTTGCCATATTTTACGTTTTTTTACAAGGGCAACTATTTTGCTTAGAATATTAATGTCTCTTTCTCTTTGGCTTTTTTTCGAAGAGTAGTGTAGACAATGTGTAAGTGACAGTTCCTTGGCATTTCTGTACCAGATATCAAATTAAATTCACACTAGGTCCATCACTTAGCCGTCATATTATATTATATATTATATACTTTCTAACCAAGTATTTGTCTGCATCTTTGAAGAGTGCGCGGCATCTAGTCCATCGTCACCGGTGCGGTGCCTTTATTGGTATTAAGCTAAGATCTAGATAGCTTTACTTCGTCCATGGCGGGAGGGCTGTATTGTTTTTCTACTTCGCACAGATTGGTTCTATGTTTCTTAGAACGGAATTCGCTTATTCGCTGTAAAACAGACTGCAGAAGGAGGTTTTCCATATTCTAAGCACCCTAAATACCTATATTGCTCTTATGTGCGGTCACAGCATTGAATAAAATTCGAAAAATATTTAGTCCTGTCATTTGGGGCTCAAAAACGGGTTAAACTGGAAAGTTTTCCGGGAGTTTTGAAAATTGGTGGTTTTATAGATTTCGACATGCTCTTTCCGAATATCCACTTTGCACTCTCGTATCATTGCCGCTCGATCCACCATTTTGGACCAATGGCGCCTAAAACCGTTTCTTGGCAATATCTTCTTTCCGGCTTGTTTTACGAAAAAAAAATTGAAGTAGTAAAATAAACTAGAGAAAATTTCCTTTAATTTATGTCATAACCATTTTTCTTATAAAATAAGTAGTTTACGTGTACGAGTACTTTAATATCGACTCAACACGCCTTATAGTAAAAAACTCATTTCTTCTTCACCCTAAAGCGTTATGTTTCGTAGTAGGTGAAAGCTGAAAAGTTTTGCAACTTAGATTTTCCCAGTTCCAGAAACTACAAAAAAAAAAGTTTTTGAAAATATTTTAAACGGAAGTTACTATGGTTACCTTCATCTTTCTGAATATCAATTTTGGTTGTAATCTAGAATGTGGAAGAAAAAAAAAATCCATCTTAATTTTTTTCCGCCAAAACATAATTCGAAAAACCTTTTTGGTCCCGAGTTGTGGACCGAATTTTTTTGAATTAATTGAACATACAAGCGATTTACCATCACTAAAGGAGTCTGATGATCGGATTGGCCCCGTGAAATAGCTATAACTTTAGCCTTTGAACTTGTTTGTATAGTACATAAGTTGTTGTTCTTCATTAAAAAAGCTTCTACTGTGTAACAGTGTAGACTGCAACCTAGTTTGGAGGAAAAATAAGCCTTTAAATACAGCTAAAAAAATGAATGAATGAAATGAGAAAAAACCTCTGCAGAATGTCAAAACAACCTTATGTTCCAAATTTGAAGACGATTGGCCCGGCCATTCTGTCACATACGTACAGACAGACAGAATCGGAGTTTCTTTATTATAGTTATGTCATGTTTGAAAATTATCTCAATTTTTTAATCTGCACGCAAGTAAAAAACTGAAGGAAAAAAAGAAATAAGAAAAATGCATAACCTTACCCTATTTTACCTTACCTTACAAAATAGCTATGGGTATGGCGTCTACCGCCTTTTTAATGGCTTTCTTTGGAAATTGCAAATGTTTTTTCCATACTTTTTTCGATCTTTCTTCCATTAAAATACACGTCGCTTTAATTTTGTTTAGCTTCTGCTCATAACAGTAAGCCTAATAAACTTCAGCTAATAGAATATGCTTTTTCTAGGTTCTGAACTTAAAAAATAAATAAAAAAATTGAATTCTGAACGCTCTGAAGCAAAAAGAAAATAACTCCTTTAAACTGTGTTTTATCTCTACAAATCTTTTTTTTTAAGTATACCCCATGCCCTTCTCTGCATCCCTGACAATGTTGGTGTACATAATTTCATGAAAATCGGTTGAGTAGTTAAGGCGTGAAAGCGTAAAATAAGGAAATAATCTCACATAATATTAGGATTAATCGTTTCTTAGATCAGATACACTCACAGTACAATTATAATCTGCAATATTTGTTTTTGTAAGCAATACCTTACTACTATATATACAAATCAAATTATGCTTTTTATGCATCCTTTTTGTTTTTATTTTTTTTTCTTTACTAATTTTGAGTTTAAACTTTGCCGCATTTAAAATTGGAATCCTTTTTTCTTTTTTTTCTTTTTAACAAAATAAACTTTCCTTTTTATTTGTTTTTGTTATTGTAAGCCTCTTGAATTAAGGTATACCTAGTCAAAACAAGTTTTTTTTCTTGTTGCCAGCTTATTTTTTTTTTCGTTTCACATGCAAGGTAATTTGAGTCTAGGAAAGTTCTTGTCGTAATGATTCGCTTCTTGCTTCTTTTTCACTACAAGTCGGCTGTAAAATTGTGAAGCGCATACAAAGTTTTGGGCAAAAAGCGTAAAGTTTTCTTTGTTTTTTTTTTCTTTTTATTTAGGTTTCTACTTTACATTAAATGCATTTTCTTGCAAAAGTTTTTCTTTTCTATATTTTTTTTTATTTTGTATTCAGAGCAAGTTTATTTCTTAATTTCAATTCTGTCACACAGTTGAATTCAACATTTAATTTTGCAGAAATGTATGCAGTTTTTTTGATTAGAATAAAACGATTTGCTTATAATTCGTTTTAACTTTTTACTTTACTGGCGCAGTGAATTAAAAAAAAAAAAAAATTCTTTAAAAAATAAGTTTTGTTTTGGGAAAGCTTTTTTGCTTTAACAGTTCACTCACAGTATCTAGTTGAGAATGAAAGTAACTGTATCTGCTTTATAACTTTCTTTCCTTAAATAATTTGGGTCTCCATTTTTTCTTAGCCTATGTTTTGAATTTTTTAAGGTGTTGTTAAGAGTATCTTCATCTTTTGTGTAGAGCACTTCAATAAACACTAGGCTCGAGGCTTATGTGACCGCAAACGTACATTTAATTTAAAAATTTAGTTTGTGTGTATTTTTTAATTTTTTAATATATTTATCATTCAGCGTATGTAGACACATTTATGTAATATTGTAATGCTACGTAATTTTATTTCGAAATCAGTTTCATGTGATCATAGAGTGTATTAAAAAGGTGTGTCAAAATAAGATTAATATTATTATTAAATGTAATAAAAAATAATAATTTGTATATGTATCTTTTTGAGTAATTATTAGTACTTGCGTGTTGTTTGAAGATTTTCTGTGTTTTGTTAAAATTTTTTAAGGAGGTGGTGTTCGATTTGATAATTTCTATAACCAAAAAAAGAGTATATTTTTATGAAAATATTTAAAAATAGTGCCAATAACAACTGAATTTAATAATATTTAATATTTTTTTCTAAACTGGGATTTAAAATGTTAATTAAGGGAAGTTTTCAAGTGGCACTTCATTTGTAAACATATATATACTATACGTGGAAACTCTTTAATTATTTAGCAATTCTTTTGCGTTGCATCGAAAACCATAATTATGAGTAATGTTTATGGTGCATCCTAATTTTTTCAGCTTTTATGATATAGATCAAATTTAGGATGAATAAATTACACATAAAAAAGGAAAATTATTTTTTTTAAGCGGAGACAAAAAAATCAAAAGTGCACACGCAACGTTTGATTCTTTTACTCGCTTTCCCTGTCCTATGTTTGCAGTAGATGAAGTTTAACAATCGCGGTAAATGCTATGTTATTTAGTCCTCACTAAGAAATCCAGGAATGGATCAATTCAATTGTTACTAAAGCCTTTTCTTCTTCCACCGACAATTGTTATGATCCAAATTGGCACTAGAACTCTCACACTTCTCTACTACGTCCTAAGGTACGACGACACCGTTTGATATGTTCAATAAATTCAAATCTTGACATCTTGATTGGATCAAATGAAATGCTTCAATATGGTTATGGAAGAAACCGCACCTCTTCAAATTTCTTCAAATTTGTATTGTGGAACAACCACAAATTCGACGTTTCACTGCGAACACTACGAGGTTTCTAGGGTCTCTTCGAAGATGCAACAATTTTTTTTTACCGTAAATATTCGTACTACAAGTTCTAGCTCGAAGCAGTACGAAGGGGGAAACTTGTGGTCCCTGTCGAGATAATAACATTCGGTGGAAGAAAAAGATAACTCGTGCTGTATGAGAGGAATTATTGAAGTGGCCAAACTCAGTTAAGAAAAATCTACGATTTCATGTATTTAAACTTTTTTTTTTTTAATTTATTTTGACAAGGCTAGACACCAATGATTGAGCATAACTTCGTTAAACAAATTTACAAACGTTCAGCGGTTAGTTCCATAGGAATCATTTCCTTGGTTCGACATTCGTATGCTAATTTTGACATTTGATATCTCAGATGTATTTATTTAAAAAATAAAAAAAATTGATATTTACATAGGGAAAAATAAGTATATTCATAATTTGAGCCATATCCTATTAATAATGTCCAATAAGAGTCCTGGTGTTGTCTTTTCCGTTTTTTTTTCTAAGCTCATTCATAAACTACCTGCTTCCTGTAAAGAAAGAAAAAAACAATAAATTATTCAGCTTCCAATGACGATTTCTTTTGAATCAAAAATACGATTTCATACTTACTTTAATGACTTTCATCAAATTAATATACTCGCAGAGAAAAAAAAATGAAAAGTCCTTCTGTTTGACATCCAAGACAAAGTGCTATGCCAGAGGGCATGTAGCACCATTAGTCTAACCCGTTCGCTGTTGCACTTTTAATGTTCTTAATGTTCATTGAACTTACATATAGAAAAGAAGATAACTAAAAAGAAAAACGTCATTCAAAAGAAATAGGCACTCAAATAAAAGTGCACAAGAAAGTTGTGAAATGGCAAAAAAAAAAGAAAAAATGAACACCCAGTCAACTTTAGTTTTTCAATCGTAGGTAAGTTATAAGAACGGTATCCATATCGTCGCATAATATAGCCAGCCGACATTCCCATTTACCAAACATGTAATAAGAAAAAAAAAACTAAATCGAGCATCAGAACAGCACTACGACACAATCATTCAAAGGATCACACAAGGAAATGTATTAAGGAATGAAACGGAAAATCTCCTCGCCTGAGTCGACCTCGATATTTTTCTTCCGAGAACTGAAAAACGAGTATCAAGTAAAATATGTTGGGAAAAAATCGAGTCCTTAGAACGAAGGCTCCTTGCAACAATGGATTCTCAACAAATCTGTTCTTATACTACATTCACTCGAAGCAAGCGAGAGTAAAGCAGGATGTCTTTGATTTTGAAAAATGTATTGAACACCCACACTCAGTCGTGCCCATAGACACACATATTGGGATAATATGTATATTCCTGTAGTATTTGCTGGAGGAAATAAAGGTGGTAGCACATTATGAATGAAAAATGAAATCGACATCTAGTGAATAAAAATATTCACAGATGCTTGCTAGACATTAAGAAAATTTTTTATCAATAATTTAGGTCGTTTTTTTAAATAGAGAAATATATAAATATTGAAACAAAATGAAATATATAAATTTTTAAAGATTTTTCAAGGGTTTGATTGCTTATAACAATGTTATTCTTGTAGTAAAATTTATTATAAAATTAAGTGATTTCCTTATTTAATTAATTTTAATAACAGCGATTATTTAAAATAAAAGTAAAAAGGATATGCAGTGTTACTCCTTTAGACAACTTAAGATATATATTTTTTTGAATAATAAGTAGAATCGCCAATGCTTGAATACGTACATATATCGTTAATTACTCATTATCGTTAAAATAAAAAATGAATCAAAAACAAATCAACGTCTATGTTAAATTACACGAAGTACCGTTAAGAAATTAATTTTAACTTATAAACAAATATTTTAAAACAAAATTATATAACAATTTATGAACAATGTCTTTCCACTTGAATAAAAAACAAGTCTAAAGATAAAGGCAAACTTCGTATTTCACCTAAAACCTTTGCCACATAATTGTACATAACGAACCACTTATAATGGAACAATCACATACTGGACATGGCCAAAAATGTCGCAAGATGTGAAGGTTTTTCCGGAAATCCAAGAAATGTTTCTTTCTTTCTGATCTTTCTGTTATCTTTAAAATCTATTTGGTCCAAAGCTTGAATATAACTCCAATCTACATATGAGCTGGTACTCACATAACTAACAAAAGTCTCATATTTTCGTCTGACCATCGTCGTATTTTTTTTTTGTCTCTCGCTCTTTATTGTTACTTCTATCCTCTTGCTCTTGAAATAGCTGCATTCTTCCCCTTAAACAATTAAACCATTATACTCGTGCTCTTCTCTAAGATCAGTCGTTTACACAGAGGCCTGACACTAATTTTTGTCGAACCGTCATATATATACAGAAATTCGCTCTTTAGCCGTACTATACGAATTTGTAGACTTAGCTCTGTCTTTCCCTCTGACTATGATTTTCAAAAAAATTATGATCAACACCGATACCTTTGAAGGCTTACGAATGGCCGACAAAAAAATATCGACAGAAAAATACCGACTGAAGTTTGATCGACAACAAAAAAAAGTCGACAGGCGATTTAAATGCCGATTGAGAAATTGTCGGTAAAATATCGATTTTCATTAAAAATACAGTAAAAAGAGGAATGCTCTCTTTTAATATGTAAACTCAATTTTATTATTAATTCAATGTTGTAAAATAAAAAAAAAAGTTTTTTTTAAAATTTTTTCACAAACGATAAACAAATCACTCAATTACTATTTTTTCCTTATTTTTATTTTATTTTTGAATTATTATGTAAATTAACACTGCAATTAATTTTGCCTTTCATTAAATTACCAATATTTACAGAATGATGCAGGATATGCTTAACTGTTGGTATAAAAAAAATAACAATTATCTGAGAAAGGCTTGTTGATCGACAGTGGCAAAGCAAATGATGCTCACATAAATATATATATAACGGGTGATTTTTTTGAGGTTAGGATTTTCATGCATTAGTATTTGACAGATCACGCGGGATTTCAGACATGGTGTCAAAGAAAAAGATGCTCAGTATGCTTTGACATTTCATCATGAATAGAGTTACTAACGAGCAACGCTTGCAAATCATTGAATTTTATTACCAAAATCAGTGTTCGGTTCGAAATGTGTTTATGTGCTTTTTTATCGACAAATTTTGCTCAGCGATGAGGCTCATTTCTGGTTGAATGGCTACGTAAATAAGCAAAATTGCCGCATTTGGAGTGAAGAGCAACCAGAAGCCGTTCAAGAACTGCCCATGCATCCCGAAAAATGCACTGTTTGGTGTGGTTT
The DNA here is from genome assembly GCA_963971375.1 of Platycheirus rosarum. Classification (NCBI taxonomy): domain Eukaryota; kingdom Metazoa; phylum Arthropoda; class Insecta; order Diptera; family Syrphidae; genus Platycheirus; species Platycheirus rosarum. The sequence goes on along the minus strand of OZ020508.1, from coordinate 57,109,182 downwards.
GTACGCTGGTGGAATCATTGGACCGTATTTTTTCAAAGATGCTGTTGGACGCAACGTTACGGTGAATGGCGATCGCTATCGTTCGATGCTAACAAACTTTTTGTTGCCAAAAATGGAAGAACTGAACTTGGTTGACATGTGGTTTCAACAAGATGGCGCTACATGCCACACAGCTCGCGATTCTATGGCCATTTTGAGGGAAAACTTCGGAGAACAATTCATCTCAAGAAATGGACCGGTAAGTTGGCCACCAAGATCATGCGATTTGACGCCTTTAGATTATTTTTTGTGGGGCTACGTCAAGTCTAAAGTCTACAGAAATAAACCAGCAACTATTCCAGCTTTGGAAGACAACATTTCCGAAGAAATTCGGGCTATTCCCGCCGAAATGCTCGAAAAAGTTGCCCAAAATTGGACTTTCCGAATGGACCACCTAAGATGCAGCCGCGGTCAACATTTAAATGAAATTATCTTCAAAAAGTAAATGTCATGAACCAATCTAACGTTTCAGATAAAGAACTGATGAGATTTTGCAAATTTTATGCGTTTTTTAAAAAAAAAATATCTCAAGCTCTTAAAAAATCACCCGTCATATGCAAGTGAACATCATTCACTTTTCCACCGTCGGCACATATTTGACTTTATCAAGAATGATGCAAGAGATGTTTACGTTTCCTTCAAAGTTGCAACATATTTATTATCCCGTCTGATCGATCTTCAATCCACAACACTTAATTCGGTCAAACCTTGTTAATATTATGTCTTCTCAGAAATAAAACACGTGGTATTAATTAAAACAGTAATTCAGTTCTCTTATTTATTACTAATTAACAACTAGTTTGGACCGAGGTTGAAATGCAAGTGAGAGAGTAACTGTCAAAAGCAATCATAAGAAGACACTCAATAACTGCAATATACTACCGTTAATACCTTAGCTTAGACAATTGCATTGCATTCCTGAAAGGATTCTCGAAGGTACAGCAAATAAAGCTTCGGTCATAATGTCAAAAGTCTTTAGCTGTACCACACGAATGTGGAACACATGAGCCCAGTTTTTTTCTATTTTGTACTAAAGAACATAAATACATTGATAAAAATATATATATGCTTTACTTCGTTTTTGGAAGTAGTGCATCCCATACAGATATGTATGTCTTCGCTGGCCGCATTTTAAAGATTATAATGTTTTAGCTGATTCAATTTATTCTCCTATTGAAACTACGCCATGTGATCAACTCAACATAGTGAGGTAAACAAATGAAATTTCCACGCAAGCAATATTTTTTGTTTTGCTCCAATTGACAATTGACAACTACAATAAACTTAATAGTATGCTTGAAAATGTACTCAAATATTAGACAAAAAATCGAAAAACGATGCTTTAAATTACATAAGTTCCTTTGATCCTCTTCTACAAGGGTAAAACAGTTTATAAACTAAAGCTGGTGTTTTCCTTTAAAAAGTGGCAACATTAGGTAATAAATTTCATCTGTTTTCGTATTCCTGCCAAAAATAGGATAAAAAAAAAAAAAAAAAAAATAAATATATCTTTCCACATTCCTTGCTCTTAAAGCAAAATAAATTTCTTTCTGCTTCACAACTCAAACAATCCAAACTTAATCCATTTACAAATCTCTTTGCCACCATTTGTGCTTACATCATTTAACACAGAACTTGATGATTTGATTTTGTTGTTATTCTTTACTTGGGCATCCCCATTTGAAGAGATTTCCCAACCAAAAACATCCTTACGTCAGTCGATATGGAGCTACTTGTACGAATATTGTAATAAGAACTTTTATGAGCACTTCCAGTCCAAAATACATCCTTGACAACACAGGCAATAATAAAACAAAAAAAAAAGAAACGACTACAGTTCGACAGTGTTTTGACAAGCTGTAAGACAGGATAACTTACACAGAAATGCTGTTGCTGTAAAAGGGTGTAACAGTATAGTGTTTACTCTTTCGTATGTGATTCGACAGATTTAATTTGAATTTTTAGGTTAAATGGACATAATGCCGAGGTAGTAAAATTCACTTAACATTAAACATTCACATCATTCACGCATCGATTTTCAACTGATCAGGTGAATTTTGTTTATATTTCATATTAAAAGGAACAGAAAAATGTGCGACAAAATGTTACCAATTTTTAAAGGGCATGGATGCTTTAATCATATAGCACGGGAAGTCTATAAAAGTTAACTTAAGGAGTGATGTAGATAAATGGATTTGTAATGTATATTAGTGTAGGTGTTTTGGATACAAAAATGGGAGGGAAAAACGAACCAGACAAAACATTCCACATTCGTGTGGTACGATTCAAGAATGAATCTGTGTACCTAACAGTATCTTATAAGTTGAATTAAAAGTTGAATTCGAAGTATATTGAGTATTAAGTGCCTTGCGCATGAAAAGCGAACTGCGAATTGCGAATTGCGAAAGGCGAATGATCGCAAATTTTGGCATTCCTTTCACATTAGTTTTTTTTGGTTGCCAGGTGGCTGCAAAATGCATTTTTTATTTGTCAGCCAGTAGTCACAATGAAAACATTGAGAACAAAACAATTTTACTTTAAATTGGCTTTTGTGGTTTAAATATTTTAAGAAGAGATAATGTTGGCATGTGCAGTGCACCCATTAATATGGATCGTAACAAGAAAGGAGAATTTTGTACCTTGATAAATCAACTCGAAAAATATCCTGGACGGTTTCAACATACTTTCGAATGTCCATAGAAAAAATCTACTTAATTTTTGACCTGCTTGAATCGGATTTGAAACCAAAACATTAAGAATTTAGGAAAGATTTTATATCTCTAAAAGAGAAATTTGTCGTTACTTTTAAATAAAAAATCACCTAACTCAAAAAACAACAGAGTGACGTAAATAAATTATATGTTAAGTTAAATTCGAGCGAATTTTTTATTCGCAGGTTTGTGGATCGCGTTCTGATAAGGATTAGGATTTAGCTTTGACAGTTCGCTGTCGTGATTTTCTTGATCGTACGGAAAAAATATTATGTTCAATTTTGGAATATAAACCATTTAAATGCATTATTTTTCTTTCTAAATTTGTAGAATTAACTTTTTGTTAAAAACAAAACTTCACAGAATCTTTTATTTTTACCAAATGAGAGGAAACAATCTAAATTTAGGGATTTTAGGGTTTTTTTAAAAAAAAAAACGATTTTTTGTCATATTATGTTTAATGAAAAAAAGAATTCCAATTCTTATTTATGTACATTATTATAATGCATTGATTAATGTAATTTTTTTGCATAATTAAACTATAACTATACGACAGTACCATCAAGGCTCAAATCACGGCTTCCGTCATCTTCTGAGTAGTTATATTTTCCTTCGAACTTTTAAGCCGAAAGAACACAATGAAAAGGAACTGAGAGGAATTTTGCATCGTTCGTTTTTTTACAGGATTGTCCTTTAAAATACTGTCCTATTTTTGGATTTTGGCTGACGCACAAGAATACAATTTTATTGATTCATGTAACAAAACGAGTTTTTGAAATAAGCTCGTTATTTGGTCTAGGTATTTGTTGCTGCACAGGGTTACTGTACGAGACCAAAATCATTTGTAGAATTTTTCCTTCGAAGCAACTTAAGAGATTAACTTTTAGAGTTCGGCGTTATTTCTCTCGATGTTATTTCACGGCACACCCTTTAATGATATTTAATCCAGAAGCTTTTTATTTTTAACTGATGAGTTTTAACAAAAATTTTCTATATATGATTAATATAATTGAGTATTGGTAAAGAGAAAGGTCCTTCTTATCGTAACATAAATATAAAACAAATCGAATTTAATTTTATAATTTAACCGTAAGAAATTTAAATCTTATAGGTAAATTATAAAATATTTTAAGGCACACCTAATTATAAGAATTTTTTTTAAATATATCTAAGTTTTTATTTTTTTTTTAAATCTCAATAACACTCTAAATTATGCACAAGAAAAAATGTACTCTGAAATTGGCCCTAGGTTAAGAGATATTTTTATGAATGTTTTATTTAAATTTAATTGAATTAGACCAAAAAATGTTATTTAAAGTCAAAAGAAAAACAGTTTTATGTTTACAAATCTTCGTACCATTTTTTAAAGAAGAGAATATTTAAAACTGAATCGAAATACGTATTCAAGAAGCAAAATATCAAATGGGGTCTTATGATTTAGACCTAAAGCTGGAAAAGAAAACAAATTACAGCGAAATGGAAACCACGAAAGCAAACGCATTTAAGTATGAACAAATGCGAATTTGAAAAATTAAAAACAATCTCATACGTCAATAAAATGCCAATTGTTTGTTACCGCTAAAGCTGTCTCTGGCCAAAGAACTCAAGACTCAATTTGCTCTGAGAACTTTTTTTCAGTTGTTACCTTATTTCGTAATCTACTACTTTTCATTTCTTAAGCATGCAACCATTTCAATATTTAATATTTTTAGTTTGTACCACCTCACATTTTTTTTTTTTAGTTTAATTTCCACCTCAAAAAGGATGATATAAAAATCACTACATCACGTTAAAAAAAAAAGTTATAATCACTTTGTTTAGTTTAACTTATTAAAATCACAATTCAAATCATTTCAATGCATTTGCAGGATTGTATTCGATTATATGATTTCGATTTATGATTTTGTTTGACGTATTTATTCATTCACCATTTTTCTAAATACCACACGATAAATAATATCAGAAATGATATCGCAACTTTATATGCAATATAATAATTAAACAAAAAATCACTAAAAAAAAATTAAAAAATAGCGCACCATTTTTCGCAATGAAGAATTTGTCAGCCATTTCCTTTCATCACCACGTTTTTTCTCATCACGTTATTTCACCACTTTCAACCATTTAAATCGCAACATCAAGACTTAGAAATTATATGCAATTCGTTTATATATATGAGAATATACAGTAAATATAAATAAAGTGAAGTTATAAACAAATATAACTACTATATGTTTATACAAACACAATTTCTGCACTACACATAGCAGTCAGCAATAATTATTTTTGTTTCTATGAGAAATCAGCTTCATATAACTTAAGAGAAACAAAAATATATAATAAATCACCAATATTCACCATTTTCAATCACAAATAAATCACCAACGTATTGCACATAAAAATGAAAAATTATGAATCACCACTTTTTCCATATATATATTTATATACCTACACGAAAACAATTTTTTAGACGTGGAATGCTCACAAAATATTTATACCAACAAAACAAAAACTCTTAAAAAGGATCACATAGAAAATAAAACCAAAAGTACAATAATAATATAAAAAAAAAACACTGAAACAAATAAACTGGCTATATATACCTACCTACATAATAACTGAAGCACTGTATGCAATACATCCAACCACAAAAATCTTATATCACAGAAATATCCTACCTACTACACCGGAAATACGGAACTACTACTTTTGTTGCAATAATAAAATATCAATGAAATGTAAATTGACACACTTCTTTGACACCACGCCCACTAACATTTAACTATAATACCACTGCATTTTGTACATTTTCACCACAAAAATCCAGTGACAGTGAATTCAATAAAAATATAATTTTTGTTTGATAAATAATTAGAAATTCGTTAATTTTAAAACTTAAAAAACAATTATGGTTGAGTTTTTTGCTATAACGAATAACGCCATCACTCCTCAATCACACTCACATTTTGTAAACCTTTAGTTAAAAACAATGCGATGATTTTAATTCAATAAAACAGGACTAAGAGGTGGGAACTTCACATAAATCTGCTGATTCGGTATGGACAAGGATAGACGAATCCATTATTATTTGAAAAATGTTTAATAATTATTAGTTTAAATATTTACCTTGTATTAAAAATGAGTAAGTTGCAACGTTTTTGTATTAAGGAATTTAAAAACTTCAGTATGTGGGATTTTTTTTTTGATAGGAGTTGAGTGTGTAACAGTTTTCGAGATTATCCAGAAATTCTATAAACGTAAAGGGTTTTGAGTTATTAAGTTTTTTGCATTAAAATATTTAATAATAATTATTGGAAAATCCAAGTTGTTAGTACTATTTTGACAGCATGCTTGTTTTAAAAGCTTTGACGCTAAAACACATGCGCTTATCTGCAACCGACTTTGTCCTTTGGCGTTTAAAAAGGGCTCAACCCATAGAATACGATGTGTCCAGTGCAGCTACGAATCCGGTGACGTTGCCGCATGCGATGAAAAGAGGTGACCAATTGATTTAATTTTAGATTTAGCAAATTTAATTTGCAATAATTCAATATTGAGTCCATTAATCGAGATAAAAAAAACAATCTTATGCTTCAAGTTGGACCAAATTACACACAGAATAGAAAATTTCATAAAAATCGGTTCAATATTTTTGCAATTTATTGACGACAAACATCGTGACATGAGATTTGTATGTATTATGTAGATAGCAAAATTACCCGGCGTTACTTGAGTTTAAAATACATTTTTTTGATCCCAACAACAGAGCTATTAATCGCAGCCGATTAGAAACTACCAGGCTACCAGCTTACTATGTTAATAAACACAAAGAACTTTTTTAAAAATCACTCGCCATTTATGTAAATTTAATGTTGATAACGAATTGTAAAGGTACAGGACGAGAAGCTCGTTCTCCAATATCTCCTGCCCAGTTTGAATTATCGGGTCAAAATTTTGGTAAGGCTTTTTTATTTTTATTTGAATTAAAAAAAAAGGTGACCGCAACGCCACCTAGGGGTAATGGTCTTAGTTATTTCTTAAGACAGCAGCTATCTACCTGTGTCCAAAATTGGAGCAGCCGTTCCCGAGAAACATGTTATCCTTTTCTATACTAAAATATTATAAAGAGGAAAGATTTGGTTGTTTGTTTTTGTTTGTTTGCATTTAATAGGCTCTGAAACTACTGAACCGATTTGAAAAATTCTTTAACTATGGCGAAGCTACACTATTTCCAAAAAGTTAGGGATCCTTACTTTGCAAATAAAAAGGGCAACGGCAACGCGTGGCCGGCTCTGCTAGTTATTGATACAGACAACATTTTTTTGAAAATTTGTAATAAAACAAGTAAATTTCAATAGGAACCAAAACCTTAACGAAAAACACTTGTTGCTATCAGGTTGTACAATTGGATAAAAAAAAACTTCGACTTCCGCAGGACGGATTTTCAATTTTTTTTGTTTCTAAACCATCTAAACCATCTACAAAATGGCTCAGCTATTTACAATATATCTTATCGTATTTTTTATGAAAATTCATTTTGAACATTATTTCTATACTTAAATGCAGTGTCGAAAAATGTGTAGAGTGGTAACCAGTTTCCCCCATTAGAATGTGTTTAGTTTGTTCGATTGTCAATGATAGCTTCCCGAAGAAAATAAGTCTCAAGTCTTTATAAATTGGGTAGTACCCCGTGGCTTAGTGGTTATTGTATTGGACTGCTAAGCGAATGAGCCTGGGTTTCGAATCCCGCTCATAGCCACCATCTTCTCCGGGGTACTTCCTCTTGTGAGGAATTGACAAAACCACCAAGAGTAAAATTTTTCTCGGCGGTAAACTATAGGTCTCTTCCATTCTTGCAGATTAACAATACACACGGAAATGGTTGAGAGTATAAGTCACTAGGACTTGGCTCTTTAACGAGCTGTCGCGCTTCGATAGAGAAGCGAGAGCATAATGCACGGTGGATGGGGATTTCCATATTCGTTTTGTAAAATAAATGGCAGAGAATATTTTTTTCATTATTATGACAATTTTGCATTTTGATAGTAATTATAAAATTGTAATTTAAAACAAAAGAACAATATTTTTTTATCTAGATATTTTTTTGGAATTCTGAATTTTTAGCAGGATTTACACCGATTTGCGTTACAATTATAACATTTCGCAAAATTTGCTTTTCATTTAGATTTAATTCTGTTGTTCAAAAGTTTTGTGATAAGTAATGTAAAAAAAAAATGGATGAATAATTAAAAATGTTAAACGAGTTCTAAGAATCCGCATTACATTCATAGATACAATGTCCCAATATTATAGACGGTTGAATGTGAAACTAAAACAAATAAAGTATGCTGCTAAGATAATAAGTGTGGGTTTTTAAATAGACCACCGAAACATTTATTTTTTCTTAGTGCGAAACTAGATTTTAAATAAGAAGAAATCCCTGCATTATTTTTCTACTGCAAATCTAGAACTCTCTGAAGGAATGACAACTCGCTCTCACAAAATGTCAAAAATTTCTTTGAACTTGTTCTTTTTTCTCTTTTTTGCAATGCCTTTGAAAAAAACATGAAAGCAAGTTGTCAAATGACATTCAAACAAATACAATAAAAATCAAACTCGTTTTATGTTCTTTTTTGCAAGAAAAGTCTGAAATATGAAAATTAAAAGCGAATCCAAGAAATTCTCTGCGTTTTGATCTCTTCTCTCTATCGAACAAGTATGACTTAAATAACGGGTGTTTTTTTTTAGACGTGTAGTTTTTAATCTGGTAAAATACTTTTTTTGGAGTAAGTTTTTGTGACAGCTTTCACTAGATTTATGCTCAGTTTGCTTTGCCATGTTCAACATGAATAGACTGACAACATTCGCCGCGTTATCGCCGATATACGACCACAAATGGTGGGTTTGTTTTATATCCCCTTTATTTTTCCTGATATTACTATTAAAGTATCAGCAAAAACTGCGCTAAGTAACAGCCCATCACTAGCTAAAACATGAAATTTCAAATTGCTTTGATATCTGTTGTTAAAAGTTAAAAATTGGTCTACTTGATCCAGTGCGTCCGGCACCTTTAGCTCACTTCCCATAAGAACAGGTGTATTTAATCGAGCTGTCAGCTGTATGGCGCAACGCAACGGAAGAACGGATTTAATGGGTTGAGCCTTTAAAACTTCAATGCGTTTTTTTTAACATTTTCATTTAAAAATAATATATCAATCGCTATGTTACGTTATCTTTATGTACGTCAAACTAGACGTTTGTAAAAAAGCAGCATCATGATAATCTCTTCACAATACTTCATATATGTATGTACATAGTCGAACTTCAAACTTTTCCCATTTGTCAAAGTTGGTTTTTAAGCGTGTTTTTGTTTCCGCTTTTACTTCTTTGCAACGAAGATTGTCAGTACAGGAAGGAAAGGTTGTTTACATCTCAGATTTGAGGCACAGTTTTGCATATTATGCTTATCCCATACTAGAGCTTTTGCAACGATGACGTATAGTATGCTTAATATTAATGGTCATCAGCATTTTGATGTGAATGCTTTTGATTTTGATTGACCACTTTACACTCTGTCCAACATAAAGTTGTCAGTTCTAGGAAGTTAAGTACTAACTCTGATGGCAGCGGAATCTCTTTAAACTGTGGGAGAGCAAAAATATTACAGGGTTTGTGTAGTGCTCATTATAGATCATTGTTTTAAAAAAGCTTTAAAAAAGCACCAATTATGAAAGCTTTTTAGCAAAATCCAAAGCAAAATCTACCATGGCTTGCATTAACGTAGAAGTGGATGTGTACGTCCACTAGTAGGTGTTATAAAATTAGTTCTTGGGTTTTATTAAAAGAATGTAAAATTCCTTTATTATATTTGAAAATTTTAATATAAAAACAAATTTCTTAAAAAATAGAAAAAAAAACTAGTCAGCTAGTAACAACCTTCAGTTTCTCACGGAAGACAAATATTACAACAAAAACTTTAAACGCAGTATCATGGGATAAATTTACAAAGTTCGAGGATATAAATTCATGAGGTTTATAAGGTTTACGAGAATTTTACGCCATTGCATGAATACCCCTTATGGGCTTGTTTTAAATATACGCCAGGAGGGTTGCTTGCAAGATATATTCTGTAAGCTGTGGGTAAGGCAGTGTACGTTACTTGCACAAAAAAAATTTAAAAAAATTAGTATAGTGCTAAGTCTGTGGTCTTATTGCGTATTTCATAGGAATTTTATTGGTAAACAGATTGGCAGGCAGTAGAGTTCAGAAGTTTTGTGGTTAGTGCGTCGGATTACTATACCAAAGGGTCAGGGTTTTTATTCCTTTTTTTTCTCTAAAAGTTCTTATGTAGCCCTTCCACCTCGTTCGTAAATTTTAGGTCCCCTCCGCTCCTGATCAATATTCACAAGGCACACCATATTATGTACTCGTTTTTTCCTCCCTTAATTTGCAGCCCAAGGTTTATTGCTCGATCTAGATTCTAGATGAATGAATCTTGAACAGCTTGTTGACCTCTTCTGATAATTGCGATGTCGCCTGTGTAAGCTGGTTTGGCTGAACTCAAACGTCAGGTCAAAGATGATGCACCTAGACCACCCCTTCGATGATCGGTCTAAACAGCAATCTTTTTTCTTCATTGTAGATTTCATACAATTCGTGATTGTACAATCTCCGAAATCTGCCACGAGGTCAAAAATTCTCCGTCAGACTTTTCTCTCAAATGCGGAAAAGAGATTAGACTGCCTTTTTGTAGGTACCGAAGTCTGGGATCCGTTTGTGATATAAGACCATAGTCTTATACAGCTTAGTTTTGATTTTAAAATTTCAGGATTTAAAGAGATTTGACAGACTATAGTAGGTTCTGTTGGATTTAAGCAGTTGCCCGCGATTTTCTTCCTCCATATTGTTATCGGCAGCTTTTTTTTAACCCAACGAAGTTACAGGACTGCACTACTTCAAATTCATGCTCAACTACGCTGATAGTTGGACAAACACTTTTCGCAATCGTAGCCACCACTCAGTTTTCCCTTCATTAATATACGGCCTTGGGTTATGTGCCGTCTGGGTAAAAGAGCTTTCTGCTGATGATATCGATGTCATCGCGTAAGCCAATAACTTAGTGACGAGAGTCCCTCTTAGTTGAGCCAGAGTTACGGATTGCTTTCTACAACGCCAAGTAGAAGAGAATGCAAGACAGCCCATCCCCTTGTGGGGTCTTTTAAAGATTTTGTTTCATGTATATCTATTGTGAAGTAAAAAAAAAACTCAATCAAAACTCCAAAATAATACCACAAATCTCTTCAGTTTAAATAACAGCAAATTTAAATTATTCCACTTATTCGCAATTCAAATAAATTTTTATATATCAACACTTCTTATTTAATCTCAATTCAATCACTTTTTACTACCGCTTCTAGTTGTTAACAATTCTACTTTTGAAAATAAACTTATTTCTTAATGCCATCTACTCGTGTATTTATACAAATTTACAAACTTCTGGAAGCTTCCGTCTGGTTCTGGCACAATTTAAGCTTTCGGTTGTTTGTACTGATTTGAGTTCAAATTCGGGCTCGAATTAGTACTCAGTCAAAAAATATTGCAAATATGTAGCATACTTTTAGGAGCATGGTTGTTGTACACAATAATATGTTGGTGTTATGTTAAAAATGGTTGTTGTACAAAATATATCCTGCAGATGTCTTTAAATTGGAAACAAAATGTAATTTTCGAATATGTTAACATTTTGTTGCAACATCACACTATATTTATGCTGCCTAAATACCAGCTACTTATCTAATTGTCGTTGAAACGCTAAGAATGATCATTAACTTCATATACCATGACAGCAAAGAAGGCTCTCTTTTTCTTCTAATTCGTTTATTAAATCGTAGTTATTTTTTTTTTAATTGTTACGGCACGTTCACAATTCAATCTGAAATAACTCGTGGCTAAATGAAAATCTTAACCTAAAGCTTAAACATTAACTTAACTAATCTACTTGTCCTTATTAATTTGTATTTAAAACACCTAGGAAATATTCAGTACCTTTAAAATACTAAAATAAAATAATAATATCAACAATAATTAAATTAAATAAAAGAAGACTTCTAGACATATTTTTGTATAAAACTTAAAATAAACTAACATTACTTAAACTTCCTAAACCTACTTTCACTTTATAAAATCATTATTTTATTCAATATTATTTATGGTGTTACTTTTTTTAATAATTTTTTTTTAAATTTATTTATTATTATCTACGATAACATTTGTGACTAATATTAAAACGCAAAAAAAACAATTGGTATCAATTTATTTGTGAAATATTTGTTTTTATATTTGTTTCATAAGACATTAGTTTAGGTGATTACAATTTTGTAATGTGAACGCGTTTTTTAGAACACAGAATTAATACTAACAAAAGGCTGTTTTATTCTTAGGAAATAAAAATATCGACTGTGGATTGGATTTGGGAAAACAAAATTATTTACAGTAAATACATGTAAGCCTCTAGTCTTGTTTTTTTCTTGTAAAACGAAGACATTTTCTCCTTCTTGTTCTGAAAAACGAAATTACTCAAAAGCATTTCGGTAAAAGCCATAAGTGTTCAAAATATGAATATTTACTTTAAGCATTTTGTAAGGACTGACGGGTCTCAGGTTTTGCTTTCTGTTAATAAGTTGTTAGCTGAAGAAAATGATTAAAATCGGATCAGCAAGTTTGACTTTTTTTTTATTTCTTAACAATCTCTACATGAAGTTGCTTATAATTTGTAATATTTTGTTCGTTTAAATAAAACCACTAATTATCTACGTGAAGTTCGCCACACTCTTAGTCTCAATCACATTTTTAAGCAAGACAATAAAAATTATTATAGTTCATAAGTACTAAATAAATAAAAAAATGCTGTAGTTTACTCACATAAATACACACGCTAGTTGTTATTTCACTCACCAGTACAATAAACTAATTTCTTAACCACCTACACAAGGATCTACAATATTATCGAAATTTCATTCATTGTTATAAAATATCGATTAAGAACTCTGCCATCGTCCAGTCTCATTCATGTTCATTGAAAATATATACAAATATAAAAAAAAAAAAACATTTCTTAAGTGTTTTTTGATTTTTTTTGAAATCAATGCTAACATAATTTTGTTTCAACATACCAATTTAAATCATTCGAATGAAACTAATCTGTGCATTTATCTCCGAAAGAAATCCATACGGCATCGACCAAAATAAAAATACTGAAATTTGCATTCCTATCACTTTCAAAATTTAAATCAATAAATACGAACTAATTAAAAATGTCATTTTAATTCACATTATTTATTTTATGTATTTATATATACACACACACACAACACTCATATTCTCATTCGAAATGTACTTATATTCAAAAAATTACTAAATCAAAACCAATTTAAATATTACATTATGGCACACATCAATGTAAATGTAAATAAAAAAAAAAAAAAAAACAAAAAAAAAAAACAAATAAATTAATTTGAAGTAAACTTATATTGATTTTAGTTTTTATTGTTGAAACAATTGAATTGCTTAAAAAATAAATAATAACTTATAAGAAGATTAAATTTTATTTAATGCTTACGTACAGTAAAGTAAAGTTATTTTTTTAATTAATCCATATTTAAGTAAATACCTATTTTTGGATTATATACATACATTAATAGTACATACCTAACAATATTAACACAAATAATAGTCTTAAGATTATTTTTTGTTATTTAGTTTAAAAAAATGCAATTTTTATAAATATACCTTAACTAATCTATTTATTTTGTTTTTAATTTTATTTAAAAAAAAAACAAATATTAAAACCAAAAAAACAACACAGGTGTCTCATGTTAAAATCGACTCGCCTGTTTTTCGACTGCATACTAATGCAACTGTTATACTGTTAATAACATTCTCGATAGCTGTAACAACACGCCAATACGTGGGAAATCCAATAGACTGCGTTCATACGAGGTGAGTATAATGGATAAGCTTTTTTCTTATTGGCAAGTATAACACTTTCAAATGGGTTTTTGTATTTGCTAACAACAGAGATATACCGGAAGATGTTCTCAATACATATTGTTGGATTCATTCAACGTACACAGTGGTGGATGCTTTCATGAAAAAGCAAGGTTCCGAGGTGCCTTTTCCTGGGGTTCATAACTCACAAGGACGTGGACCTCTAACAATAAAACATACAAAATATTATCAATGGGTGGCGTTTACCCTATTTTTTCAGGTAAGTTTTACTTTTTTAAGTTGTGTAATCCGTTTTGAATTTTAAAAAAAGTATATGAAGAAAAAAAACTTTTCAAGCGTTTGGTGAATTTTGAAAATAAATGGATTGTGTATTTTATCACAAAGCTGTTGAAGCTTATGGTGGAAAGCTTAAAGTTAAATATTTTATATTATTCCTTATTTTAAGTGCTGCCAAGAGTCAAAGAGTTCTTTTCAATATAATAAATGATAATATTACTTGCGATTATACATAGCTTTTAAATGCAAGTTATGCAATTGTACAGAAAAAAAATTGATATAACAATCAAACATGTCATTACGATGATAGAGAATCATACCTGAATTGCAGCCAAAATTATGTCCATCTGTCTGTCTGTCTTTCTGTCTGTACCGATGTATTAGGGACTCAAACAGTTGGGCCTTCGTCTTCAAATTTAGAACTTAAGGTTATTCATGACATTGTACAGAGGAATTTTTTGATATATATAGTTTTTACCTCAAATATTAACGGTAACTGCCATATAACCGTTAAGTAGAAGCTTATTTTTCTCGAAAACGGGTTTAAGAATTTTTATAAAAACATCAGTGTACTATTGTATGTATAAGTCATATTTCGATGAACAAAATAAAATGTATGGCTAAAAACGATACCTCCTCCATAGGACCCGAAAACTGGTAATCTGATTACAACCAAAATTGATATTTAAGAAGAAGCCTGAATAATTTCAATTTAAAATATTTACCAAAACATTTTTTTTTTGATTTTTAATAATTTTTTTTAATTTTTTTGTATCAATACTAGCAGGCCTGGTCAAGCATTGCGTGGTTCAGTTAGTTTGCAATGAAACCATATTTAGCCCATTAATCGAGATAAACACAATCCTATGCTTCAAGTTGTACCAATTACACACAGAACAAAAAAAATTATGAAAATCTCTTCAATAGGCTTGCAGTCCATTGGCGACGAACATCGTGACATGAGATTTGTTTATATAAAATAGCAAACCCACCCGGCGTGACTTGGATTTAAAATAAATTTTCTGGATCTTAAATTCAGCGCTATTAATCGCCCTTAATCAGAAACTACAAGGCTATCAGCTAACCATGTACGCATAAAAGATTTTTACATGCGATTATTATTGAATTATATTATTTGAATTTTTGTCTTAATTTTGTTTTTAAATGTAAGTATTTTTTGTGTTTAAGTTTGCATCCTTGAATTATTTTTTTTTTCATTTTTAAAAAAGTTGTTAAATAAAAACGGTTCCTACATTTTCTAAAGAAATAAAATGGCGTTTAAATTTTCCGCTGAAACTATTTTACGTATTTTGTTTAAACATTCAAAAGTCAGAAAAATCGAATAAAAATTTTGAAATTCCTTTACTATTTTTCAAATTTTATTCGAAGTTTATATACAGTCACATAAGAGCAAGTAAGTGCGATCCAGTCGAGCAATTTATTTTTAAATCGTTTAAGACATTTAAACTAAATATTGTTGATATATACGAATTGCAAAGGTACAGTATAAAACTCTTTCTCCAATATCTTCTGCCCCAACGCCACTTAGGAGTAATGGTCTAAATTAATCCTTATAACATAAGCAATTCGTCTGCGAAAGTCCTATCAAAATCTGCCTAAAAATATGATTTTTCGGTAACCTCAGCGCCACCTG
The DNA here is from genome assembly GCA_963971375.1 of Platycheirus rosarum. Classification (NCBI taxonomy): domain Eukaryota; kingdom Metazoa; phylum Arthropoda; class Insecta; order Diptera; family Syrphidae; genus Platycheirus; species Platycheirus rosarum. The sequence goes on along the minus strand of OZ020508.1, from coordinate 57,093,495 downwards.
GTGGATAATTGAAGTAGTCTAAATTATTCATCAAAATACCCGCTATGTACCTTTGAAAGTCTCGTCAAAATCGGTATAAAAACAAGAATTTTCCAAAAAAAATACCTTCGCCTATTTTTACTTGCGATTATAGGAACTACAAGGCAAGTTTAGGAATCGTGAATATAAACAAAATTGGGATAACAATAAAACATGGTATTACGATAGCCTAAAAAAGTGATCGACAAAAACTGTCTGTCTGTCTGTCAGTATGTATAACGAGCTGCAGCCTAAACGGCTTAAGCGATTTTCTTCAAATTTTGTGTGTTTTTCGTTTGTAATTCCCCAGAGGGGAAATTAAAATTGTTTTTTAGGCCTAAAAATAACGGTACCTGCCATATGACTTTTAAGGAAAATCTTATTTTTATTGAAAACATATCCACCGATTTTGATGCAATTTTTTAAGATTTTTTTTGTTGTTTTGGCTATCATCTGATTAGAAACAAATTTACGGGAAAAATCTATTAAAGGTACCTTTCATATAACGATTGGCTTTCTCGTTAACGGCTTCTTGGATTTCTATCAAATTTTATATTTGGGAAGATCTAGATAAAAATAAAAAACAGGATTTTGTCAAAACCGGTCCTACAATTTTCGAAAAAATTACATTACATTACATATTGATCTGCTCCGTAGATAAATCTACGAAGCAGAGACACTTATGAGCACTGGCTGCTGAGGCCATCGGCTCAGACAATTACAAAGACAACACACAAGACGACATTGATACAGGACAGAGCAGAAGATAGAGAGAGGACGGAAAAACAGAAAACACATAACACATGTCAACAGCACGCAGTTGGTTTCGAGACGGTCCCCCATCTTTCGAAAAACATTTTTCATAAATTCTTTATTATTTAAGACGTGTGATTGCGTACGTCATTTTTACTAAAAACCATTTAGTATTGTGGTCTTGATATTTTTTAGAAGTTCAAACTATGTTATTTTCAACCTAAATGTTACTTGTATCTGTCAAAGATCCTGCTTTCCAATGTAATTAGGCACATAAGAGCAAGTACGTGCGACCCAGTCGTTTCCATTTTTTTCTTAGAGTAGCAGCTTTCTACCAGTGAAAATCCCGTCAAAATTGGAACAGCCGTTTCCAAGAAACATCTCCTTCTTATTTTTTTTTAATTTGTAATGAAATAAATAAATCTACTAAAAATAAATAAAACAATAATTAAATAATAAATAAATTTCAACGAAACAAAAAACAATTGTTGCTACCAGGTTTTAAAATTGGCTAAACAAATTTGCTTTCAGGAAAATTTTAAATTTTCTTTGTTCCTAAACCATCTACAAATGGTCCCCTTTTATCTCTAGATATAAGTTCACCCACTAAATTCAAACTTATTTTTATACATATAGAGATTTTGAAAGTGTTTTAGATTTTTTTTTATTTTGTTTTTAAAGGTAGGTTATTTTTGTGCTTAAGTTTGCATTCTTAAATTATTTTTTTTTAATTTTTGAACGCCTTTTCACATTTCTTAAGGAAATAAAGGGGCATTTAAATTATTTCGCTCAATAAAATTTTACGTACTTTTTTCTTACAATCAAAAAACACAAACATCGAATAAATTAATATTTTGATGTTCCCTTATTTTTTTTTTTTAATTTTATTCGATGATGTGACCGCACATATGAGCAAGTATGTGCGATCCAATCATGCAATTTATTTTACTTGCGATTATATGTGTTATGAGTTGAATGACTGACTTCTGTCCAGATGGCTTCAATCCTGCATTCACAACAATTCGTCATAACGTCATAAGGCTATTTCTCTGATTGAACACTCCTTCAATCGATGTTGACGTCAATTCACTCCACAGAGAAATGGCCTTATGACGTTAGGACTAAGAAGTTGATTTTCTGTAAAAAATTAAAGTTAAAATTCCTGCAAGATTATCTTGGGAGGATGAAATCTTCCCACATCAAAAATGCATCCATTTTAAACACAGTTGGTTTGAAAACAAAAGATGGTAGACATTTAAAATAATAAAATAATAATTAATAAATGAATAAATGAATGTAGAATGTCAAAATAACCTCGAGTTCTAAATTTGAAGACGATTGGCCCAACCGTGTGGGCTAAAGTCTAAAATACATCCGTACATTCGCTGTTCGCAATGCACAGTTCGCTGCTCATGTGTCATTATATTTCGCCTACCTAATAATTGTAACATGCGGAAATTCTGGCTTTAAATGAGGAACTGTTTTGTCTTAGAGAAAAAGTGATATCCAATATGGAAATCTGAATCTTTTCAGGCAGTCAGACCACTTAAAATCCATCGAATCAATCACTCTGATAGTTGAGATAGCAGAACAGTTTTCAGAACAGCAAAGTTAGGTACCTGACTATACCCATCGCTACATACAAAATAATGCTAGAGAAATAAATGAATATTTGAATATAAACTTTTTTTTATATAATTAGCCTTCACTTAATCCCTGAGTACCCTAATAATGTTGATTAAAACACAGTGAGAGGGTTAGGTAAATATGCCAGGATGTAAGAAGAGGTACCGATGCACATTCGTTTTAAACTTCTGCATTTCAAAATGGGAAGGAAAAATAGAGGCGGGCAATGCATTCCACATTCGTGTGGTACGGCTAAAAAAAAGAATCTCTGTATTTGATTGTACGCCCGAAGTTAGGCTCAAGGGTTAAGTGATGAGCATTCATTGCAGTGCAAGTATTACGGTTCAATTGTTTCAGGGGAGGAATGCAACTGGCTATTTCACTAGAGCATTGTTTATAGAAATAGTGATAAAAAGTGAAAGGCAAGAGACGTTACGACGGTGCTCAAGAGATGTAAATGTTTCTGTAATTGTCTGTTCGCCTTTCATTTTTAACTCTTTTTTGAATGCCCAAAAAACTCAAGTGGTTCATGGGAGCATCTGCCCAAATATGGGAGTTGTACTCAAGTTTTGGCTGAATATACGTTTTATAAACTATAGCAAGATCAGAAGGGTGAAACTTTTCGTGGATTAGTAGTTTCAGATAATAAGTCGTTGATAAATACGAGAAAGATAGTCGGAGACAAAACAGAGTCCTGGGGCGCTTGTTGTGTTGGAATCCATCCAACACAACTTGTATTGAGTTGTTCCAAAAATATCAAGTGCCATAATTTTGCTTTAGCCAAAACGGTGAAGAGATTGGTTTCACTTTTCGGTGAGATATACCATCAAATCACCAGTGGACCTGTTACTACGAAAGCCGTAGTGCCGATCATTAAGAAGCTTTCGTTCTTTGCGATATTTCTTAAGCTGAAAATTAATCAGCGTTTCCATGACCTTAGAAAGAAGGTCATTTAGTGCAATTGGTCGACGTTTTGAGGGAGAGAAAGATTGACCTTTTTTAGGGATAGGCTGAACAAATACTGTTTTCCATTCACTCGGAAAGAGACCAGAGGAATAGGACAAAGGACACAATGGTTTTGCCAGGATCGACTTTTTCTTTGGAGCTGACGGCAGGTGTATCGTTGAAGACCAGCACAGGAATCGATGGCGATTTAGAATTTTGAATGTTTTTTTTTTTTACAAATGTCCAAAAAATGTACTGCTTTTGGGACATTGCAGTATTTTTTGTCGAATTTTTGTTCATGTAAAAATTTGGTCTTACGAATTAGATTAGCTGGTCTAAAAGTATTACTATAGGGTGTTTTCTTAGCTGCATGAGAAGTTTCAATGGTTGTTGTGGGTTTGGCAGTTTAAAATTTAAACTGTGTTAACATATTGCTGTTAAGTAAATCTTGGCAATGGATCGTAAATCATTGGCCGCCAGAACAACGCTTCCACATTGTGAAATATTACTTTGAACACAATAAATCTGTTCGCAAAATATTCATATCTACCATTAGTTTTTATCTACAGTTTCGTGATGAATCTCATTTGTGGTTAAATGTCTTTGTCAATAAGCAAAATTGTCATTTATTGAGCAAAGACAATCCTGAAACAATTAAAGAATCACTATTACATCCATTAAAACTGACTGTTTGGTGCGGTTTATACGCTGGCGGCATCATCGGTCCTTATTTCTTTTGAAATGAGGTGGGAGCTGCTGTTACGGTGAATGGCGGGCGCTATCGAGCCATGCTGACTGGTTTTTTGTTTTTTAAAAACTTGTCAACTAAACATCGACAATATTTGATTCCAACAAAAAGGCCCAACTTGCAATACAGCGCGCTTAACCATCAATTTTTTGTAAAATCAATTTGGTGACAATTTTATTTCCAAAAGTGGTCCTGTTAACTGGCCCCCTCGTTCGAGCGACTTAACTTTTGAATCATTGGAGGTCAAAATTCATTGATGCCATCCATACGGCCAAATTTATTGAACAAAATTATGAACAATTAGACGGATAGAATAGACTATCTAACTCGTAACCGCCTTTGACAAATACTAGAAACAATCTTTAAAAAATAAATGCCATTAAATTATCTAACACATTATAATAATTAAAAATTCATTCCATAAATATTTCTGTCTTGTATTATTATTTAAAGATCTCAAGCTTTTAAGAAAATATCTAATACTTATATGATGACTATTAAGTGGGTCTTCAAACTACTGATACTGGTTTTACTGTAAGCCTATTCATGTTTTGTTTGTTTCACAACAGCTCTTTATTAATGTCAAACACTTACCTGATATCCATCTTAACCTAACCTAAGCTGAGCCCTCAGGTCGTTTAATTGAATTAAATATCTTATTTGATTCTTCAGATATAAAACTTGTAGGCCTGTTTGATTCTTCGTGCATTGTATTAGATCCTTCGACTTTTGTATTTTGATGCGAAATTTAAACAAATGGTCAAATCAATAAATCGCAAGAACCATTTCGGTTACCAAGTTCTGGCATATAGAGATCTAGGAAGTGTTCTTAGAATTTTCGACTTTCTCCATTACAGCTCGTTTGATTTCTTTCAAATTTTATCTTTGAAAAGACTTATATTTCTAAATAAATTCTGCAAGCAACTTTAAGAGTATCGTTTTCTTAATTAAACAACAACATGCTTCTGAGCTTACATGTATTGATAAAAAAAAACTTCGAATTCACAATCAAAAACACCAAAATACTCAAAGAAGATTAATCGTCTTTCTTTGTTTAATTTGAGTGGCCAAACATTTACGTAAACTCTTCAACTTGCGATAAACATTTTTGTTGGTTATGACACTTGTTCAGCACACTCCCACACCGCATATACAGTTGTTTATTAACTCTCAAAATGTTGGGACTCCGACACCAATCTGTTTTAAAAATAATAAAATGAATTAAAAGCCAAAGTCTTCCGTAAATATTCACAAGATCCCTTATGGATTCACCATCACTTGAGCGATGATAATATTTTGTTTATATCACGCCCAATAAAAAAAAAAAATCAAAAAAAAAACCCAACGCCAACTTGACATAAACATTTTTTCGTTCCCCCACATAGTTTGGTTTAACATAAATAGCTCCCTCTGCGGTCCTAGTTATTCCCATTTTCCTGCAGTTTAGGTGTACATTCCCGAAAAACCCTGCACCATAAATACATATATATGTGTCTCCTCCCGATTTGAAAAGCGCACAGGCTCGATCAGCCGTCTCTGGATCTGCACCGCTGGCGTGCGTGGTGTTGGAGTTTTTTGGAATCTATTTTCGAAACACAACTTGATTAGATAATTTATTTGGGATTAAATTGTGGAACATTTAACAATTTACGGTCTATTATTTGATAACTGATTATACATCGTCTGGTTCCCAAGTATTCCAGGGAACATCAATTTATGACGGCAATGCCAATGAGTGCAACACGCGCCCCATCCGTTTGATGTCATCTTGAACGTGCCTGTGATACCGCCCTTTTACATTTTTTCCTGCTCCCTCCCTGGCGACACTGCTTCCGATCCAACCCGTAGCCCTTAATCTAGGATAATAATTAATATATTTCCTTCAATAAGTCAAAAAGATATGGAAATAAAATTTATAACGATGCGGGCAAGATTTATCGGCTTTTAAAATGAGTTCGCTGATTGATGTCTCAATTAAGAAGCTTGTTTTATTGGCTTTTTGTGCTTTGGCTATTGTTTTTGAGTTATTTTTACATTTGTCTGGGGAAAATTATAGTTTATTAATATTTTTTTTTGGAAATAATTTTAAGTACTTCAAAGACGCCACTGCAGCAGCTGCTGGAATTGCAAATAACTTTTAGTGATCGTATTGCGGGCGTTTGGTGTTTTGAATTCGGTCGTTCGGGATGGATAGTCTTTTATTGAGGCTGACGTTGTCTGATTTTACGACTAGTACTAGTCTTTATGAACTGCATATTGTACGGGCTATCTAAGTCGAACTATTTTTAGATCCCCAGATAGTATGCTTTGGCAAGGTGTATTCGAACGCCCCTGTCGAAAAAGATGATGTTTATGACGGAAAGACAAAAATAAACATTAGGCTGATATGCAATACTGCCAGGTTTTTTGGTGCATTTGGGTAAGGGAAGCCCTAATGGAGCATGAGCCATATAACGTCAATATCTGTCAATCAGTATAGAAAATAAAAAAAAATCATACGCCACAGCACGATCTGGATGTTGGGAAAACTAATTTATATAAACACAAAACGATTGCTCATAGAATTTCGAGGAAAGAGCAAGAAATTATATTAATTCAGAAGATAATAAATCCATTAACGATCTGCAAATGCAAAAACAATCAAGCTGTCAAAAATTGCTGTATCGCATGGTATAACAGATGCAGGAAGCCCAGATGAGGCCAGCGCATAGGTGAACTCGTAATAGCATCCGCTTAATACAGAGCCAAATAATAAAGAAGAAATGGATTACACTGCTGGGATGATTTTAACTTTCTCCAGTTTTCGTGCAGAATAAAATAAATTGCACAACTGGTTCGCACGTACTTGCTCCTATGTGGAAGGCAAGACATTTAACAGACACAAGTAACACGGTCTGAACCTATACAAAGAGCTAAAACTGCAACAATTAACCGTTTTTAGTAAAAATGGATTACGCCACCAAAAGTCTTAAATATTATTGAATATACGAAAAAAGTACTTCGAAAACTGTAGGACAGATTTTGATAAACTCCTGTTTTTTATTATTAGGTTTTTGAAAAAACATTTTTTTTTTGAGATTTTGGTATGCAGTTTTTTAGAGTTTATTAATATGCAGCTGATCATAAAATTTTAAATAATTTTCTTAACAGTTTTAAAAATATTGAATTTAAAAAAAAAAAAAAAATTAAAAAAATCATTTTAATACAAAAAATTAATTATTCATTCAATTATTCTTTTCGAATATAAAATTTTATTAAAATCCAATAACTACACAAAAAATCACAAAAAAATACTTCTTAAAATCTAAATTAAAATAAGCTTTTTCTTACCGGTTATATGGCAAGTACCGTTGTTTTTAGCCCTAAAAATAAAATTTCAAATTCACCTCTGAGAAATGCCAAAAGAATCACACATACCAGAATTGAAGGTAATCGCTTAGACCGTTTAGGCTGCAGCTCGTTGTCGTTATACATACACACTGATAGACAGACAGATTTTTTTTGTAACTAAAGTTAGTTGGCTTGATCGTAATGTCATGTTTGATTTTTATTTAAAATGTTTGTATATTCACGAATCCTAAACTTGCCTTATAATATCTATAATCGCAAGTAAAAACAGATTTTAATCAATGATGAGGATTTCCAAAGTTTTAGTTTTTGGCAGAATGACAGATAACATCCGTCATTCTGTAAACCTGTGCATTTCTTCCCGTAGATAGACAGTCTAAAAGCCTGGGGAAATGTGTTTCAAATGTAGATTATATTTTGGGAGTTTAATGATTTCTTAGCTCGGACTATAATTATACCTCACGAACAACCCTTTAGGATTCTAACGATTTCGACAAAATAGTATAGGTTCGCATAAGATGTTAAAAGGGTTGGATTTTGAATAAAGTAACTACTAAATTAGCTTAGACTTCTCCAGTATACTGCAGAAGTAATTTGAGAACTAAACTATCCTTGCGTCATGTTATGGCATCTAATGTGGAGGTAATTTGAGGCCTTCTCAAATATATTTCCGCCAAGATTTTCTTGGTCATTATACAAGAAGAACTATTGATGAATTATCCCTAGCGTTCCAAATTAGCATTGGTCTACACGAAGCGATGGCTTACCTTTGTTTGCTCTGTTAGGCAAAAAAGGTAATTTGGTGAGTTCATCAGCTTTTCTATAACCTTGAATGTCTCCTTATCCGAATACCCAGAAGACGTGAGTGCTGTTCTGTCATCTGCATAAGAGACGATTGAAAATTTTGAGTTATGGTTGCTTTTGAAGATCCTGCCCCTTGTTTGTGGTATAGTTGTTTGTTTGTCGGACTGTTATGCCATGCCAAAGGGAAGGCTCGAGGTTTGATTCACGGTTATGGCCACCTTTTTGGGAAATTCCCCAATCCACTTTCAGTTGACCTAGCAGGCACCTCTAACTATTATCCAAAACCAACTTGAATGGGAATGACTTGGGATTGATCTGAACAAGCTCAGAATGATAAAGTGGCCAATTGATATATTTGTCAACAGCCTTACAACCATTCAATACATATATCAATGAATGGAGGTTGTAGAGTATTATGTATATTCGTTGTATTGAAAGTTGACTGATACACCAAAAAAAAAAATCAATTCTTCTTAAAATAATTTCAAATAATATCAACACTCAAATAAAATTATTTTTAAAGCTTTATATAAATTATACAAAATACGTTTTTTTAATCATGGCCATTTCTTGTGAAATAATAAAACTTATTTATAGCTGAACAGGTTTCTAAAGTCATCAATTAAAAAATTAATTAACAAAATTAATTTATATGACGAAGTATTTTATTTGACTGAATTTCTGTCGAGAATCTTATAAATTTTGGGATTTCCCAAACATTTATTGTGAAAAAAGTGACTGTAACAATCACTCTAGATTATTTTTGATGCATTTCAAAAGAAATGTTTTGTTTTTAATTATAAACGAAGATCTTCAACACATTCTTGAGAATACTTTTTTTTAGTATATTAAGAAATTGATTGATGAATACGATTCGTTCTTGAAACGCAAATTGGTGTCTTTTCAAAACGGTCTATTTAAACAAAAGGATAAAAAACGAATAAACTGCTTGTATCTGAGTTTAAATAAAATTTTGAAGGAAAAAATTGGTGTTTCATGTGAATGTGTGTTAATTTCTTTAAATTTTCTTAAGTCAATATTAACATATTTTCTTAGACAAATTAAAATTGAAATGTTTGGTCCAGGTTAAGTTTGTCCGACCAGCAGATTTTTTTATGTAGATGTTCTAAGCTTAAATATGATACCCCATTTTTTCGTTGACTCAAACACTAAACCAGAAGTGGCCATTTTACCGCCAAACGGGCAAGAAAAAATCTTTCAAACCAGTGGTTTTGTACATTATATGTAATTTACCATAACTTAATGGTTTTTTTATTGACTCGATAAGACAGTTTTCTTACGCCCGCCTCCTGAACCGCCTCCTTAAGCTCTTAGTTCTAATTCCAACATGCATTTCTTATGCACATTATGTAAATCGAATATTTTTCAATTTAGTTGCTTTCAAACCCTTTCGTTTTTTTTTTTAATTTTTATTTTGGGCTTTAAAACCCGTTCCAGTTAAGAAAAGTCTATTTTTCCTGAAAGCTGTTTTAATGATATTTGTTAGTTTTATTTTAGATTGTAGTCTATTGTTTTGCCAGAGAAATTGTTAAAAATGACTCTACAGGAAGTATGCATTGTTACCTATGTACATACATATTTATATAATTATTATTTTAAAAACTGTAAGTAAGCGATTAATATTTGTGGTGCAGACGATATATGTACTTTGAAACAAAAACACAAATTTTGTTTGTGGGTTGGCATACACAAATAAATTTGTGTACACATTTGTGGTTCAGACGATTTGTGTATTTCTGAATTTGTGTTTTTGCCTTTTGTAAATCTTTTTTTTGTGTTAAATAAAATATTTCAAAGAAAACGGTATTTATGGGACCAGACATTTTTTTTGAGTCACTGTGGCGTATGCGTAAAAAAATAAGAAAGAGTTATTTTTATTTTACTTATATTACGATAAAAAAATCGTGAATTCAATTACGTGAAGAAATAAATTGCACGACTGGATCGCGCGTACTTGCTCATATGTGCGGTCACATCTTCTTATTAATTTAAAAAAATGCACGACTGGGTCACACGAACTTGTTCTTATGTTAGATAATTGCTTAGTAGCTGCATATGCATGTATATAAAGGGTGTTTTTTTAGACGTGTGGTTTTCAAGAAGAAATAAAACACATATAGTTTAATGTTATGGCCAAGAATTTAGCTTGATTATAAAGATAATGGTTTGCATTATGTTTTAAAAATGATTTCGGGAAAGTGGCCGCCGCGGCTGGTTCGAATAAATTTAAGCCGAGGCCCAATTTTGTGAAAATCGGGATCGGTGACCATCTCGTTTTATGCCCATTCACCGAACGTGTGACGCGCTCGATGGTCGTTCGGCTTCAATTCCAAGACCAACTGCGAAAGAAGTATTGCCAGATTGAAAACCACACGTCTATTAAAATAAAAAATATATTTTTTTTTTTGAAAATTCTTTAATTTTTTTGAATTAGCTTAAAAGTTTTCTCGGAAAAACTAAGTATGCTGTACAATTTGAAAACTAAATGTCTATGGAGGAAAAAAAATATTTTTTTTTTTGAAAAACTTTTCGAAAAAATATTTTAAATTTGTTTCTAGTATGTCATTATGAGGAAATCTGTAGTTTTCATCTGGGAAATTTATTTAAAAAAAATTCAATCAACCCATTTTCAACCCCCCGAGATACTACTTAATAAATACTAAATACCAAGCGAACGGACAGACAGACAGACAAACGGAATTTCCAGACCCACTTTTTTCAACTTCTCTATTATCGTAATGCCAAGTTTGATTGTTAGATTTTTTTTTGCACAAATTCATAACTTGCATTTTAGTACCTAAATCGCAAGTAAAAAAAGTTATGAAGAATTGTTCATAAAAATTGATTTTTTTAGCATTTAAAGCTTAAAAACTATACCTATAAAATCTGACATGGGAATAATAAAAACATTCTAAATAAAAGGCACGACTGGGTCGCACGTACTTGCTCTTATGTGCTAATCCTTTTTAAGTGCAGGCGTCTTTTTGACAAAGATTTTATTTTAATATTTTTTGTATGACGTGCAACTTCCTTAGAATCGTTTTGGGGTGAAGCTCGAACGAACATGCGTCACGACAAAGGGATAAACACATAAATATATAGGATTGTTAGCTTTTGCAGTTTTTTAGTGTAGTATTATCTTTCCACTTGCTGCTTACTGTTTATAATATAATTTGCTAATAGAAAGATACAAAAAACTTTTTTCAGTTAAATTTTCATTTTGGTATGGAAAAATTTGAACAACTGGCATAAAGATTCGTCGGAATCAGCAGTATGGCAATAATGCTAGGTAAAGGGACCTTTATACGTCCCAATATGGGACCAATGGAATTTATAAAGGATTAAGGTACCTATAATAAGGTTGGAAGGTAGGTAGGTACTAAAATTAAGATACGTGTTCCAACTACTGTTAAGCCAGTAGGTATAGAGACAATATTAAAAGTTAACACAGTGGTTTTGTTTATTTATAGGAAGGTGTAAACTTTTGTTTTCTCGATTGAAATTTTTGCATTCAGTAGTAATCGAATAGTTTTTTTTTATTTGTTAGTTGTTTTTGTGTGTTTATCAAAGGCTTCCTTATTTATTCTGTGCTTTTATGATGATGAAAAATACTTTAAAATACGTAAGTATGTATGTAATGTAGGTTGTCACTTTCTTTTATTTGACTAATGGCTTGGCTAGGGCTTAGCCGAGCAATATGAAATAAAATGTTGGGGAAAAAAATTTATGGATTCAAAAAAACACTACTCATAACGTTTTTTGGAAAAAATGTTGTAAGCCATCTTATTTCTTTTGCTGTTTTCTATTTTATGAATTTTTCATTTCAAAATCGTTCGACCAGTTTTTTCAAAAAAATGTTTTTTTTGAAAAACTTTTCGAAAACATATTTTAAATTTTAAGAAATCTATAGTTTATACTAGGAGAAAAATTTAAAAAAAAAAACTATAGATCCGTTTTCAAAATATTCAAAAAACAAAATATTTTTTTAAAAAAATTATTAAAATTAAAAAAAAAAAGTTTTTGAAAATTTTGATAAACAATATTATTTAAATCATACAACACTACATATTTTGAAAATTTCATCAAAATCCGTCAATTAGTTAACGAGAAAGTCTGATTTTAAAAAACCGGTCATATGGGAGGTACCGTTATAAAACTTTTTCTGAAAAATCCATTAAAATTAAAAGATAGATTTTGCACAGAAAACATCATTCTGAAAGTTTAATCAAAATCGTAGGAGCCGTTTTCGAGAAAAATAAGTTTTTCATTAAAAGTTATATGGCAGGTACCGTTAGTTTTGGAGCTAGAATGCCAATTCGAAAAACTGTCGGGTAGAGCACTCTAAAAATACTATATACCAAGTTTGAATCAAATCGGTCTAACCGTTTAGGCTGTAGATATCGATACGGACAGACAGACATACAGACAGACGGACGGAATTTCCGGACCCACTTTTTTTGACTTCTCTATCATCGTAATATCATGTTTGATTGTTAGAATTTTTTTTTTTTACGAATGCATAACTTGCCTTAGAGTCCCTATAATCGCAAGTAAAAAATCATGGAAATCGGTTAAGTTTTTAATTTTTTACAGCCAAAAAAACCAGGTGATCGCGAAAGTGTATAATTACCAATTTTTTTTCTGGGAACGGCTGCACCGATTTAACTTTAACTATAGCTAATGTTCCAGGGAGTAACTTAGGCTTTTTAAATTACCCGATAGTAGGTGGCGCTGGGTGTTTTTTTTTCGAAAATTCTCATTTATGAACTAATTTTAACGGGACTTTCACAGGCAGATAGCTGATATTGTAAGTACTATGTAATGCTATTTTTATTACCCCTAGGTGGCGCTAAAGTCGTCCGGTCCGAGCCTCCGAATGGCCGACAAAAAAAAAGTAAAAAGATGCTCTCTTTTAATGTGTAAACTCAATTTTATTATTAATTCAATGCTATAAAATAAAAAAGGTGTTTTTCTTAGTTTTCTATACAATACGTCATATTTCCTATTCGTTAACATTTTTTTACGCGCCCATTATAATAAAATTTTACTTTCACATCGCCACCCATATAAATATCTTTCTAATTCATCAGTAACTCTTTTGTCTTTATATTTATTTGACTTATTAAGTAAATGATCAATATTTACAGAAGGTTGTAGGTCGATATGATTAAAATAATACCAAAGATAATATAACAAGTTATATTAACTACTAACAGTTATCGGAAAGTGGTTAGTTGATTGACGCGACCGAAGCAATGTGAATGATATTCACATCCATGCGACGCGAAACTATTATGTAACTTTATAAAATGATTTCACACAAGTTACACTGTAACTTCCGAGGAACTAGAACTTAGTCACAAAACAGAAACATTTTTGGGCTGTTTTGGTTACATAGACGTCGTCGTAGTAACTTATTTGTCACCTTAATATTACCATCACTTTGTTACAAAGAAGTCCTTATAACTTTATTCTAACAAAGCATGCCACTTAGATGTTTATGAATCTTGATGAACAAATGTGAGTTCTACATTAAAAGGAAAACAAATAGTCCCTTGTGCGCGCGTTAATTATATATAACAAAAAAAAAAAAAAATATGTCATGAATATTGTTCCTTCTTTGAACGGCAATTTTGGAATTATTTGCACCCCTGTTCATATTGGCATGTATATTTAATTAAGAGTGAAGCTGTAACGATTTTACCAAATTCCTATTAAAATGAACGCTCTTTAATTCCAAGAGCCCTACAGATATTTTATAAGATCCAGCTGTGCAACTTACATCTCCGTTTTATACATTGACCCCGCATCTATAAACTGTCAACCTAAAACTCACGTTGTAATTTTTGATGCGTCAATTGCAAATCATGTAGTCACTTCCGTAGCAAAAGCTTCTATTTTGATTCTGCTAAGACATACGGCGATTGAAAGACCGTCACCACTGTCGCCAACTAGTGGCAAGTGTCCTCATCTGTTATCACGTTTGAACGTTTTTGAACTCATTGTTCATTAAAAATATTAATATTCCTCACAGAAAGGTTAGTGCGTGTACGTCGCTTCTGCTCAGCCAAAAATTCAAGACACATTCGAACATCTGTGACACAAACCATCAAAAAAAAAAAAAAACTCATGAAGTATTTTCAAATTATCTGCCTGACCTTCCCTATGATTTTATTTTTACTATTGAGTGGTGACTTCTTAATGGTTATCTGAATTGCTTGCACTTGACTTTCTTTCCGGTCTAGCCGAGCCTTCAGATTTGTCAAGATGATTAGATCCAAGATCTTTGATTTAAATAATAATTATCCTTTTTAATTGTTTGTTGTGTCACACCAAGTCCATCTCTTTGAATGCATTTGGATGGATGCCACATATTCGGCGCAAAACCTAGTCCAAAACGATGGCATTTTTATTTTGCCTTCATATTTGCAGTTGCCTCATGTGCAACGTACAAAACTTTTGTTATTTTTTTCTGTTATCCTTTTTATTTTGGTATTTGAATGGAATGCATATCCGGTACAGACGGCCATTCACCATTAGTGTTGGTTTTTTTTAAGTTTTGTTTGTCTGTTAACTTTGTTGCTTTTTTTAGTTTTTTGACAGAACCGCTATAATATGCCATACATTTCATTGATTAAAATTCGTAGACATTATTTTAATTGATGAGGCTTTTAGAACACTCTGAAATTATGAGTGGAATGAAAATCAAATCTAAAACAACAGCGGGAACTTGGCAATGAGGGATAACCTTGATTAATGGTTGCATGAGATGTGATGAATTACATTCTTGATTTTTGGCCAGAGTTGTCAATACCTATACATTTTCTGTTTGAAAATTCTTAGAAAGTATAAAACATTGAAAAAACCTTGAAAGCAATTTTTAAAAAAGTGATGAAAAGAGGTTTTAGTCTTAAAATCTGTGTCAGTATACAAACTAAACAATAAATTCATTACAGTTTGAGGGACATTTTAGTTAAAAAATTATCCAAGAATGTGACGAATGGAAAATTTAAAAAAATGTTTAGGTATTAGTGATAGCTGATATAACAAAAGAACACTTTAAATTAAGTATTTATAGTTAATGAGCCGCTAATGTAGCTAGAGAGAAAGCTGCAGTTTCTTCACAAACGATTTTAATACGCTCATATTATATTCTTAATGATCACAAGTAAATTTAAAAATTAATTAAAAAATATAAATTAAAAAAATAATTCACACTCATAAGAGGTAGTTCAAATCCTTTTAATGATAGATATAGTGCGAGCGCAGGGAACGCAAGGAAGAATCGATGAACATTTGTTTTGAATGTAAGGTAGACTGTAAGGTACTGGGTAGACTGTCACATTCGTGTTGTGCGCCTAAAAAATGTAATTCGCCTTTTGTTGTTGTTTACTTGGACTCGGTAGTTGTCAGGGAGTACCTTGTCCATTACTCAACTATCCAACAAAATTAAGACTCTAATCAATACAATTTTGCCCGTGACCTGAGTTTGTTAATGAATTGAATTTGTGAATAAATATTGTTGTTTATTTTCAACATATTGCTCAAAATTTGTAATAAAACATTAAATTTTACTTGCGGTTTTGGATTCGTGAACATAAAAAATAATTGAGATAATAATCAAACATGACATTACGATCATAGAGAAGTCATAGAAAAGTCTATTAACGATACCTTTCATATAACGTTTTTTTTAATTGTTTGCTTTCTCGATAACGGCTCTCTGGATTTCTGTCAAACTTTATATTTGAGAAGATCTTATTAAAATTAATTTTTGATATTTTTTAATTTTTTTTTTTTGAAAAATCAATATTTTAAGAACTTATCAAACAAAATTATTTTAAATTTTACAATCACATAATAAACTCCAAAAACTCCATATAAAATATTTCAAAATAAAAAAAAAAAAAAATAAAAAAACTAAAAAATAAAAAACAGGTTTTATCAAAATTGATATATACAATTGATTGTTGACTCTTTTTATAAGATTAGATAGTGTTGTTTTTCTACGTTAATGTTCCTTATTATTTGCGTTTATAGGTACTATAAGACAAGTTATGGAATCGTGCAAAAAAAAATCAAACAATCAAACATGACATTACGATGATGGAGAAGTCGAAAAAAGCGGGTACTTTTTATTTAGTAGTTATTTGGTAGTATCTCGGGGAGGCTGTTTTTCATGTTTGCTCGTCGAAAAACAACGGTACCTGTCATGCAATTTTTTTAACAAAAAGTTTGATTTTCTGGAAAACGGCTTCAACGATTTTGATAAAACTTTCAGGGGGCTATTTTTTTTTTACAAAAGTACATTTTTGATTGGAATGAATTTTTCGAAAGTTGTTCTACCTTGGGAAACCGTGCAAATTTATTACCAAAATAATGCTTCGGTTCGGTGGAGCAGAATATCGAAGAAGACCCGAATGAGTTCAACCGCCATCGCGCGCAATAATTGGAGCTGTGCCCATCCACTTGATGAAGATTTTGCGGTTGGATCTTGGTTTGCGGGCTTATGAAATCCAACTCGTGCAAGAATGAAAACGAACGACGCGCACTTTCTTTGAATGGGCCAAAACGAGATGGCCACCGATTCCGATTTTAACAAAATTGGGAAAATTCGTCCTCTCGGCTGGAATTAATTCGAGCCACCCGCGGGTACTTACTTGAAATCATTTTTAAAACATAATTGCAAACTCTTGTCTTTATAATTAAGCTAAATTCTTGGCCATAACATTAAATTATATGCGTTTTATTTCATCTTGAAAACCACACGTCTAAAAAAACACACATTATATACATACATATATTTAAAATTTTATTCAACAATGTGACCGCACATATGAGCAAGTACGTGCGGTCCAGTCGTGCAATTTATTATTTATTGAATTCCCTTGAAGGGAAAAAAAACTAAGGGGGTATCCTTAGGAAAATAAAAAAAAAAAACAGAAAGTCAAAATAAGATTACAGAAAGTCAAAATAAGATTGGCCTAAGGCTGTTGTTCAAAAAAACAAATGTAAGAACAGACAAACACTGATAAGACCAGACAACGACATAGCAAAGCATAGCTTTCAATTGAATACTCAACGTTTACGATTGTTAGTAGGCCAAGTAGAACGAGGTCCATATTTTTGGGTGAATCTCTGTCCCAGAATTAAAATTTCCGATAACGACCACAGTTTAGATTTTTTGAATAGAGACTAGAGTGAAACGGAGAAATCCGATTTTTGCCCTATGCGCCAGGAGGAGCTTAGGTGTTGCTGCAAATCACAAAGAAAAGTCTGCTTGTCTTTTTTTGTCTGTACATTTGTATGTTAAGTGCTTTATTGCCCAAACGGCAATATAAATTTGGTTTGCACGTGCAGTTCTTCCAGCATTCCTAAGATGGGTTTCCTGCAATATAACGGTTAATGAAAGTCTTATTCTTGTTGTCCCAACAAAAAAATGTAACTTCCTTAAAGATTTGTGTTATTTTCATTATGTATATAAAACAACAACCAACATTGACAAATCAAGCTGGAAGACTTAAGAAAAACAAAGTCGAATGTAGCAAAACTTTATAGTAGTAATATTTTTTTAACGAATTCGGTCTTCTAACGTAAACAACGTAGAACAATCAAGTCCCATAAAAATTCTAACCCTTATGTTAAAACTACTTTAAGTCGAACAATATACTTTTAATAATATACCCCTCATCTCTCATCTGCCTCAAGGGCCTTCCTTCTTCCTGGCCTGGTCGTTGCTTTCCATACGCACATTCACATTAAGCTTCAGCATGAAACTTATCCTGACTTGATCCATTGTTTTAGATGCTCATATGCGGCGACAAATTGTGCCTGACATAATGCAGTTTTTGGTCATTGAACGAAGGACTGCATGCAGATCTTAATTATTATCAACAAACTGACACATTCTTTTGTTAATGATACCAAAACGGCTGAGAGTATTCTCTTACTCCTGGTTTCCTGTTTACCTAAAGATCTATGCAATGGCTATGTATTATTGTAACATACTAACTTGTTGCATGCTACCGTCAGAAAAATCAGAATGCATGCTTGTGCTGTTAAAGAAAAGAGAAACATATGCACGGTCATTTTGTTTTCATTTTTGGAATCAAAACATACTTATAATAATGATGAAATATTTACTTCCAAAATTGTATTATTATCATAGGAAAGCTCTACATAATAAGGACACGAATATCCTTTGTTTTTCTCGGTCTCCATGAATAAACTATCCTCTCTGCCACACTTGCATTTTATATTCTTCTTCTGATGTGACTCGTCATCGACCGTTCAGTTAAAGCCTATAGAATGTTACATGAAGGTTTGTCTGTTGTCTGCCAAATCAATTCAGGGCCGCACTTGGCATACAGGCGATTGGGTAGATTTTTTTTTTAAGTTAAGTCGAATAAAAACTGTTTCGACAGCCTATATAGGTATGTTGCAGGTTATTTTTATTATTGTTATTATTTTGACCATTATACAAATTAGTGTATGCAAAGGTTATGTGCATTTCGCCCATTTTACGGTTGGCGTAGTAGCCGTTCATAGTCGACTCTTTAACGTTTAGTGGCATAATTTTAGATAACTGATTCGAAAGAATCAAAAACACAAATGTGTTTTGATCAACAGCCTGAAAATTTGAGCCAATCGTCTTCAAAATTGGAACTTTTACGAATATCTTAGCGAAACACAAAAAAATATTTTAAGTACTCATGTCATCGGCCTTGGAATTTCAAAGGGAAGTCATTTGTAAAAAAAGGACATGATATGAACTCGTGAAAAGTGTCGATACCACTAACCCAAATTGTTTCTTAAAAAATAAACTATGCCCTAACATTAGGTATATAAAATAACTAGCGTGCTCGGCAAACGTCGTCCTGCCTTCCTTTAAATTCTTTATATTTCTTCGATGCGTTTTTTTGCGTTCTATAATGTTTCGTTTCTAAGCCACAATTTTTGCATTAATAGCAGCAATTGTTAATGTTCATATTTAAATTAAGTTTTAGTGTTATTTTTTTATTCGAATGCTCACAAAAACATGTTTTTATGAAAAGATTGTCGTGGCATCCATTGATCACAAATGTGGCAATAGTTTTCTATACCGCTTGTTGGATTCTAGATGCTCTATTAACACTTTATACTTAAAATTAATTTTCATGTTTTTATTTTAATGCAAGTAATTACGGGTAGCTTATATTTTTTTATCCATTCTATTTCAAACTTATGTAATGTTGTCATTTGTTCAGTTGAAATATGCAAACCAAATGTCAATCTAATTCGTCCAGCCGTTTAGGAGGCTATAGGTAACAAACACACGTAAAGAAGAATTATATGTATTAAGAAGATACTGTGACATTTTCAAAAATCTTCTGTGAAATCTGCTTTTAAATTGTTAAAAGTATAAGGGACATACCCTAGAACCCCTTTTTTATCCAACCGGCCATGTTACCCATATTTGTATTCGTAGTGTCACGTAAACAACACCAATATAATGAATGACGAATCTATATGCCTGATGTGGAAACGGAAGTGTTCACTCCATATTTCTATCCTAGGCCATTTGTATTAGAACTGTATATATTTTCGAAATAAAAAAATATGATAATGTCGCTCAGCTGGTCCAAAAAAAAAAAACAGAAATCACCATCTTCACTCAGTACACGTTGAGTGAGATTTACACTACAACTGCAGGCAACAACAGACATAACATCAACATCATCGATTGTTCAGCATCAGCATCTTCAGCACCAGCAGAACCGACAGAATCCTCCATATCCATAGAGCCAAAAGAGAATAGTCTAACGCAAAGTAAACACAACCGCTCTGTGGATGTGGATATGGAGATGGACGCGATTCTTTGGTCAAAATCAGTGTTTATTTCGGCGTTGGAGCGTGCGTATCTTAGACCAAAATTAAGTTTATAACGAACCCCGTCCCGATACGATCGTGCTCGAGTTTATAAATAAAATAAAAAAAATTAAGGAAAACATCATCAGTTCCCGATGGAGTATTCGCACGCACCACATCGGACTTCGGTGGTGGTTTTTTGAAAAACAGAATGTTTTCTAAAATTGTGTTTTTTAATTAAACAAAATTGTAATTGCATTTTTTTATTATTTAATAATACAAAGTTTGCTTGCTTGTAACCTTGCAACCGTGTTGTGTCTGTGAAACATATAGTTTTCTTGTTCTTGAAACAAATATTTTTGCATTATGACATTTAGTATCTTTTCTCTCTAAATGTTATTTTTTTTTTGTTTTAATAAAATGTTTTTATTTATATTAAATTAAATTTACCAATGATCTTGTGAAATGGCATTCGGAAAGGCTACTTGATTCTATTTTGCGGTGGCAATGATGACGAAGACGTCAGTGACGGTGGCGTCGAGCGGCTGACAAAAAAAAAAACACAACAATATTAAAAGTGAAATAGAAAAAAGTTTATTTCATTAAGTTATTTCTGTGAATCGTGAAATTAAATCATTTCGGATATACCCATTCAGATATAGAACGTTTATGCAGTGTTAGATACATTTTAACTTACGCGTTCGGATTTTTCAAAATTTTGATTGCGTGTAGGGAATTTCCCGGAAAGAAATCAAATGTACGTTTGAAGAAGCACACAGACTCTTAACAAAACAACAAAATCTGTTTTTAAATTTACAACAAATGTTACAATTTACGAAAGAGTTGAAATGAGAATCTTTATGTTTCCAAGTTGATTGACCTAATTAAATCAATTTTTTTTGTTTTTATATGTGAAGCACGTTGAGTGTCTAATATTTTTATATATTTTTAGCTAAATTTTGGAGAATTTTTTAGTTTGTTTTATGAGATCGTAAAACAGCGAATTTCGTTTAATATCCTATTTTAATAGTATTTTGTCGATCCTGTTGTCTTTTGTTTAGGAAAAAGTCATAATGGGCGAACTACTCAAATCATAAAAAAGCATTTAGCAAAGAAGGAAATTTAGGAATTTCCATCGCTTCTAATAGTGCGTTTAGAGTAGGCATTCCATTTTGATTTATTTTTTGTTGGTCTTTTTTATTGCTTTAAAGATTAAACCAATCAAAATATTTGTTATAACGGCTTTATACGAAAAAAAAGGATTTTTTAAAATAGAGTCCCCTTCACAAAGCGGGTTTTAATTCCAATGCATTATTTCATAATTTAAATTTAATTCTACAATTAAATTATTTGGCGGATTGCATTCTTTTATAAGAGGAACTCATTCATTTTTGTTACTATTTTACTATTTCACTATTAGTCATTAGTTTTTGATATATATTTATTCCTTTAAAGTTGGATTTTTGAATTTTTGTATTTAATTATCTTGCCGATTTGTTTCGAACTTGGTACACCTAAGTTTTTTTAGAAAACTCTACCTTACTGTTTTTTTCGAATTGGCATTCTAGCTCCAAAACTTACGGTATTGTTTTAATGAAAAACTTGTTTTTTTTTCGAAAACGGCTTCAACGATTTTAATAAATCTTTCTGGATGGTTTTTTCTATGCAAAATGTATTCTTTGGTTTGATCGGATTTTTCAGTAAAAGTCTTATAATGGTACCTCCCATAAGACTTTGTCTTTAACTATTTGAAGGATTTTGATGGAATTTTCAAAATAAGTAGTGTTTTATTACTCAAATAATTTTGCTTATTTAAATTTTCAAAAACATTTTTTTTAGTTCTTAATAATTAAAAAAATAATTTTTTGGTTTTTTGAATATTTTAAAAATGAGTCGATTTATTTATTTTTATTTTTTTCCTAGTACATACTATAGACTTCTTCAAATTTACGTACTCAAAGAAAATGTTAAATATGTACATTCTAAAGATGTTGCACGTCAAAAAAAGGACATTAAAATGCAATCTTTTTCAAAAAGACGACTGCACTTAAAAACGATTAGAACATAGGAGCAAGTACGTGTTACATAGTCGTACCTTTTATTTCAAACAATTAACAATTTTAAAATTTTTTAATTGAATTTTCTCTGCTTCCAAATCTAACCAGTATTTTAGATTTAGTTTTAATTTTGTATTTGACGAATAAATTCCCTAGCAAGATGAATTCTTGTCTTGTTAGTTGTTATGGAAATTTATAACAGATTTCAAAATCTAAACACTATATTATGTATTAACCAAGAATTTCGTGCTGTTCAACACCAGGGACAACATCATTTGGGCAAAAGGAAGGATTATATTAATATATACATACTAATTGAAAATTATGATTTTTATTACTTGCGAAGTTTAGGATTCATGAATATAAAAAAAATTTAGTTAACAATCAAACATGACATTACCATCATAGAGAAGCCTAAAAACGTAATTGGCAAAAAAAATGTCTGTCTGTCTGTCTGTCCGGGTGTATATCGAGGTGCAGCCTAAACGGTTTAAGCGATTGCCTTCAATCCCCAGAGGGGAAGTTGACATTTTATTTGTAGGCCTAAAAATAACGGTACCTGCCAAATGACCCTTTATTTTTTTCTAAAATGGCTTCAACGATTTTGATGAACATTTTTGAGAATTTTTTTGTTGGTATTGGCTATCATTTGATTAGAACCAAATTTACGGGAAAAGTCGGTATTTTTCATATGACGGTTTTAATTTTTGGCTTTCTCAGTAACGGGTTTTTGGATTTCTTTTAAATTTTATATTTGATAGCTAACCTTATTCTGCATATAAAAAAATTGAATAACTTTTTTTCTAATTAAAATTAATTTTTGATTTTTTTTTTTTTGAAAAATCAATATTTGTAAAATTTAAAAAAAATTATTTTAAATTTTATAATCAAATGTATATTATAAAACTATAAAAAACTGCATACCAAAATTTCAAAACATTTTTTTTGCAAAAAACTAAAAATAAAAACCAGGATTTTATCAAAACCGATCCATCAATTTTCGAAATACATAATTTTATAAATTCTTTGTTACTTAGGACGCGTGCAGGCGTACTTCATTTTTACTAAAAAACCGTTATGTATTGTGGTTTCGATACTTTTTATAAGTTCAAACTGTGTTATTTTCAACGTAAATGTTAATTGTTTTTTTTTGAGGTTTGGTAGTGTTGAGTTGACGCTTTGAATGGCTGACCCCGTGTCAGCGTAGTTTATTAATGCAACTCCACCCCTGAAGCTGTTATCTGCTCTTTCCTTTTCGACGTCCTACTTGGTTATTAGTCCCGCCTATTGTTATTTTAATATTTCATTTTTCGGTAACTGTATCTGGACTGAAAAGGAGCTTAAACAACACCAGTGAGCTTTTTTGTGACACAGCCAGCTTACTTTCATATCCAGACCGATCGTGGAAAATCACCACTCACAGGGCTTAGCACCCAAAAGAACGAGAGATCGTCATTTGCTTTTTAATGAAAGAATATTTCAATTCTGTTTCTATTTTCAAACAACGACAAGAAGAAGAAAAAGGTTTGTTCAACGTTCTTTGCTTTTGTGCTGCTCCTTTGCATGTGGGCAATGGAAAATCTTCAAATTATTCATCAAATTATATATCAGTTACAGTCTGGTGTGCAATTTGGTCAGGAGGAATCATTGGACCTTATTTCTTTGAAAATGAAAACGGCGTAACGGTAACTGTGAATGGGGAGCGATATCATGATATGATTGAAAACTTTTTAACGCCACAACCGCATGCTTTGGGCTTGATCAACAAGACGGAGCCACATCGCATACAGCCATTATTATTTCAAGAAATGGTGATGTTGATTGCCCCCCACGGTCGCCTGATTTGACTACTCCGGACTTCTTTTGTGGAGATATCTGAAAAGCAAGGTTTGTGCAAACAAACCAGAAACGCTTGAGCAACTCAAACAAAATATTCGTGATGAAATTAATGAACTACCGCGTCAAATGTGTGAGAATGTAATGAACAATTTGCTCAAAAAGGCTCGCTTTTGTGAGACTAACAGAGGCGGACATTAACCTGATATTGTATTCCATACATAATTGCCAACATTTAGTTAAACAATTATCAATATAAGATCCATTCTCTTTCATTTAATCAAAAATTAAAAACAAAGAAAGTAGTATACCTTCCCGGCGGATACCCTGTACTACTGTGGAATGTCAGTGCATTTCATTCAACTGTGAATGTTTGTTACGAACTCTTTTATTGTATATGGGACGACGGTGTTAATCGTCCACAAAAATTCGCCTCAACCCACCCTGATGCCATATGGTATCGTATCCGCCTAGATACCCCTTTTTCTTGCATCTTTTGTTTGCTTTACTTCATCCTATCTTCTTTCCATTTCGTCAAAAAAAGGGTTGAGTGACCTTATGGTCTGATTTAGTAAAAGAAAGAAAATAAATTGCACGACTGGATCGCACGTACTTGCTCTTATGTGCGGTCACAGCTTGGAATAAAATTTGAAAAATATTAAAGGAACTTCAAAGATTATATGCGATTTTTCCGACTTTTGATTGTTTGAAAAAAGTACGTAAATTAGTTTTCAGCGGAAAAAATTAAACGCCATTTTGTTTCTTTAAAAATGTGAAAAAGTGTGATTTTTTTTTCAAAATCGTTAGAGCCGTTTTGAAATAAAACGTTTTTTTTAACAACTTTTTTTAAAAAAAAATTAAAAAAAATAATTCAAAAATACAAACTTAAGCACAAAAATAACGTGCATTTAAAAACAAAATTAAAAAAAATTCACTTACCCGTTTTCAAAATATTGATTTTTCAAAAAACAAAAATTTTAAAAATTATTACAAATACAAAAAAAGTTTTCGAAAAAAAAAATATGCAAAATTACTAAGGCTACCTACATCTTCTTGAGTATCAATTTTGATTGAAATCGAATCACCAGTTTTCAAAAAAGTCTAAGAAAAAAAACCGGTCCTATGGAAGGTACCGCTAAAGCCCACCATATTATTTTTTTTTCACCAAAATATAATGCATACCTGCAGTAGTACACAGATTTTTTTTTTTATAAAAATTCTTGGAGCCGTTTTCGAGAAAAATAAACTTTTAAATAACGGTTATATGACAGGTACCGTTAATTTTTGAGCTAAAAAAAAAATTGAAATTGATTGTCAAAATAACCTTAAGTTCAAAATTTGAAGACGATTGGACAAACCGTTTAGGCTGCAGTCCAAAATACATCCGAACAGACAGACAGACAGACGGACAGAATTTTGCCAGTAACTCAAATATGTTTCTCTATCATCGTAATGTCATGTTTGATTGTTATCTCAAAATTTTTAATCTGCACGAATGTGTATTATGGTACCTATAATCGCAAGTAAAAATTGATGTTTGTTTCAACAAAGCCAAAATAGATAGACAATTTAAGTTTTTATTTTAGTACTCATACGCCATAATGACCATTTTGTATTTCTTCGCTGTCTCTGATTATTTTTAAGATATGCAATGCTCTAGGTTCGGGATGTCGTTCCTTTCTTTAATATGAGAGGGTTAGGGTAGTTGGCGGTTTTCGAGATGAGTTTCATCGCTAACTACTAGGAAACTGATCTAGTGGCTTGATTTCGGCTTCTTCATAGAGTCGTTTGTTGCTGTAGTGTTTTTGTTTTCGATGGTTGAAGTTGTCCGGTGTATATCGAATAGTTGGAGGTGGTCCATCTTACTTGGAAATGGAGTACCACACAGGAAAACTGTACCTGATAATTGGCTTCAGTAATTGCTTGTATATGAGCAGTTTCGTTGACTTCCTTAAACCATTTCATAGTTGAAGACTTGTTTTATTATTGTGGTTTTGAAACGATTTTTTTAGATAACAAAGGAAGTTGCATTCGCGGAATCATTTGGAAAAAGGATTTTAAATGGTTAAGCCTTCCAGCAAAAAAAAATTGTAAATGCGCAAACTAGCCCCCACTCCAAATCCTACAATGATCCCAAGCAGGGGCAGCATGCCCCGCCATTCTACATACAGACTGTACTATTAACATAACACTGTTGAGTGAATGAAACTGTACCCCGAAAATGCTGTAAAATCCTTTAAACCCGCGAACCTTATGGTTTTTAATTAGATCATCCTGAAAAAGACGAATTGAAGTTAAGTTTTTAATTAAATACTTATTCTTGTTCCACCAACAAAAACGCCCAAATGATATTTTCTTGCAGTTTTCAACAACGGACAGATGAAGTGTTGGGTAATCGATTTCAAGATTCAAAATGGGTATTGGAAACCTAATCGAAAGAAAACAATACCTTAAGTACTTTTAATTTGACGACGATATTTTGTACCCTTCTTCTCGTTGATTCTCATACAATAGTTTGACGGAAATTAAGCGTAGTCAAATAATTAAAAAAAAATCTAAAATTAAAATAGTAGAAAACTTCGTTCTTGTTGGTACATTTGAAATTTAGTTACTTATTCCATATGAAATGAAAATCATTACGGTGATATGGCTCTTACAAAAAGAAAAGTAGAAATTGTCGAGAAAAAGTTAAACACGGTCAATTGTGCCACGGGATACTGATATTCGGGAAAACGAGTTTCGGGCAAACGTTGGCGGGAAAACAAGATTACTATAACGCAAAAACTGTTATATGGAAAGCTCATTCGTTCCTTGCGTAGGGGGCAATATAGTCCGGTTGGACCTCAACCAACAAACTTCTTCGCCCAGCTCGTTCCCTAGCCAGCTGCCATCAGTTTTATACGTAAAGGGAGGAGGAGAAAAAGCTAGCCAAGCTTCTCTCGTCACTTTGTGTTCATGAATACAGATTGAATTCCTTGTATCTCTTATACCCTTGTTTGAAAGGCCATGTATTCAGCCCACGAAGTAGGCATTGTAGGGATCACAGCAGACTAATATGTTCACAAAAACTTTGTACAAAAGCAGCAAAGGCGACAAAAACATTAAAAACAAATAAAACAATACTACAATCAGTTGAGCCAAATCTTTTTCGATTAAAAGAAACATCAATAGTCCAGGAAAATTAAACAAACAATGAGCTTATAACTGAATTTTGTGGACAACCTCATTTTTACTTCCTAAACATTTCTTAAAAAGTACCTTTGGTTTTTAAGTGGGGACATTGTGTGTATTCGGTTATGTTTGGAGGAAAATTTTCTATCACCATCTTGAAAATACATATCTATTTTATTTTGTTTAATAACTAACAGTTTATTTATTCTAAAAAAAAATACTTGAAGATAGTAAAATTATCAACAATTAACGACATATTAACGACTTCTGCACGTCAATTCGTTCTTAAGTTAAGCGGAATTTTAAACCCTGTACCCGCCCCCTAAAATATTTGGTCCACTCCAAATTTAAGGTACATTTTAGGAAATGTTTAGTATGTAAAAATAAAGCTCTCCACCAAAAATTTGGCGTTGTCGAAATTTTTTCGAATTTTCCTGGACTACACCAGAAGCTGGTTCTTTTGATTGAAAGTTTGGTGTCACCGCTGACTAAATAACTCTCAAAGTATTTTGGGGTTGCATAATTATTCTGCTAATTACAAAGGTGAACAATTGTTAATGTTTCAGCAATGTTTCGAGACAGTGCAATTATTTCACTGTTATCTAGCACATGTCATCCTTGGCGACTGAAGTGCAGCGCCTAACAAGCTATTACAAAATTTCACCCCGGATAAAAGTCAATTAGCTAAATCCGTTATCGGTATAGGTGTCGTGCACGTTTTCCAGCCGTACCACCAAGGATATTCTCTGTCCCAAGTTTGGCGTTAATGCCTCAGCTAAGAAACTACTGCTATGTTTTGTCTATATGAGCTCCAAAAATATATCTTTTGTCATCATCTTTTTCGCCTGTAGGCAATGTGTTCATATAAGGATTATGTTGGCGAATTTAGCTGGGAATTGTTGCGAGTCCTTCGTTAACACATTTGAAATTCAGGACCTCTTGCCGTACAATATCCATATCTGGGCGGAAGCTCCTTCATCTCACTTGATCCTTTTAAATAGTGTTCTTTGGTGAACAAAAAATTTAGAATACAAATTTATAGAAATTGTAAAAATCCGCCAGATTTACAGTTCCCCAAAACATCAGGAGTAAGCTCTTTTGGGGTTCTAGGGAACAATTCAACTAGATAAAATTTAATGGCTAATACTTCATTTGATTTTTTTTATTTTTTTTTTGCTAAAATGTCGCAATTTTATAATAATATTTTTTTTCCAGAAACTTATTTGAAAAGTGGCTTTTTCTGATACATGAATTAATTTAATTATCATCACGAGCCAATTTACGTCAAAAATCTCCTGTGGTTCAATTAAGTATCAGAATAAGTTTTGAAAATAATACCAAAACAATTTATTTCGCTTAATTACAATAAGTCATGTCATATTTATGCACGAATATGGAAAGTGTTGAAAAGTTTTTGAATAAATTTGTCAAACTATTTTGTTTTAAGAGCCAGGGTTATTGAAAGAAATCTTCAAAAAGTTAAAATAAACAAATGGTCTATTAATAAACTGGCGTGTAGTGTTAATAACTTAAAGGCTAGTCGGATTATTTCTTGTTGAGTTATTAACTAAAAAATGCAGCTGACTCATAGAGTAAAAATATTAGATTTTAGCTTTTTTCTCTTCGATATGTGAAATTTGTTTGCAATCATTTTATGAAATGTGGCAAAAATGTTCATGTTGAAGGTGTTAGCTAGCATTATTGCTACTGATTGTTGGGTGTAATTAGTTAGATGAAAGAAAGAATTCTAGCAGATTAATAGTTTCGTATTAGAGAAGATAATAGCATTTTAAGTATACTGAAGAGGTTTTAAATGATACCCCTATTAAAAATGGCGTGCTGTTTGAGTATCTATTGGGAGAGATCTAGGATCTTAGATACTCTTAAAATAATTAAACGAACAAAAAAATACTCAATATTTTGTATTTATTTGGTTGTTGTGTTTTCATTATTTCCCAAACAAACTTTTATACACACGATTTTGAAACATTTAAAACTATTTATTTGTATTGCCTTTTTATTGCGATGATAAAATTAGACACAAACGTTTTTCTTAGCAAATTATTAAAAAAGAAACATGGAACTGTCAAAACGTTTAGAAATGCTGTGAAGTTATATAATTAAAATAATGTATAGAATATTGTTTCGTTCCTTAAAATCATACTGTGCTTTTACTGATTTTACTGATTGTTTTGGTCCAACTCATCATTATACCTATAAGCGTATATTCACACCATAAGCATGTAAAATTAAATTTTTTTAATGTACTATAAGATACGTGTTCATGTTTTAAAAATATCAATATGTATTTAGAATTAGGATGTACTCAACATGTTTATTTCTGGAGTCTCCAAATGAACATAATTTTATTTAGTATCTTTTTTATTACAAACAAAAAACTGTTCTTATCAATTTTTACCGACTGATCAATTTGTTTTGCTTTGAGAATTCATTTTAAATAGATATTATCAGACTTTTTTTATAAATTACGCATATAAGATGTATAGCAGGTTATGAAATTTACGTTACAATGTTTTTTTTTTGTATAAATTTATAACTACCAACAATTAAAACATGTTTATGTGTTTCCAGTACAACAATTTTTTTTTCGAAAAGTCATAACAAGGTTCGATAAAAAAAACATTTCGACCGTATGTTCAGTAAAAAAAATTTGATTTGTTATTATCTCTGCACATACATATGTATTTCTATTTGCTTATGTCCTAACATTACGTAGGAAAGGCATGAAAAGCTTCTTTCTTTTAACACTTCGTTCGGTGAAGTCCAAGGCATTGCCTCTCAAATACCTGAAATCATCAAAATGTTTCATTCCTCTCCTTATTCTGAACCATGTGGATCAGCAATATAACAATACTAGCTGTGCCCGCAGCTTTGCTTGCGTTAGCCTCGGAAACAACAATCTTATTCAATTTTTTATAAAAACACGTGACTTAGGTATTTTTTATTTAATCTTCAATGTTAAGATAAAATATTAACTAAAGAAATAAAAGAATAATAAGAGATGATAATGACGTCAGAAAAATGTATGCATCAGACCTGCATAACCGATACTTCTGTGTATCATTGTATTCCTTTCTATAAAATATGTTTTTCCGACTTTCTTGACACTTATCGTTACATACATTGGATAATATACGATATATCTTTATGAATTGTAGCCTATGTGTTATTCTGATATGTAAGCTATATTATTGTGAAGTTTCATCAAAATCCATTCAGTAGTTTTTGCGTGAAAGAGCAACAAAGATACATACTCACAAACTTTAACGTTTATAATATTAATTAATAGGATATTTTTAATTTCTCAACTTATGGGAAAGAAATGCGGTGGTAAAACTTCTGATAGAAAACAATAAGAATGACACCTACATTTAATTAGCCACAGATATGGAACAATCCAAAATTGAAAGACCTGCCGACATTTTCTGAGGTTAACCCATCGAATCCCACAGGTGGGGCCTCTAATTAAATAGAGAAGTTGGAGAGTTGTGGTCCCAGTTTAAATTATAACAAGAGTCGGGTAAAGAAAGTTATTTTTAATATCAAATATACTGGTAGAACAAAACACTGCCTAGCAGTAAGTACGTCGTTAGACATAACCGGTGCATTGATTCTATGCTCTGTTCCATTGCAAAATAGAAACTTACTTATAAGTAGCATGAGTGTTCAATGCATATCCTTGAAGCCGAACTGTGTGTCTTTGGTCTACTTATACATATAGTCCAGGAGGCGGCCGTAAGAATACCTACCTCATCGAGTCATAGAAAATGTTGCCATAAATAAATGGCAAATTACATAAAATTTTCAAAACAACTGGTCGAAAAGACTTTTTCTTGTCCCTTTGGCGGTAAAATGGCCACTTCCGGTTAGCTTACATAATCGGATCAACGAACAAATGAGGAATAAAATAAAAGCTTAGACCATCGACATTAAGAATCTGATGGTTTGACAAACTTAACATGGGCCAAACATGCGTCCGACTGCTATTTTTCAATATTAATTTGTCTAAAAAAAATTTCCAGATTGACTTAAGAAAATTTAAAGAATTTTTTTTTTAAGTGGAACGCATGTTAGGTCCGTGTTAAGTTTGTCCATCCAGCAAATTCTTAATACAAAGGGGCTAAGCTTTCATTTGATAAACCATTTATTCATTAAATCGACCCCAATAAGGTAAACCAGCACCAAAATAGCAAATGGAAGTGGATATGAAAAAGTTTGTCCGACCAGCGGTTTTGTACATTTTATATTATTTCTCATTAATTTATTGCTGTTTCATTGAATCGATGAAGTAGATGTTCAGCCGCCTTCCCTGCTAATACCGAGTTCTATCGAGAACTTTTTCGAATACCTTGCTGATACTCGGGGGGAGAGGATGTATAACCAGCTTTCTTACAATTCACTGGATAATAAGCAGTAATGGACGCGTTTATGTTTATATGTGAAGTACATCCACGGAGAGATGTCCTAGTACAATATTCGATATAACATCGACCCCTTCTAACTGTTTTATTTTAAATAATAAGAAGATTGTTAGTAGCTCCACATTTCAAATTAGCGGGAACTTGGCCCATTCTGCTCAGAGTTAGTGATCGCTCTTTACTTGCGAATATAAAAAAAATCAAACAATCAAACATGACATTACGATCATAAAGAAGTCTAAAAAAGTCATTGACAAAAGATGTCCGTCTGTCTGTCTGTCTGTCCGGGTGTATACCGATCTGCAGGCTAAACGTGTTAAGCGATTGCGTTCAAATTTGGTATATCTGTATCTCTTGGCATTGAAATTTTATTTTTAGGGCTAAAAATAACGATACCTGCCATAAAACGATTAAGGAAAAGCTCATTTTTCTCGAAAACGGCTCCAACGATGTTGATGAATTTTTTTAACAACTTGTTTGTTGGTATTGGCTATCATTTCATTAAAATTAAATTTACGGGAAAAGTCTATTAACGGTACCTTTCATATAATGGTTTCTTAAATGTTTGACTTTCTCGGTAACGACTCTCTGGATTTCTCTCAAATATTATATTTGAGAAGATCTATAAGGCCAAAATAATTATGCATATCAGAATTTTGAATAACTTTTTTTTTTTCTTACTTACTTAGGTGGCGCTACAGTTCGGGACGAACCTGGGCCTCAACCAACATGCCTCTCCAGCCAACTCGGTCTTTGGCTAGCTGCCTCCAGTTTTGCACTCCAAGTTGGTTGAGGTCGTCCTCCACTTGAGCGCGCCACCTAAGGCGAGGTCTTCCTTGACTGCGTCTACCCTCTGGGATGGAATCGAAGATCCTGCGAGCCGGAGCATTGTTGTCCATTCGCTCTACATGACCTAGCCATCTTAAACGTGATATGCGTATTTTTTTGATCAGGTCAATGTCGCTGTACAGCTCGTATAGTTCTTGGTTGAACCTTCTCCTCCAAAGCCCGTTAACGCAGATAGGGCCAAAAATCTTCCGAAGAATCTTACGCTCAAAACGACTAAGGATATCTTCATCCGCTTTAGATAGAGTCCATGCCTCGGCGCCATAGAGCAGGACTGGGATGATTAGGGTCTTATACAGAGTCTCCTTTGTCTTTCGAGAGAGGGCTTTGCTACTCAATTACCTTCCTAGCCCATAGAAACAGCGATTGGCAAGAGTAATTCTTCGCTTTATTTCTGACGAGATGTTGTTGTCAGATGTTATAGCGGATCCGAGGTACACAAAGTCCCTAACTACCTCAAAGTTGTACCTATCTATTGTGATGTTTTGTCCAATCCGCCGGTGTTGTGTGTCCCTTTTTGTGGACAGCAGGTACTTCGTTTTGGCCTCATTGACTGCTAGTCCCATCTTAGCCGCTTCAGCTTCAATGCTAGCAAACGTTCCACTGACAGCTCGCCGAGTTCTGCCAATGATGTCTATGTCGTCAGCGTATGCTAGCAATTGCACAGACTTGAAAAAAATTGTCCCACTACAATTGACTTGCGAGTTTCTTATAATTTTTTCAAGTATTAAGTTGAAGAAATCGCACGATAGCGCATCACCTTGTCGGAATCCTTTTTTGACGTCAAAAGCTTCTGTGAGGTCAGAACCAACCTTGACGGAGCAGCGAGAGTTCTCCATCGTCATCCTGCACAGTCGGACGAGTTTTGTGGGAATGCCAAAACCTGACATGGCTCTGTATAGCTCGTCTCTATAAATGCTATCGTACGCGGCCTTAAAATCGATAAAGAGGTGGTGAGTATCGATTTGGAATTCTTGGGTGGTTTCCAGGATCTGCCGTAGCGTGAACATTTGATCGATTGTGGACTTTCCAGGTCTGAAACCACACTGATAGGGGCCAATCAGGTTGCAGACGAAAGGTTTCAGGCGTTCACATAGTACGGCAGAGAGGATCTTGTAGGCGATATTCAGGAGAGTTATTCCTCTATAGTTGGCGCAGTTTAGAGGGTCTCCTTTCTTGTGGATCAGGCAAACGATGCTGAGGTTCCATTCATCAGGCATACTTTCTTCTGACCAAACTTTAGAGATGAGTTGGTGTATGCACTCCACCAGGTCATCTCCGGCCGCTTTAAAAAGTTCGGCGGGTAATCCGTCGGGTCCAGCAGCTTTGTTGTTTTTGAGTTTAGATATTGCTATCCTTACTTCATGTTGGTCAGGTGGACGGAAGTTTTGTCTGTCATCATCCATGTTGAATGGTTCATTCTGCCTGACAGCGGGATTTTGGCCTTCATCGCCGTTTAACAGTCTGCAGAAATGGTCCTTCCATGTACTCAGCACCGACTGTGACTCTACTACGAGGTTTCCATTCCTATCTCTACAGGCTTCTGTGCGGGATTTTTTTCCTTGGCATGTTCTTTTTACCTGTTGTTAAAACTTCCGCACGTTGTTCCTGGAGTAGCATCTCTCAATATCTTCGATCGCGCGCTTCTCATGCTCTCTCTTTTTCTTTTGGAGAAGCCGGTGTTCTTCCCGTCTTTTCTGCTCATAGAGCTCGCGAGCAGCTCTCGTCTTTCTTTGCAGCGCCGCTTTATATGCCTCTTGTTTGGGTGCATGGGCCTGCCTGCATTCGTCATCAAACCAGAGGTTTCGTGGTGGTGGTCTGGTGAAACCTAGCACATCAGTTGCGGCATCTCTGATGACTTGTTGGCAGTGTTGCCACTGATCTTCGGCACTTGATGCTGGCGGTACTGGATTTCTTGAGAGGTTACGGGATATTCGATCGGCATAGGTTCTGGCGGTTTCTTGCGATTGCAGCTTTCCGACGTCATACTTCCTCACAGTATTACTCCGTTGTTGTGGAGTTCGGGTTATTCGCATTCTTACCTTTGCTGCAACAAGGTAGTGATCCGAGTCGATGTTAGCTGCTCGGAAGGTGCGAACATCCAAGATACTGGAGGCGTGTCTTGCATCGATCGCAACGTGATCAATCTGATTGACGGTTCTTTGATCTGGGTGTCGCCAAGTCCCTTTGTGTATATCGAGATGAGGAAACCGTGTGCTTGCAATGGTGACGTTATGTGCCGCTGCGAAGTCAATTAGCCTAAGTCCGTTTTCAGACGTTGTGTCGTGTAGGCTATGTTTTCCGACAGTCCTACCAAAGATTTCCTCTTTACCAATTTTTGCATTAAAATCGCCTAGTACGATCTTAACGTCGTATTTAGGGCATTGCTCATAGGTTTTGTCGAGGAGCTCATAGAAGTCATCCTTGGTGGCGTCATCTTTGTCCTCTGTGGGGGCATGAGCGCATATTAGGCTAATGTTGGCGAATTTAGCCTTGGTACGGATTGTCACAAGTCGCTCACTTACGTGTCGAAAGCCCAAGACTTCTTGCCTAAGTCTACCGCTTATGACGAATCCGCACCCAAATAAACGCTGTGGTCTTCTTGCGCAATCACCGTAGTACACGTCACAGTTTTTCATCCTCCTTTTGCCCGGCCCATTCCATCGCACTTCCTGGATGGCAGTAATTCCTGCTCTGTAGCAGTCTAGGGCCTCCGCTAGTTGTTTGGATGCACGTGGTCTGTTAAGAGTTCTAACATTCCACGTGCAGATCCGAAGGTCGTTGTCCTTGATTCGTTTTTCCGGGTCGTCAACAGTAAATCCGTCCTTTTCCGAGGCTATTGGTCGCTTCGTAACTTTTTCTTTTTTCCGTGGCAGGGTTGTTAACCCCACGCACAACCCCCAACCTGGAGGGCCAGGTCCTTTGTTGGATTCCTTGGACAAAAGGAACCGGAGAATCCGGAGTCAGTAACCCACTTCGGGGATTTGAGCGCTGCCGTTGGCCCATTAAGGGTTCATCCGCCACCATCTCTATTTCAATGCCCTGACTTGCATTGAATTGTCCTAATGACCTTATCTCTAAATACGTCGAAGTAGCTCATTAGGGCGTCTGCTTCGTTGACTGTTGACGCCACCGTTGGTCCAGTTGGTTGGGCTCATCCGCCGTACGTCCTCTTTCTGAGGGGCTCGTGCAAGACTTCTGCGAATCGATCAGAACAGTCATTAAAGCAGAGCATTATAGTGTTGCTATTTTTTCTGTGTTCAACACTCGCGCTTATAAGTTTAGCAGGAATGTCCGGATGGACAGACCAGTACCCGGTGGTTACCGCGGGGAGGTAAAATAAGCACAATTGATGTGTACGATATAGTTGCAGCGACTGTGCATCACCAGTTTGATGCCTTTCAGTGCCTACCCTATTCATACAGCACCCAACCACCCTTTTTTTTTCTAATCTAAATTAAATTTTGAATTTTTTTTTAAATCAATATTTTAAAAATTAATCAAAAAAAATATTTTAAATTTAATAATCACATGTATATTTATAAATTCTAAAAAACTGCATACCAAAATTTCCAAAAAGAAAAAATTCAAAAAACTAAAAATAAAAAACAGGATTTTATCAATACCGGTCCTACAATTTTCGAAATACAGTTTTCATAAATTCTTTGTTATTTAAGACGTGTGATGTGATACTTTTTATAAGTTCAAACTGTGTTATTTTCAATGCAAATGTTACTTGTTTCTGTCAAAGATTTTGCTTTCCAATGTAATTAGGCACATAAGAGCATTGTTTTATTTCGGTGTATACTCTACTTTACAAAACGTTATTCAAGTTAAATAACATTTTTAGGTTTTGGGATTTAGAATTTCTTACAAAAAAACCGTTTAAAGTTTAAAAAGTTTAAAATAAAAATAAAGAAATGAAAATACGTACTTGGCATTGTAGGATTTCAAAATCTCCAAAACATTAATGAAAATTAAAAACGTTTTTCAATAACTATATTTTGGCGTAAACAATACAAATTTTTCTACAGGTAATACTCCTAATATCCTATATTCCCCAACCAAATCTACAAAGATCTTTTATCAAGAAAATGCCTGGGAGAATTTTGAATTTAGAGAAAATATGATAATTTAGGATATTTTAGAATTAAAAAAAAATGAGTCCGAGTAATTTATAAAATTTAAAGAAAATTGGTGGATAAATCGAGTCGTTGTATGGATATCACAAAATTGCTTGTTCACGCAATCCTCATCAATCCTCAATTTTATCTTCACAATCCGGTATAGATGGATTGAATAGATGCACCAGGCATTAACAGAGGAACCTTACGTCTCCTAGAAATATTCCATTATTTTCTTTTATTTATTTTAAATTATAAATCAAACTAAAACATTCCCTTTGGGATTCTGAGGAAACAAATAAAGAATCTGCTGCTCGATCTAATTAAACTAATTACAGCTTGGTAGTTCGACTTCTCGCTTAATGACATTGACAAACAGTTATCGCGCTATTTAACCGTAAGCTCTAGTTTGCTTTTATCCCGTATGTCCTTGACCCTGAATTCTTATGTCCCTACATATGCGGTTGGTTATTTTTTTTCTTTTTTCAAAAACATGATAGCAAGAGGAATACTGTTGTTTTTTTCTTTGCAAGAAAAATAGAATTATTTGGTAATAGGTACGGTAGTGATGGGTGTTTTTATTAAAGGTGTTGATGTAGGGATTTCAAAAATAGCACATAACACATGCTCCTTTTTCGCGGTAGTGTCCTTTGCAATCTGAGTTTTATTCCTGGTGTAAGAGACAAGTTGGCGCTGTAATATCATAAACATAGTATTTAAAAATATAAACTATATTAAGTGCAGATGTTTAGGATGTCTTTACTAGGAGAATTCCTAATTCTGTATCCCATACCTCCACAATCTTAGTAAGACCCTCCAACAGGTTCATTCAAAACTCTACCAAGTTTTAGTTGATTGTATACGTGTACGCAAAACGCATCAGCTTAGGCTTATAACTTAAGGATAATTTTTAAGTGAAAAAAATTTCGAGTTCTAAATATTCTCTGAATAGAGTTTTAAAGTGATTTAAGACTTTTTGTAGAAAATGATAAGAAAAATGAGCTTTGTGTAATAAATGAAGTGAAAACTGAAAAAGTGACACTTTCGCAAAACTCTGTTATCCCTTAGAATTCGAACCAGAAAAATCAACCATATAATTTTCAAAAAAAAAAGAAAGATTTTTCATTTACACTCTTTTGCAAAGATATAGATATGTTTGTTTTAATTTAGAAAAAACATAAAACCACACCTGATGCAACCAGGTTTCAAATGTGCCTTAAAATGATGAGCTTTAAAACAAGGACAATAAATATCAAAACGTAGTTTATCATTTTTTTAAATGATTTTCTTAAAATGCGAACGTTATTCGAACATATCGCTCCGAATTCGATACCTAAATTCAGTCACTGCCCACAATTGGACGGGAGACAGAATTTTAAAGACCTTCAAACACAAACTATGGAAATACGATTACATCAAGTGGCAAGAAAAAGAAAGTTCAATATCAAACCGTTTAATTGTTTCGCCTGAATAATGTTATGAATTAAACATTTTTCATTCTTCTCAAAAAAAAAAAAAACAAAACAAAAATTAAACAAAAACAACAACAATATTCGGGCTCTTGGGGAACAATATTGTTGGGTTTTAGCAAACGCCTTTAAACGGT
Organism: Platycheirus rosarum; assembly: GCA_963971375.1. NCBI lineage: Eukaryota > Metazoa > Arthropoda > Insecta > Diptera > Syrphidae > Platycheirus > Platycheirus rosarum. The sequence continues at coordinate 57,055,306 of OZ020508.1, read as the reverse complement.
ATATGAATAAAATGTTAGATATATTTCGTGGTTTAAAAAACCTTGTAAAGGTCAGTCACGTTAAAACCGATTCACCAGTATTTCGTTTACACTATTCAATAACTGTGATGATACTAATGGCGTTTTCATTGATAATAACGACTCGGCAGTATGTTGGCAATCCGATTGATTGCGTCCACACCAAGGATATACCAGAGGATGTTTTGAATACGTATTGTTGGATACATTCGACGTACACACTCAAATCGCATTTCCACAAGAAAACTGGTGTTGCTGTGCCTTATCCCGGAATCGGTAACTCTGATGGGGAAGAACATGAGAAAAAACATTACAAATATTATCAATGGGTGTGTTTTTGCCTATTTTTTCAGGTTTGTAAATTTTGTTATTTATTCGTTACCCAAAACAATAACATACCTACCCTCGAATCCATTTTGAATAAATGTTTTCCCCAAAAAAAAAAAAAAACAATTTCTTACAAAATTCTCCAGATTTTAGTTGAAGAAAGTGCAAGAGTAACAGCTTATTCTAGATAAAAACTGAAGAAATTATGTTTCCATTGCAAATAATAAGTTGAATATATGTTCCCACATCCCACTAACAATTTCACTTACTGTGAAATCCTAACCGCTTGTTTCGTGTGAATAACCTAATTCTTAAAAATATAATTATATACATAATATATATTAAATTGTGTTCAAATATATTGTCAATCCTTATCAGCAACACTTACACAATTAGTGAGTGATTCATTAAAATCTCAAACTAAGTCTTTGGTTAGATGTCACTTTCTAAGGCCTGCAATATGAGCATTGTTCGTAAAACCAAATTTTTACATGAATAACAAATTCGGCAAACAATACTGCAATGTCCCAAAAGCAGTAAAAATGTTTGTTCGTTTGTAAAAAACTTAAAAAAATTCTTGATCATCATAGGTTTCTACGACCCGTCTTCAACGATACTCCTGCTGTCAATTCTAAAGAAAAAGCAGATCCGCTTGCAGCCCAATTTACGGCGAACTCAACGCTGCCAGCAGGTATAAGAACTCCTCTTGTACCTGCCATATGACCGTTTAGAAAAAGCTTATGTTTCTCGAAAACGGCTCCAACGAATTTAGTGAAATTTTTTGTGATTTTTTTGTTGGTATTGGCTATCATTTGATCAGAACCAAATTTACGGAAAAAGTCTATTAACGCTTGCCTTTGACGTAACGGTTTTTTATTTTAGACAGCTCTTTGGACTTCGGTCAAATTTTATATTAGAGAAGATCTAGGTTTATTATATTATTAAATACCAAAAATAAAAATAAATAAAAAATATTCAAAAAACTAAAAATAAGAAACCGGATTTTATCAAAATCCGTCCTACAATTTTTGAAATACTTTTTTCATAAATTCTTCGTTATTTAATGTGTGGATCGCGTACTTCATTTTTAATAAAAGCGTTTAGTGTTGTGGTTTTGACACTTTTTCTTTGAGATTATAGGAACTTTAGGGCAAGTTTAGGATTCGTGAATGTAAGAAATATTGAGATAACAGTCAAACATTACATAACGATCATAGATAAGTCTTAAAAAGTTAGTGGCAAAAAATGACTATCTGTCTGTCTGCCTGTCAATAAACGGCTCTACCGATTTTAATGAAATTTTTTTGTAGGCAATAGCTACCATGCTATTAAAGCCAAATTTACCGAAAGTCTATTAACGGTAACTTTCATATAAGGGTTTTTTTAATTTTCGACTTTCCCGGTAACGGCTCAATGGATTTCAATCAAATTTGTAAAACAAATAAATTCTGCAAGCCAAAATTTTGAAAAATTATTTTTTTCTATTTAAAATAATTTTTGTTTTTTGAAATTCAATATTTTTAAAACTTATCAAAAGAATGATATAACATTTTAAAATTAGATGTATATAAATAAACTCAAAATCTCAGCCAATTAAAAAAAATAAAAACGGATTTTTTTATCAAAACCGGTCCTACAATTTTCGACATACTATTTTCATAAATTCTTCGTTATTTAAGATGTGGAATCGCGTACTCCATTTTTTACTAAAAAACCGTTAAGTATTGTGGTTTTGATAGTTTTTATGAGTTCAAACCGTGTTACTGTCGACGTAAATGTTTGTTATTTGGTTTTGTCAAAGATCTTGCGTTCCAATGTAATTAAGCACATAAGAGCAAGTACGTGCGATCCAGTCGTGGAATTTATTTATATTGATCAACGATTTATCATCTGAAACTAATCAGAGTATCTCAGCTTTTCATATTAGTTCCCAAATGCCACTATCCTAGAGAGGCACTTGCATTGCATTGGTCGGTCACCCATCAGTTCTCGGCATGTGCATTACAGACCACCTTCCGTGGAATAACCTTAAATTTGACGTCGCCAAGAATGGTGCGAGATGTTAAGGTTTCTTCGAAGATGAAAAAAGAAGTCTGATCTTGCTACAGTATATAAAGCGTAATCAATCAAAACTCGAGTAAAATGTATATATTTGAACAGGTACTCCTATAACCGCCTTCAGTTTTCTAGATAGAATTAAAAAAAAAACTGTTGAGAACAGAGGTTCTTTTTTTAGTCGCACCACACGAATGCGGAACGCTTTACCAGGCTCTGTTTTCCCTCCCATTTTGATACGCAGAACTTTAAAACTAATGAACATCAATATCTTCTTTTTAATTTATTTCTTTAATGCTCGTACAGTATCAATCATTTGATAACTATAAAAAACCTTAAAAATAAAAACAGATTTGGTTTTGATTTGATTTCGGTTGTATTCTCAAATAACCTGGTCTGATGGAAAACATAAATTAAGAGAATGAATTATTTACGACTTACATCATTTTTCATTTTTAAGTTTGTTTGTTTTAATATATCATATATATATTTATATATATATATATATATTCTATATAAATAATGTAAGCATAAAAACTTTCGTTTGAAGGCAATACTACAGGCAGGAAGTCAAGATAATAGCTTGCAAATCTTTAGCAAAAGTAGATTTATAGTTCTTTTTTTCATTGATGGTCAATCAGCTTAGATTTTGGAAAAGATTTATCAATTAAACTCTTTTACAAAATGAATCAACAACGACAACTTATATTAATCAAAAAATAAAATATGCAAATTAAAGACTATGACTTAAAAATTCAATTATTGATAAAAGAAGTGCAGGTATAAATTGTCCCTTTTCAAACATGTCATAAAAATGCGGAAGTTTGGAAAATTGGAAGAAATTGCTAAAACATTAAAATGTTATTTTTGAATACCACTAACTCCCAATAGTAATAACAAAAACCAGCAAAACCAAACAACTATGGAGACACGAAACCAGCACCAAGTCGCAAGAAAAAGAAAATTCAATATTAAATTCAATAATTTTAGAAATTTGTTTTTGGATTTCAACAAAGAAATCATCTAAACATAACAACAATATTCGAACTAAATAGGAACGATATTGTTGAGTTATACATTATACAAATGCCTTTAAGGCAAACAAAAAAAAAATGTTAGATATATTTCATGGTTTAAAAAACCTTGTAAAGGTCAGTCGAGTTAACACTGATTCACCAGTATTTCGTTTACACTATTCAATAACTGTGATGGTACTTATGGCGTTCTCAGTGATAATAACGTCACGACAGTATGTTGGTAATCCTATTGATTGTGTTCACACCAAGGATATTCCGGAGGATGCCTTGAATACGTATTGTTGGATACATTCGACGTATACACTAAAATCTCATTTTTACAAAAAAGCCGGAGTTGCAGTACCATATCCCGGCATTGGAAATTCCGAAGGAGATGAACACGAAAAGAAACATTATAAATATTATCAGTGGGTGTGTTTTTGCCTTTTTTTTCAGGTTTGTAATTTTAATTATTAAACATATAAGGATTTTCTTTTTTTTTGTGCAATTGTCTTTTCAGCTTTCTTGCAATTTTCAAAAACCTTTTATAAAAATGGGCACGACTGAGTCGCTCGTACTTGCTCTTATGTGCCTTATTACATTGGATAACCAGATCTTTGGCAGAAACAAGTTCCATTTGCGTTGAAAATAACACAGTTTGAGCTTTTAAAAAGTATTAAAAACCACAATACTTAACGGTTTTTTATTAAAAATGAAGTATGCCATCCCACGTCCTAAATAACAAGGAATTTACGAAAATAGTATTTCGAAAATTGTAGGACCGGTTTTGATAAAATCCTGTTTTTTTATTTTTAGTTTTTTGAAAAAAAAAAAATATTTTTTAAATTTTGGTACGCAGTTTCTTAGAATTTATTAAAATACATCTGATTATAAAATTTAAAATTATTTTTTTTGATGAGTTTTCAAAATATTGATTTTTCAAAAAAAAAAAAAATTTAATTAACTTTAATTAGAAAAAAAAAGTTTTTCAAAATTTTGATACGCAGGATTAATTTGGCAACCTAGATCATGTTATTATGTAATTCGGCATGTTCCTTGGTAGAAGAAAACATTTTTTTACATAACTAATACCTTAACAGTTTTTCTACCGTATAATACTTTCCATAACCCAAAGTTTGAGCTGCATAGAACATCACCAATTCAGCCACTGTCACGAAAATTTGGTGTATCCTCCATTGATATTTCCTCCACGACACACTAATGGAATTTTTGGATTTCACGAGCTTTTCTCTGAAACTGCTTTCATATTTAGTTTGCTAATAATCACCACTCCCAGATATTTGGCTGTCCTAATTTCAATCGATTCATTATTTAAATGCCACTTTCGTTTCTTTCACCATCAAATTCCACAATCGGCAATAAGAATCAAGTCGGTTGATCATGAGTTGTAGCGTTTCACGTGAATAAGCAAAAACAACAACATCGTCCGTAAATAAGAGGGCTTTAATCATGATTCTATGTGGCAGGTGTATACTTTTGCTTAGAGATTTTTGCTCCTGATCTGCCAAACAAATTATTAAGTACTGGGTAAAATACATTGACATATTGATTGTTGTTATTGGATTTAGTCATAATATGCAAATCGTCTGCATAAAGAGTATGATCTATGTTTTTAAACTTACAAATTATTTCGCTTAGTTCATGAAATGCTATAATAAAAATAATTACAGAGAGTGGCGATCCTTGAGAGATGCCATTCATTAGATTATGTCTTACTGAGATAGTATTATTTACTTTAGATTTGAATTTTCTGTTAGCTAAAGAAAAATTGATATTCCCTTGGAAACAAATTCTGTTCTTTTCTGCATTCTAAAATCTTTTCTTCAGCTTCTAGTTCTGTACCAACATTACTTTTAAGCCAATGTAGAAAGTTTGTAACTGCCACTCCATCTCTCATATGCGCATTTATAGCCCCAGCTTATTAAGTTTGGTTTTTTACCACATTCACCATTCCAAACAGCTGCATAGTTACCATCATATAGATTTTCAAAGATTTTTTTTTTCAAATTTTAATGTGTTTCCAACTTGCAAAGCAAAGCTCTTCTTTCCACAGCTCTTCTTTTGCTGCAGTAGTATTCCCGCAATAATTCGTGATACATAGATGGTATAGCTTGGTGAATAATAATCGCTCCGGAAACCATCCTGAAATTCCTTCAGTTTTTGATTGATTTTAATCCATTCGCATTAATTGTTAAGAAGTGGGACAAAAACTTTGTACAACGTATTTAGAAACGATATACCTCGATAGTTATTTCGACCAGATAAGTCACCTTTTTTGTGGATTGGGAATACTGTAGATTCCTTTAACTCTCTTGTATTTTTGCAGTGTCAAAAATTCTATTGTAGGCCTCAGTAACTTTCTTGAGAAGGTCTACCGTTCCATATTTAAAGAACTCAACAGTGGTTATATCTGCTCCTGGTGCTTTTCTATCCTTCAATTTATTAACTGTCACCTGTTCCCTCAAGCGTAAAAGGCAACCCGAGAATATCATTCTGAAACGGAGGTTTCGCATACAGACTAAGCTGTGAAATAGTAACTGGATTTAAAACTGTATGAAAGTGCTTTTTTAAAGAAGATACAGATATCTTAACACTTATTGGAAGACTTTTTTCATTGAACATTTCAATTGCTGTCCAAAAGGCTTTTGCGTCCTTACAAAAAGAAAGTTTTAATGCTTCGGTTTCTAGGAACACTATATTTTTCTCTTTGGAAATGTTCTTAAAAAGTTTGTGAGCTTCGATGTAATTAATTTTAAAACAGAGGTTGTTATGCTTTCGTAATGCTCTGAGCTATGCAAATGATCTCTTTCGCGCCGCTTCACAGTCACAATCAAACCACTTCTCTTTCCCTTTTGCTTCTTTTGTGTGCGTTTGTCCTTTAACTGGGTATTACCATTTTTTTGTTACTGATATTTCCGATGCCAAGCTCTGATTCTGCTGTCAAGTTGTGATTCAGGTTATGTTCCAAATAAATAAATAATAAAAAAAAAAATACTCAATTGCACTTGTCTCCTTTCCATAGTAGTTTTTGCGATGTTGGTATCAGATATGGCCCTACTTTAACCGTTATTGGCATATGATCCGAAAACGGAACATTTAACACCTCCAAATCAGCAATAATAGACATCCATTATCGTCTTACTAAGCAAAACTCATCCACTGAACACCCTTGCTGCTCAGCAATCGTATAGTCACGGCTTTTACAAGTGATTCTGATTCTTCCCCTTAAAAGTTTCTCCCGTAATACACGCAGTGTGTTCTACATTTAAAGGGAAAAAAATTGTCCCTTGTGCGTGTGTTAATTATAAAAAAAAAAATAAAATAAAAATATCCAATTGAGTCGCAAAGTTCCAGTAGTCTCGTTCCTCTAGCATTTTGTGTTGCATCCTTTGATTTACGTACTTTCCTTACAAACCTATTTTCTCTTCCTGCTGCCTCACTTATTTTCCCATTTGAATCGCCAAATAATGTTGTCAATGTCATTTTGTTTCAGAAAATCATTTAATGCGTTAAAATCTCTATCCCAATTGGGTGAGATTGTATTATATTATGCTGAATTATATATAATTTCTACGAAAACTTCGTCTTCATCTGATCTGAACGCGCATAATATATCTTGAATAGATTTTTTTAGCAATAATTAAATACACCGCTTGGTCTCCCTCTTGTTCTTTGCAAATCTTTGGGATCCACAGAAAATTGATTTTCTTAAAACGATCCTTGAAAAATGTTTTGTCTTCCTTAACCACAAATGTTTCATATAAAAATACTAAATCATAATTATTAATTAGTTTATAGAAATTTACGTATTTTATTTATTTATATTATATATATATATATATATATATATATTATGTATATATATATATTTTTTTAATTTAAATGTTTTCTTTTGTAATTCACATTCTCACTTTCAGGGAAAAAAGTAAAACACGTCCCTTCTGCATAAAGATCAGATCACAACTGACAACGGCAAACTTTGTTTTAAATAAACACTTGTTCGTCTCTCACACGGATACGTTTGTATCAGCATTCATTTTGTTATGACCCCTTCTTATCCATAGCAGCTTGTTTCTTTTTTGTCCAATTTTGAGGGGGGATCTTTGAAGGGAAATCTCGCAATTACAAAAACTAGTGCAAACTAAAATATCGAAATTTATAATCTCGCATTGAAATAAAATATTTATTAAATAAGGCCCCAAAAACAAAAATGAAATAATGCCCCAAAAGTATATTAAGAATACAAAAACAACAAACAAAATCTTTATTTTGGGGTGTAATTTCACTTTTTGGGGCCTAATTTCATTTTTAGAATTGGGGTTACATTTCATTATGAAAAAAGCCCCTAATATCAAAGAATGAAATAAGACCCCACAAAAAAATTTATGTCGAATTACAAAAATTGGCAATAAAAGCCACTTAGGCCAGCACAAAAAACAAATTTAAAGATATGTCCCACTTTAATAGATGTTAGTATGAAGAAGGTATGGGGGGGGGGGGGAATGCTGCCCCCCTGCAACCCCCCTGCTTGGGCTCTTTATAGGATTTGGAGAAGGTGCAAGGTTGGGTATGTGAAACGTTTCTTTTTGGATTAAAGAACTTTTGCATAAACCCAATGCCCCCTCATACCTACCTCATACTGATTGGGTGATAAAATCTCAAGAAATGCCTAGGCAAAACTAGTTTAGCCTAAGTGTGTTAGGTTTTTTATTTTTTTACTTTTAGGGTCTTTTTTCATTTATTATTATTATTATTTAATTTGTGAATTCTTTTTTCAGAATTTTTAAATGCGAGATTTTTATATTGCGAGATTTTGATTTGCGAGATTTTAGTTGAAATTTGCGAGATTTTTAGGCTGTGAAACGTTAATGCGAGATTTTAAAATGCGAGATTTTGTATTTGCGAGATTTTGTAATGCGAGATTTCGTTTTTCGAGATTTAAAAAAAAATGCGAGATTTCGTTATGCGAGATTTTAAATTGCGGGATTTCGTAGTGCTCCATCTTTCAAGATGTTTACCCCAGTGTCCATTATTTAGGTCTCTTGATGACTTTAACGCAGTGTCAATTTGTAGTTTTCAATCCAATTTGACTACAAAATTCTTAACTTTCACATTCCTGGAAAGAAATTCAGGAATTTGCAAATTGTCAATGCTACGCGGAAGTTGAATTATTGAAACGCAGATACTTTTTGCCAACACTTTTTCATTTTTTCCATTTTGGTTTGTGACTCTGAGCATAGGATTGCATTCCGTACCTCTTTTTTGCATTTCGTCAAATCTGCTTTTCAAAAATTCATACTTTTTTTCCAAGGCCACTTTTTGGTGCTCAGATGGATGCTTTGTTCCAAAATTCTTTGTGACATTGGCATTGGTGATTGCTTTATAGTATTTTTTTTTGCAGCATCCTATATAAATCTGATTTAAACATCGATCCAACATATTCATCGGGCATATTTAAACAGACCTGCGCTTTTTTGTTATTATTGAAAATTTTTGGCGATATTTCGTCTACTTTCGCTTGTTAATATATGCATTTTTTGTGAGGTTATATGAGCTTACAAGACCAAACAATCATACGCGAACATACAATGAAACTCACTTGATCTAGCTGGTAATACGATTCTTAATAACTTAGACTGCAGATACTTGTAAAAAAACTTATAAGTTTACGATTTTTTTCAATATAACTCAGACCTACTTAAGATCACAACCTCTTCGCTATGTCTATGAATGTTTTCATTTTCAAAATGATTTACACTCATTTTCAAAATGGTGTCTTTTAAATGATTTAGAGTTAAATGTTGGAAAGTGTGCTTGCATGCTTTTTAATAGAACATTGTTTCCAATGGTCCCATCTTATTCATTATTATGCAAACCTTTGGTTGTCGTTCATGAATTTCTGGGAGTCATTTTCGATAGCATGTTGTCTTTCGATTCTCATATAAATTCTCTAGTTTCGAAAGCTAACTCAGCACTTGGTTTCCTCAAAAGAAACTCATCAGAATTTAGAGACCCATACACACTGAAGTCTCTTTTTTGTTCATTGGTCCGACCCAAGCTGGAATATTGTTGCCTTGTTTGGAACCCGACTACGGCAAAAAATATTGACAGAATCGAAAAAATTAAAAAAAAAAAACTTTTTACGGTACGCTCTTCGTCGTTTCTTTGGAATCAATACAAATTATCGGCACTCATATGTCTCGAAATTTTTATTGCTTGGTTTACCATCGTTAGAAACGCGTCGCAAAATGTACAGCGTAATGTTTGTTCGTGATGTTTTGTGTTGTACCATTGACGGTGGGAACTTATTAAGTAAATTCAATCTTAACGTGCCTCAGAGATCGCTTAGATCGAGTCCTTTTTTGTGGGGACCTCCCCATAGACCTTCTTATGGGTTTCGTGATTAAATTTCTAGCTGTTCTAAATTATTTAACTTGATTTATAATAATGATATCGATTTAATTATGTCACGAGAAAATTTCAAGTTTAATTTAAATATTGCATTCAGCCTTTTGTAAATGTTCATGTTAAAATATTTATATACTGTTATATGTTAATTTGTTTTAAGTCCAAATTATCTGTTGATACTTGTATCGTAGATGTAATAAATAAAAAAATTTGACAGATGTCAATCTTCCTTGTATTTTGCGCACTTGTTAAATTTTCAAAACAAACAAACCTTGCTAAACCTTTTTTTGGCAAATTTGGTAGTTCAAAGCAATTGAAACACATAATCATATTTTCGTTTTTATTGGAAAGAAATATTCATAACATCCGTTATAATGCTAGTTTTCTCATAAATATTTCCATAAATCACAATAAAGATAAAAAGCCACAAAGAGTACATCAGAAAATATCAATCTGGCGGTAAAAACATAAAAGAGCTCTTTAGTTGAAAAAAAAACTGATTGTAAAAAAACAAAGACTATACAGCTTTGCAAAACTTGCAGATGGTCTCTTTGTAGTAGATCGATACCGAGTCCAAGAGAACACTTTCCATCTCAAATACCTAGCCATACCAACATTTCGATTGTAGCTCCGAAAATAGATCAAGAAATCCAAATTGGAAAATATTGCTCGACGTTCAGGAATCTTAAGTTTCTCAATTTATGAGTATATCGCTGAGTACTAGCGGCATTTTGTAGTTGTTATTAGGTTTCGTTTTCTGCCCCTTTAATCTTTTCTTGATTCTTTTGTTTTTCTTCTATTTTTTAATCGATTTCAAAATAAAGTTGAACAGTTTTTGAACCGTGCACTTAAAAACGAAATCCAATCGGGTTCATTGGGAAGAAAGTCAATAATAGCTTTTGTGTGGTACCAAGACCAACTAAGAATAAGTAATTTTTTGTTTTAAGTTTTTAGTGTAAACAATAGTGCTTGTCTGCCTCGGACATCATAAATTAAGTGATAAAAATGGAGCTTATACAGGAAACTGAAACTACCTGTACATTTTGATGGATTGGTCTAAATTTATTTATTACAAATGTGTTTCGACAGAAAGACATGTTCTTATAAGGAAAAGGGAATTCAGGTTAAATTGTGAAGTTCTGTTACCTTGCGCCTTCTGATATGAAATGACGAAATTACAAAATCCAGACTAACGAAATCACTTCGTTTAGTTACTTTTTGGTGGGATTTTCAGTACTCCTATAAGAAAATCTCCATTTCCATGTAATCTTGTTGATTCTCATAATTTGATATACAAAAATAAAAACAATATAATTTCGTGCAAAAAAGAATTTGAGAAGTGTGTGTGAGATATCTGATATCTGGCTGAGTTATATTGGCTTTGAAGTCTTTTTTAGTATGTGGCTTATTCACAAGAAAAAGTCAAATGTTGTCAAATCAAATATAACCATCAAGTGGGATGACATGCCCTTGAATCGCTCGTACAGAGTTTCCTATGTTGGCGTGTACTGTATGGCACTACCGTCCTGTTGAAACCGCTTCCAGTTGGTGCCCGTATCATGCAATTCAGGGCAACAACTATTTCTTAACCATCGAGCTATAGTGCTCGCCATTGACGCTGATGGGCAGGCCAACGTCGTTTTCGAAGAAATAAGGACCGATAGATGCTACCGCCTCCAGCTTAAGAAACACACCAAACAAGTGATAAATTTTTGGATTCATTTGACGCTTTTGCATTTCATGTGGATTGATATCGTCTCAAATTCGACAATTTTGTTTGTTGAAGTAACCATTCTTCCAGAAATGAACCTCATCGCTGAAGATGATTTTTCGATAAAAATAAGGTTTAGTATCCATTATTACTATTCCAGAGCATATTCAGCGAAAACAAGTTGTTGTTTATAGCCGTTTACCTTTAGAACCTGGGTCTGTGGAATTTTGTATGGGCGCAAACCTGTGGTCTGTGAAAGGACGATTTTTTGTAAGCCATGTAAAATTAACTCCTATAAACGCTCACGGACAGCGGCGATATTTTCGGCAAATTTGCATTTCGTTGACCTACAGGTGTTGTTTGATCGTTAACCAAAGTAGTTTTTTTTTATTATTATTAGATTATGATGACCGTAATTCTTAAAATGGACAAAGCGCGCGAAACGTTTTTGATACAATAATTTAATCATATACGCATTGTAAAACGCTATATCCTTTCATGGTGATTTGGCAAAACAGACTCAATAAATGACAAATATTTGCAAAAACCAATCATAAATTCAACATTAATAAGTTGTTACATGAATAGTAAGTAATTGACAACCCAACTATGAGATGAACCGCCCCTAAACTATATGAATTTCATAATAAAGAGTCCATACTTTTAGCCATTTGCAAGATGAATGCGTACACCACACTTGTGTATATGGAGAGAGTTATAAATCAACGATCGTTTCCAGCAGCATTCTAAGAATCCTGTTTAAAGATGAAAACAGATCTTTTTGTAAAGCTGGTTCAGTATACAAGATGTTATTAAGTGATATATTTGCGGATGTCCTTTAAGAATCTCATTTTTACTTGCGATTATAGGTACTATAATGCAAGTTATGCATTCGTGCAGATTAAAAATTTTGAGATAACAATCAAACATGACATTACGATTATAAAGAAACATATTTGAGTCACTTGCAAAATTCTGTCCGTCTGTCTGTCTGTCTGTCTGTACGGATGTATTTTGAACTGCAGCCTAAATCGTCTTCAAATTTTGAACTTAGAGTTATTTTGAAATTCTACAGAGGAGTTTTTTCTTTTCAATTTTTTTTAGCTCAAAAATTAACGGTACTTGTCATATAACAGTTATGTAAAAACATTTTTTTTCTGAAAAACGGCTCCAAGAATTTTTATAAAAAAAAATCAGTGTACTACACTGTAGGTATGCATTATATTTTGGTGAAAATAAAATTTAATATGGTGGGCTAAAAATGGTACCTCCTATAGGACCGTTTTTTTTTTCTTCGACTTTCTCGAAAACTGGTGATCCGATTACAATCAAAATTGATATTCAAGAAGATGTAGGTAGCCTAAGTAATTTTGCATTACTTTTTTTCGAAAACTTTTATTTTTTATTTTTAATAATTTTTTGATTTTTTTTTTTTGAAAATCATTGTTCACTTTGAATGTTTTTTTTTAAATTTAGTTTTTAAATAAAAGTTATTTTTGTGCTCAAGTTTGTATTCTTTTTATTTTTTGAAAATAAATTGTTACAAAAGCCGTTTTATTTAAAAACGGCTCCTACAATTTTGAAAAAAAAAATCACACTTTTTTTACATTTCCTAAAGAAATAAAATGGCGTTTAAATTATTTCACCCAATACAATTTAACGTACTTTATTCAAACATTCAAAAATCACAAAAATCGAATAAATGCTTTGATGTTCACTTTAATTTTCTTAAATTTTATTCTACAATATGAACGCACATATGAGCAAGTACGTGCGATCCAGTCGTGCGGATCTGCGGTGATCTTGCAACTTAAAATAAACTAAGTTGCAAGATCGCCGCAGACAATGATTTTTGGTTATTTAGTTTTCGAATTAAAAATCAGTCCTTGTTATTTCTTAAGAGAAAACTAACCATTTTGCTGGGCAGTTCGCCGCAACAGCTTTTGCCAACCCTACCTACACCTCAAAGTGGCGAATCGTCTTCCTAGCAAGCTACCAACCGATTGCACATACTCTCAAAGGTCATGAAAACGCTGATTAATTATATTTATTAGCTTAGGAAATATCTCGTGGAATGGAACTTTCTAACGACCGACAATACGGCTTTCGTTGCAATTGACATACAGGGTTTTTCAATAAGAGCGCTACAAAAGCGCTTTATTTTTAAATAAAACAAGCACGGTTTTAGATATCAATGAAATTCTTTATTCCTGTGAAAGTACGTTCAATGCCATTATGTATGGAACTCGATTTCTTTTGCATGGCCACCACGGGCACGCTTGCAGAAGTCCAGACGCTGAACCCAATTTTCGACGGTTTTCAAGCATAAATCGGCCGATACTGCTGCAATTTCACGTTCGATATCGTACAAAGTTCATTAATCGTCGCTGGCTTGTTGGCATAGACCATAGACTTGATGTAGCCCCACAGAAAACAGTCTAACGGCTTCAAATCGCACGACCGGGGCGGCCAAGTGACTGGACCATTTCGTGAGATAACATGTTCTCCAAACTTGGTTTCCAATAAATTGATTGTGACATTCGCTGTGTGGCTTGTGGCACCGTCCTGTTGGAACCACATGTCCTCCAAGTCCATATCATCCAATTGGGGCCAAAAATATTCGGTTATCATTGAACGGTAGCGATCTCAATTTACAGTAACGTGCCGGTCTTGATCATCACAGAAGAAGTACGGCCCAATGACGCCGCCGGCCCATAAACCACACCAAACCGTAATTTTTCGGGATGCAATGATGACTCATGGAGTACGTGTGGATTGCTGCCTGACCAAAACCTTACTGAAGAGAAATGCCAAAAGAGAGGCAAGAAATATGGCATCGTTTGCTGTCCCTGTCGCTCTACTTTTGTAGCGTCACTGTTGAAAAACCCGTATTATCCACGTATCTTTTCCAAATTGTTGGTTTTGTTAATGATGTTTCCAAAGCCAATTCCTCAAAATGTTGCATCCATATGTCTGCAATTATTAGGGCAACAGGTGAACCCATTGCAACACCATCAATTTGTAAATAATATTTACCATTGTACGTATAAGAAATATCCTGATGTAAGGCATATGTCAATTAACTCTAACAACTAAGAGTTTTTTGGAAAATCAGACAATTTCGATTTTATAACATTAAGGGTTTTTTTATATTGGATTATTGGTGAATAAGGAGGTAACATCAAAACTAACCATTATTTCGTCTTGCTTAATGTAAAAGTCTTTGATAATGAACACGAAATGTTCCGACTTTTTTACCATTAAGTTTTAGTTTTAAATTAGTGGCTTAAGCTTAAAGGTTAATTCTTTAGCCAACAAGTATGTTCTATTTGGCTGACGATGGGTTTTAACGGTACATTTTCTTTCTGTACCTTTGGAAGACCGTAAATTATTGGTGCTTGCGGACATGACGGTATTACATTCTGATTTTGTAAAACAGATTTACTGTCGTCTACAATTTTTCGAACTTTTTTTGCCGAAAAATCAAACTTCATCTTATATTAATATCGTCCATGAAAATAAAAACTTAAAATCACATATTATCATGGTCTGATGGTTTATATTACCAAACAGTGGAATAAATCCTTTCATTATTTCAGAGAAGATAAGATTATTTAACCTGATACTTCAGATGTATTTGTTAGAGTCATGCACTTGGCTCTCTTATCAAAAATGCAATGCAAGGTTTTCCTTAATCGATAGAATAGAGATACAAGTACCTTTCAGGCTGTGTAATAAAAGTTGTATTAAATAAGTTCAAGTCTGATACATTCACAATAATTGCTGGGGTGCCCCAGGGCTCTGTTCTGTATCCGACTCTCTTCCTTATTTTAAACTGATCTCTTGTCTGAAAGTTCTAATCCACAATACATTTTTGCTAACGCAACGTTCATCATCGGTTCCAACAATTATGAGGCTCGCAGTCACCTTGAGAAAGTAAGCTTAGCATTTCATATTCCTTCTATTCGGGATTGCATCTTTAACGGCAACGCTTGTTTAGTTTATCAAATTCTGACATAAACAATGCTGTCTTTTATAACTAAAGCGGAGTATAAGGTATAACCCATTGTTAATATCAATGAATGGCGTTTGCGTCATGGAATTCAATCATTTCGAAATTCGATATGATTAAGGTAGGTATGTGCATCACCAAGCACCTCTTAAGGAACGATCATATACGAGTATTCATACAATATCACCGAAAATGCTGTAACATATTTGGGCTTCCTCCGATGGTGTATAAGAAATTCTTTTTCTGCAAAAATTATTTCCGTCCAAGACTAGAACAAAACATCTACGTATATCTAGACGGGTGCTATTTCAACTCGTTTTGATTGGTATTCAAGGACGAGCATTCAAAATCAAAAGAGATGATCACATCATTTGAAAATCGACGACCATTATTTCAACGGTCAATGTTCTTCTACCTAAATACTCGCGCTTCTAGGAACCCTCGCCAATACAGCCTAGAGGCTGTTAAGTACAGAAATTCGTTCTTGAGCCGAACAACTCGAGTGTGGAATGTTTTGTCTAACTCTATTTGCCATACCATTATGATGACCAAAAGTCAAAAACCAAAATGCATCGTTTTCGTTGTTCGTGTTTGGTAGAACACTAAGTTTGACTATGTATTAGGTAGTTCTTTATTTGTAGCGTAATATACGAGTTATTGGTTTACATTTCATTGTAGGTAAGTGATATAGAAATATTTGTTTCTTTTCTTTACAACTTCAATTCTTGTTTTATATAATGAAAGGCAGATAATATGAAATCAGTTACCATATTAAGGGAAAATGCTACTGGAAAAAAACCCTTATATGATACTTAATAGTATTACTGTGTTCCCATAACCTACAATTTAAGCAGTGAGTTACAATAGTATAATAATATTATATTAATTTGAAAGTAGACGAACAAGTTCGTTTTCAGAATAAGTACAATTAAAACAAAATCTTTTTCGAAATTTACTTATAAGGAACATAATAGTATTAGCATTCGCCCTATAATGGAGCCTATTTGTTGAATAATACCATGGTAAATCAAGCATCATTTTAATTATTTTATTTTGGCAAACTTAAAGTTATTTGATATGAGTGTGAGCGCAGTTAAACCAAACTGGTGCTCCATACAAAAGGATAGCTTGAAAAATGGTTTTAAATAATATTAGTTTATTTTGCATGCTAAGGTTTGACTTTCTATTAATAAAAGGATATAAAGTTCTTACTGTCAAATTGATTTTATTCACTGTATTTGAAATGTGAGGTTGAAAAGTTAACTTATTATACAAAATAACACCGAGGTATTTGCAATTATCTGACCATTCCACTTCTGCACAGCATAGACGAAGTTTGGCATATGGTAGGTAACAAGATTTTCTGCGACGTGTAAACTACATTGCTTGGGTTTTGTAGCGTTTATTTTTATCTTCCATTTGTGGAAAAAATTCTCAATAAGTATAAGTTTAAGGATGAGAGCATTATGCCAGACCGTATCAAAAGCTTTTTCGATGTCTAGCAAGACCATTCCAGTAGACTGTTTATCTGCAATTTTTTGTGATATGGAGTTTTTTATTCTTACTAATTAGTGGCAGCTTGAGTGGTGAGGTCGAAAGCCAAACTGATAATTAGGATAGATTCTGAAATCATCAACGAGAACTTAAATTTTTGATTTCATTATTTTTTCTAAAATTTTGCTTATGCAGCTAAGTAGACTGATAGGTATATAGCTAAGTGGATTGTCTAAAGGCTTGCCTGGCTTTGCAATTGGTATTACCTTAGCAATTTTCCAATGTTTTTGTTCTTGTTACTAGTTTCTAGTATAAGTTCTTTTACTTTTTTGTGGTTAGTATAATAATTTTCATTAAGTATGGATGATCTACATGATAGCTCAGAGAGGACATTTTGGACCTCAATTTCAGTATTATTATCGCTAAGATGTGCTGAGATAGAGTGATTATTGAAAAAGTTGTAGCTTTGACACTAGCTTTTTCTTCTTGAGTAGTGAAAACATTATTTTGTACTTTTAAAGGAGGAATATTCCTTCCTTTTTTGTTTACGACTTTTGTTATTTTCCAGAACGGTTTACTAGCTTTATAAAAAAAATCGATAAAAGAGAGTCCCATTGTTTGTTCTTAAACTTGGAAATTTCGTATTGAATGGTTTTTTTAAGATTTTGAAGTTTGAGAGGAAGGAATCATGTCGGTAGCGTATCCATTTTCGTCTTTCTGAATTACGTAGGCGAATTAAATAAAGAATGTGATTTGGGAGAATGAGGATAATTCGGTTGCTCTTTGTATCGTTTCGGTGAAGTGTTCCACGTAGGTGTCGATTTGGTTAACGTTTTCAATTGTTATTCAAGCTTTCGGTCAAAAATGATTTGAATCTATTCCAATTTGCAGCTTTATAATTGTAACAGCTTCTATCAGGCACTCCTGGCACTGCACAATCAAGTTTTATACAAACAGGGAAATGATCAGATCCCAGATTATTTAAAGTTACTGGGTTAGAGAGAAACTGTTCGTTATTTGTAAGAAACAGATTAAGGGTGGAAGCATTTTTCGAAGATGACTTAGGAATGTATGTAGGATCAGGGGTGTGTAACAGAGTAAAATGACTATTTGAAGCGAGGATATCGTGAAGAA
Organism: Platycheirus rosarum; assembly: GCA_963971375.1. Taxonomy (NCBI): domain Eukaryota; kingdom Metazoa; phylum Arthropoda; class Insecta; order Diptera; family Syrphidae; genus Platycheirus; species Platycheirus rosarum. The sequence goes on along the minus strand of OZ020508.1, from coordinate 57,037,110 downwards.
TATTTCCCCAGATATTTGCTCTGAGACAACCCCATGATTGGTGTCTACAATTAAAATCACCTCCTAGAAGTATATTGTTTCTATGTCTTAAGAGTTGTAGCAAATCACACTTTAATTTAGCCTTCTTCTCAGCGCTACTATTACCTCCAGGGAAATAGATGGAAAGAATACTAAATTTAGAATTGTCAGATAAAATTACTTCAATACCAAGAGCTTCTATGATCTTTAAACGAAAAGATGTTAGAACTTTGAAATTAATGGTTTTCTTATAAAGACAGCAACTCCACCTCCCGAAGAGTATGTTCTGTCAAACCAAACGCATGCAAAATCAGAGTGAGAGAGAGTTTTGTTGCAATTTAACCAAGTCTCCGTGATAAGGGCTAAATCAATATTTTCTCTATTCATAAAATTAAAAAGTTCAATTGATTTATGTTGAATACTTTAAGCATTCCAAGTAATAATTTTTAAGGAGTTAATCAGCATGGTTGTTATACACATATTTAATAGCCAAACTGGTTATTACATTGACCTGCTCTGCTTTTGTAAGACAAGAGCTAAGTTTACATAATACTTCGCTAAGAAGAGAATTAATTTCATCGAAAGAGAACAAGTTATTCTGATTTGATTTAGCGGCCAAAGCTGTATTATGTTCAGCTGGCAATAAAGTCACGATTTTGGTGCCGAGCCGCTGGAGCTGGTGTTGATGTATGATGAAGTTTTCTCTTTGTTGATGTTATTTGGAAGTTTGATGGCGGATAAGAAGAATTATGCTGAGAGAGACAGGGAAAATTTTCCATAAAGCGGTGATTGAATTGCCGCGGAACAGATTAAGGCTCCTTGGTTGTTTTAGTCGTTTGATTACGCAGTGCAGTTTTTTGGCGATTACCAATGTAGTGTGTTCGGTTAACACATGTTGGATCAGATGATTTGTGCGGAACACTGCAGTTTGCACATTTTATGATTTCAGGTGAAGTAGACTCAGTTGTTTTATGGTTGCCTGAGCAGTTGGCGCAGAATGTTTTAACCCGACAGTTCATGGCTCCATGGCCATACAATTGACAGTTGTGATATTGAGTTACCTTGTTTTGGCGGTTTTGTTTATAGTCCCATCGGACAATGGTCTTGAAAATATTTGGATGATTTCTACGAAGGTCCATCAATTTGATCGTGGCACGTTTTATGTATACTACATAAATATAAGAAAAGTTTGAATTCAGGGATTTTGGCTTAATAGTTATAGTTTTTACATCAATGCACTCAATGCCTAGTGATATAAGTTCAGCTTTTAATACATTGTTTTCATATAAATCAAGGCCAGATAGAATCACTTTAAAAGGTCTGCTGCCTTTTTTCATGACTAAAAAATTCGCAAGATTCACTTATTAGTTTAGTTTTAATTTTATTAAGTGATTCGAATGTTGAGCACAATATTTTATGACCAAGAGATATATTTTTTATTAAATAATCATTAATTTCGAGTTGCAGGAGTATGTTCCGTAGGAACTCGCTTGATGATTTCAGCACAATTATGGGAGGAACACTTTCTTTTATAAGGGGAAGTGAGGGTTCATTATCTGCACTTTGATAATCGATTTGTTCATTATTGTTATTTAAAGATTGTAGGGGTTGGTTATATCCATCACCACCTATGTATTTATCCATGGTGGATATCAGAAGAGGGTTATGGATTTTTTTTTTTTTTTATAATTAACGCGCGCACAAGGGCTATTTGTTTCCCTTTTAATGTAACACACTGCGCGGGCATTAGGAAGATAGGGAGGGGAGAGATAGGAGGTGTCGATTAACATTGGTTTTGAATGTTTGCATGTTGAAATGGCAAGGGAAAATCTCGCCGGGTAAACCATTCCAAAGTCGTGTTGTACGGCTAAAAAAAGAATCTCTATATTTCACGGTACGTCCGAAATTGGGCTCAAGGGTGAACTGATGGGCATTCCTAGCAAGACGAGTATTACGGGCGAAACTTTTAAGGGGAGGAATGCAGCTGGCTACCTCGAGTGAACATTTTTTATAAAAGAACCGATAAAATAAGGAAAGACATGAAACATTGCGTCGGTGTTCGAGAGTTGAGTTTTCGAAGCATTAAACTCCACACGATTTCTATTACCCCATTTGACAATGCTGTATAAATCGGAGTTTAATGAGCTTGACATACGGCAACGTTGCAATTGTACGTCCGAAGGCGAAGGACGTGAATTATCGAACGAATATGAAAAGCTGAGGGTAGAGTCGTCAGCAAAACAGTTAAGTGGATTAGAAGTAACAGACAGAAGATCATTTATAAAAATGAGGAAAAGAGTCGGAGACAGAACAGAGCCCTGGGGCACACCAGCATTTATTTTATGGGAATCAGACTTGAATCCGTCCAATACAACTTGTATTGAACGGTCCAGGAGATAGCTTCTAATCCAACGAACAAGAGTATTATCGATCCCAAAAGCACGCATTTTCGATAAGAGAGCTTCATGCCAAACTCTATCAAATGCCTTGGAGATATCAAGAGCAATAATCTTACTTTCACCAAAGCGATGTAAAGATTTGTTCCACTGTTCGGTGAGATATGCCATCAGATCACCAGTGGAACGGTTGCTGCGGAAGCCATACTGACGGTCATGGAGAAGCTTACGATCTTCGAGATATTCCTTAAGCTGACGGTTAATCAGTGTTTCCATGACCTTAGAAAGAAGGGATGTCAGTGCTATGGGTCGGTAGGAGGAGGGGGAGGATGGGTCACCTTTCTTAGGGACAGGCTGGACAAATGCTGTTTTCCATCTTCTAGGAAAGATTCCAGAAGAGTAGGAGCGATGGAAAAGCTTACGCAGTGGCTTTGCCAGTGTGGAAGAACACCTCTTCAGAATAATCGGGGGTATACCATCCGGGCCAGCGGATTTGTGTATATCGAGATCTTTGAGAACTCTTGCTACTGTACGAGTGCGGAAAAAAATCTGTCCCATGGAAAAATTTACATTCTCAAGTACAGGAGGGGCAACGTTGCTATGCGGCAGCGTGGAGCTGGCAGCGAAATGGGCGGCGAGCAAGTTTGCCTTCTCTGAAGAGTAAACAATTGGTTTGTTATTGTCGATGAGCGTTGGAACCGAAGATGTTGAGGAGTTTTTAATATTTTTTACAAATGACCAAAAATTTTTACTGCCTTTGGGACACTGCAGAATTTTTTGCCGTAATTTTTGGTCATGCAAAAATTTGGTTCTTTCAATAACGGAGTTGCATGAGTTTCTTGCTTGTTTGTGCTTTTTCCCATTTTCCTCTGTAGGGTTGGCTTTGTAAGAACGGAAACTTACTTCTTTGAGCCTGATAGCTTCTTTACACTCAGAATTAAACCAAGACTTTTCTTTAGGTTTGATGCTTTTTACTCTGTTGGGAATAAAAGCACGCATTCCTAGAAGAATCACATTTGTGATCATTTCAGCACTGGCATCAATGTCACTATCGAGGAAGCATAGTGACCAGTTAAAGTTTCGGAAAAAAATATTCAGGCCGTCCCAGTTGGCTTTCTCGTAATGCCAAACGGTCCTGGTGGGAAGTTTTTCTTTAACTGGATGGGTGGAGGATGAGAAATTAGCTGAAATGACACAATGGTCTGAAGTGCCAAATGGAGAAGTTACACTAATGGTATATTTATCAGGGTGAGAAGTAAGAAACAAGTCAAGAGTATGGGCGGCTTGCCCAGCAACATCCGGTATACGCGTTGGCACATCGATCAGCTGGGTAAGGTGATGTAACCCGGCAAAGAGCTCGACATACCTTCCTTCGGGTGTTGTCTGACCAGAATAGCGGAGCCAATTGGAATTGTGTACATTGAAATCGCCCGCAATAACGATTTCAGTGCGAGGACAAAGGGAAACAATTTTCGAGATAGAATCTGACAGCGCATCAAACTCGTTACAAGTCGAATTGCTGTCGAGATTTGGACTCCTGTAAATAAAACAATAATGAATGACATGCTTGCGGACAGTGAATTTGAGCCACAAGAAGTTAAAGTCCGTGTTGGAACATTGCCCATATTGGGGAAGGCTCTGGCAAGCAATATCATTTCTAACATAGACCACGAGACCATGATGGGAAAAGAGTAATGGCACCAAGCTATACCCATGTAGAGTAAATTCTGATAAATCAGTATTTACTCCAACCTGGGTTTCACTTAATGCCAAAACAGCTGGCCTGTATTGAACAGTGTAGACGTACAGGTGAAAGAAATTCTTTCTAATACCACGAACATTGGAATACACGACACAAAAATCACTTACCATTTAAAAATACTTACACACAAAACACAATTCTGAATAAGTCGAACCATGCAGTGAAAATCAAAATTAATCTCTGTAATAATCAAACTGTCTTAGGTGTTATGCCCATAAGACAGCTTGCATACAAAAAATCAATTTAAATATTCAGCACAATAGGACAAACTCAGATGCCCTTATCTATTTACCGCAAGCATACGATGCCTACAGTAGATAAGAAAGAGGCAGTTAAGCTAAGCACAAAGGGTTGGGACAGATAGGAGGATAATTTAATTTGTTATGCAAGTGTGAATTTTTTTTTTTTTTTTTTCTTTCACAGCGCGAATGGGCATCTTATCGACTTCCAACGACGCAAGTGGATATTGTTATTATCTTTACAGCACACGCGAGGGGGTTTTGCCAATTTCTCAAACGAGTGTGTAATATAATTTTTTTTTTTAACACTCGCGATAACAATGCGCAATAATTTTTTTTTTTTTTGACTTTGGTTAATTGTTATGCGCGCACCTCGACCCGACGTCCGGCCGCTATGAGCTTAAGATCGACACTGATGTTGGTTTTTAAGGATTAGTGGGATTTTCGGGAATTTCATCCCCAGAATAACTTCTATCGCGTTTTAAAGAATTCGTGGTTAACGTAGACACGTGCACTCTGTTCAAACTTCCAACTGTTTGACTATTTAGTTTTAAATGAAGAAACAACGTTACTAGCACCTTTCGTGTGCGATGTTAACTGACCTTCTTTAACTTGACTTTCATCATATAAAAACCAGTAAAATGGGAAGGTTACTATCTTTGAAATTGGAGTATCTGCTCAATGTTATCAAATGAAATCAAAAAGTATAGTTTTTACTCATCCAATTTTAAGGAAAACATAAAATATTTGTTTTCTTATTCTTTTACTTTTTGAAAACTATTTAATTGACATCACAAATAAAATAATACCAATTAGATTACTGTTTCACCTATGCATTGAGGCGCTACCTTGCTTTTTAATTATTAAACTAATTATATCTGCCAATTAGATGTTCGACTCATAAGATAGCTTTGAGCAATATATCACTTGTTCCAATATTCCTTTTCGCGTCCAAAGCGCTATATTGACAGACAAAACTATGAAAGATACAGTTTGACGAATACAGGCATTGAATAAATACTTCACTCCTCAGCGAAAAGTCAGGATAGGTGAACTCTTGCAACATGTGTTTTGAAATTATCATTTCGAATTCTAAGCATTGGCATCAGTTTCCGACGTCGACATATTCTATCATCACTTTCTACTTCTCTGAACTGATGCTGGTATACATATGAACTCAAAAAACGTATCCTGTCGGCAAGAAAGAAGGGAAACGCTTCAAATGCAAACCGAACGTGCTGCAGAAACACAAACTCTTCACAATACGTTTTGACATTGTTTTACTTTCGGTTTTTTTGTTTCGAATGTGATTTGGATGTATTTCTGCATGTGAGTAGCATTAAGAAAATATGGTTTTTAATTTTAGCATTTTAGTTAAGAGTATTTTGTATTCTGTCGGGTTGCCCATATGATGTGAATGGATTCGTGGCGAAAGTGATGTCGTGCGTAATGGCCTGGGGGAGGCAGATGCATATATTTAATTTTTTTGGACGCAAGTCAAATGCTTTATGCATTAAAATTCTGCTCTATTTCATTGTTTTTTTTTTGTGTACGCTTCGCATGGGCCTAATTAACTGACTGAAACTTGATCGTATGTAAACGTGCATAGGGAAAGAACTTGGAACTTCTTTTAATCTGGAATGCAGTGCTTTGATGTGGTTATTAAAGTTGGTCGGTTAATATACCACATTAGGAATACAAAAATAAAAATAAAATCACTTAAATTTAAGACTCAGCAGTTGGACATTTACTTACTGTTATCGTGTGAAGTACGCCGTAGACGTAACTAGCCAGTACTATAGACATATAGTCATGGAGCAACATAAACCTGGGTATATACATGCAAAATCAGAGTGAGAGAGAGTTTTGTTGCAATTTAACCAAGTCTCCGTGATAAGGGCTAAATCAATATTTTCTCTATTCATAAAATTAAAAAGTTCAATTGATTTATGTTGAATACTTTAAGCATTCCAAGTAATAATTTTTAAGGAGTTAATCAGCATGGTTGTTATACACATATTTAATAGCCAAACTGGTTATTACATTGACCTGCTCTGCTTTTGTAAGACAAGAGCTAAGTTTACATAATACTTCGCTAAGAAGAGAATTAATTTCATCGAAAGAGAACAAGTTATTCTGATTTGATTTAGCGGCCAAAGCTGTATTATGTTCAGCTGGCAATAAAGTCACGATTTTGGTGCCGAGCCGCTGGAGCTGGTGTTGATGTATGATGAAGTTTTCTCTTTGTTGATGTTATTTGGAAGTTTGATGGCGGATAAGAAGAATTATGCTGAGAGAGACAGGGAAAATTTTCCATAAAGCGGTGATTGAATTGCCGCGGAACAGATTAAGGCTCCTTGGTTGTTTTAGTCGTTTGATTACGCAGTGCAGTTTTTTGGCGATTACCAATGTAGTGTGTTCGGTTAACACATGTTGGATCAGATGATTTGTGCGGAACACTGCAGTTTGCACATTTTATGATTTCAGGTGAAGTAGACTCAGTTGTTTTATGGTTGCCTGAGCAGTTGGCGCAGAATGTTTTAACCCGACAGTTCATGGCTCCATGGCCATACAATTGACAGTTGTGATATTGAGTTACCTTGTTTTGGCGGTTTTGTTTATAGTCCCATCGGACAATGGTCTTGAAAATATTTGGATGATTTCTACGAAGGTCCATCAATTTGATCGTGGCACGTTTTATGTATACTACATAAATATAAGAAAAGTTTGAATTCAGGGATTTTGGCTTAATAGTTATAGTTTTTACATCAATGCACTCAATGCCTAGTGATATAAGTTCAGCTTTTAATACATTGTTTTCATATAAATCAAGGCCAGATAGAATCACTTTAAAAGGTCTGCTGCCTTTTTTCATGACTAAAAAATTCGCAAGATTCACTTATTAGTTTAGTTTTAATTTTATTAAGTGATTCGAATGTTGAGCACAATATTTTATGACCAAGAGATATATTTTTTATTAAATAATCATTAATTTCGAGTTGCAGGAGTATGTTCCGTAGGAACTCGCTTGATGATTTCAGCACAATTATGGGAGGAACACTTTCTTTTATAAGGGGAAGTGAGGGTTCATTATCTGCACTTTGATAATCGATTTGTTCATTATTGTTATTTAAAGATTGTAGGGGTTGGTTATATCCATCACCACCTATGTATTTATCCATGGTGGATATCAGAAGAGGGTTATGGATTTTTTTTTTTTTTTATAATTAACGCGCGCACAAGGGCTATTTGTTTCCCTTTTAATGTAACACACTGCGCGGGCATTAGGAAGATAGGGAGGGGAGAGATAGGAGGTGTCGATTAACATTGGTTTTGAATGTTTGCATGTTGAAATGGCAAGGGAAAATCTCGCCGGGTAAACCATTCCAAAGTCGTGTTGTACGGCTAAAAAAAGAATCTCTATATTTCACGGTACGTCCGAAATTGGGCTCAAGGGTGAACTGATGGGCATTCCTAGCAAGACGAGTATTACGGGCGAAACTTTTAAGGGGAGGAATGCAGCTGGCTACCTCGAGTGAACATTTTTTATAAAAGAACCGATAAAATAAGGAAAGACATGAAACATTGCGTCGGTGTTCGAGAGTTGAGTTTTCGAAGCATTAAACTCCACACGATTTCTATTACCCCATTTGACAATGCTGTATAAATCGGAGTTTAATGAGCTTGACATACGGCAACGTTGCAATTGTACGTCCGAAGGCGAAGGACGTGAATTATCGAACGAATATGAAAAGCTGAGGGTAGAGTCGTCAGCAAAACAGTTAAGTGGATTAGAAGTAACAGACAGAAGATCATTTATAAAAATGAGGAAAAGAGTCGGAGACAGAACAGAGCCCTGGGGCACACCAGCATTTATTTTATGGGAATCAGACTTGAATCCGTCCAATACAACTTGTATTGAACGGTCCAGGAGATAGCTTCTAATCCAACGAACAAGAGTATTATCGATCCCAAAAGCACGCATTTTCGATAAGAGAGCTTCATGCCAAACTCTATCAAATGCCTTGGAGATATCAAGAGCAATAATCTTACTTTCACCAAAGCGATGTAAAGATTTGTTCCACTGTTCGGTGAGATATGCCATCAGATCACCAGTGGAACGGTTGCTGCGGAAGCCATACTGACGGTCATGGAGAAGCTTACGATCTTCGAGATATTCCTTAAGCTGACGGTTAATCAGTGTTTCCATGACCTTAGAAAGAAGGGATGTCAGTGCTATGGGTCGGTAGGAGGAGGGGGAGGATGGGTCACCTTTCTTAGGGACAGGCTGGACAAATGCTGTTTTCCATCTTCTAGGAAAGATTCCAGAAGAGTAGGAGCGATGGAAAAGCTTACGCAGTGGCTTTGCCAGTGTGGAAGAACACCTCTTCAGAATAATCGGGGGTATACCATCCGGGCCAGCGGATTTGTGTATATCGAGATCTTTGAGAACTCTTGCTACTGTACGAGTGCGGAAAAAAATCTGTCCCATGGAAAAATTTACATTCTCAAGTACAGGAGGGGCAACGTTGCTATGCGGCAGCGTGGAGCTGGCAGCGAAATGGGCGGCGAGCAAGTTTGCCTTCTCTGAAGAGTAAACAATTGGTTTGTTATTGTCGATGAGCGTTGGAACCGAAGATGTTGAGGAGTTTTTAATATTTTTTACAAATGACCAAAAATTTTTACTGCCTTTGGGACACTGCAGAATTTTTTGCCGTAATTTTTGGTCATGCAAAAATTTGGTTCTTTCAATAACGGAGTTGCATGAGTTTCTTGCTTGTTTGTGCTTTTTCCGATTTTCCTCTGTAGGGTTGGCTTTGTAAGAACGGAAACTTACTTCTTTGAGCCTGATAGCTTCTTTACACTCAGAATTAAACCAAGACTTTTCTTTAGGTTTGATGCTTTTTACTCTGTTGGGAATAAAAGCACGCATTCCTAGAAGAATCACATTTGTGATCATTTCAGCACTGGCATCAATGTCACTATCGAGGAAGCATAGTGACCAGTTAAAGTTTCGGAAAAAAATATTCAGGCCGTCCCAGTTGGCTTTCTCGTAATGCCAAACGGTCCTGGTGGGAAGTTTTTCTTTAACTGGATGGGTGGAGGATGAGAAATTAGCTGAAATGACACAATGGTCTGAAGTGCCAAATGGAGAAGTTACACTAATGGTATATTTATCAGGGTGAGAAGTAAGAAACAAGTCAAGAGTATGGGCGGCTTGCCCAGCAACATCCGGTATACGCGTTGGCACATCGATCAGCTGGGTAAGGTGATGTAACCCGGCAAAGAGCTCGACATACCTTCCTTCGGGTGTTGTCTGACCAGAATAGCGGAGCCAATTGGAATTGTGTACATTGAAATCGCCCGCAATAACGATTTCAGTGCGAGGACAAAGGGAAACAATTTTCGAGATAGAATCTGACAGCGCATCAAACTCGTTACAAGTCGAATTGCTGTCGAGATTTGGACTCCTGTAAATAAAACAATAATGAATGACATGCTTGCGGACAGTGAATTTGAGCCACAAGAAGTTAAAGTCCGTGTTGGAACATTGCCCATATTGGGGAAGGCTCTGGCAAGCAATATCATTTCTAACATAGACCACGAGACCATGATGGGAAAAGAGTAATGGCACCAAGCTATACCCATGTAGAGTAAATTCTGATAAATCAGTATTTACTCCAACCTGGGTTTCACTTAATGCCAAAACAGCTGGCCTGTATTGAACAGTGTAGACGTACAGGTGAAAGAAATTCTTTCTAATACCACGAACATTGGAATACACGACACAAAAATCACTTACCATTTAAAAATACTTACACACAAAACACAATTCTGAATAAGTCGAACCATGCAGTGAAAATCAAAATTAATCTCTGTAATAATCAAACTGTCTTAGGTGTTATGCCCATAAGACAGCTTGCATACAAAAAATCAATTTAAATATTCAGCACAATAGGACAAACTCAGATGCCCTTATCTATTTACCGCAAGCATACGATGCCTACAGTAGATAAGAAAGAGGCAGTTAAGCTAAGCACAAAGGGTTGGGACAGATAGGAGGATAATTTAATTTGTTATGCAAGTGTGAATTTTTTTTTTTTTTTTTTCTTTCACAGCGCGAATGGGCATCTTATCGACTTCCAACGACGCAAGTGGATATTGTTATTATCTTTACAGCACACGCGAGGGGGTTTTGCCAATTTCTCAAACGAGTGTGTAATATAATTTTTTTTTTTAACACTCGCGATAACAATGCGCAATAATTTTTTTTTTTTTTGACTTTGGTTAATTGTTATGCGCGCACCTCGACCCGACGTCCGGCCGCTATGAGCTTAAGATCGACACTGATGTTGGTTTTTAAGGATTAGTGGGATTTTCGGGAATTTCATCCCCAGAATAACTTCTATCGCGTTTTAAAGAATTCGTGGTTAACGTAGACACGTGCACTCTGTTCAAACTTCCAACTGTTTGACTATTTAGTTTTAAATGAAGAAACAACGTTACTAGCACCTTTCGTGTGCGATGTTAACTGACCTTCTTTAACTTGACTTTCATCATATAAAAACCAGTAAAATGGGAAGGTTACTATCTTTGAAATTGGAGTATCTGCTCAATGTTATCAAATGAAATCAAAAAGTATAGTTTTTACTCATCCAATTTTAAGGAAAACATAAAATATTTGTTTTCTTATTCTTTTACTTTTTGAAAACTATTTAATTGACATCACAAATAAAATAATACCAATTAGATTACTGTTTCACCTATGCATTGAGGCGCTACCTTGCTTTTTAATTATTAAACTAATTATATCTGCCAATTAGATGTTCGACTCATAAGATAGCTTTGAGCAATATATCACTTGTTCCAATATTCCTTTTCGCGTCCAAAGCGCTATATTGACAGACAAAACTATGAAAGATACAGTTTGACGAATACAGGCATTGAATAAATACTTCACTCCTCAGCGAAAAGTCAGGATAGGTGAACTCTTGCAACATGTGTTTTGAAATTATCATTTCGAATTCTAAGCATTGGCATCAGTTTCCGACGTCGACATATTCTATCATCACTTTCTACTTCTCTGAACTGATGCTGGTATACATATGAACTCAAAAAACGTATCCTGTCGGCAAGAAAGAAGGGAAACGCTTCAAATGCAAACCGAACGTGCTGCAGAAACACAAACTCTTCACAATACGTTTTGACATTGTTTTACTTTCGGTTTTTTTGTTTCGAATGTGATTTGGATGTATTTCTGCATGTGAGTAGCATTAAGAAAATATGGTTTTTAATTTTAGCATTTTAGTTAAGAGTATTTTGTATTCTGTCGGGTTGCCCATATGATGTGAATGGATTCGTGGCGAAAGTGATGTCGTGCGTAATGGCCTGGGGGAGGCAGATGCATATATTTAATTTTTTTGGACGCAAGTCAAATGCTTTATGCATTAAAATTCTGCTCTATTTCATTGTTTTTTTTTTGTGTACGCTTCGCATGGGCCTAATTAACTGACTGAAACTTGATCGTATGTAAACGTGCATAGGGAAAGAACTTGGAACTTCTTTTAATCTGGAATGCAGTGCTTTGATGTGGTTATTAAAGTTGGTCGGTTAATATACCACATTAGGAATACAAAAATAAAAATAAAATCACTTAAATTTAAGACTCAGCAGTTGGACATTTACTTACTGTTATCGTGTGAAGTACGCCGTAGACGTAACTAGCCAGTACTATAGACATATAGTCATGGAGCAACATAAACCTGGGTATATACATTCAGGTCTAATGAGGGAGTGGGGTAACGGTTGGATTTCCCCCGGGCCGGTAGTTTTTAGAAGGCCCAAGTCTCGTCAACTACTATTAATACTTTAAATTTTCTAAAAAAATTTAATCTGACCGCTCAAACTCACAGGGATCTCAATGGATGCATTAAAAACATGTGCAAATTTACATGTGTTTTAATGGCATCTATATGGTTAAAAATGTTCAACGCCATCAATGGTAGTAGTCCTCTGCAGCAGGTCAAAGGCGCGACCATTGAAATTGAAGTACAATATCTCGCCAGCGTTCTCGAAATCTTGCAGCTTTTGGGAAATCAAACATCGAAAACGTTACCTGCTCTTCAGAAAATAAAACACTTGGGTGCTATACTCGAAATTGACGACAAAGACAATTCTGGAGAAAAAATCAGATTCAAGAGAGATATTTCTTACGTGATAATTGATTGAGTTGTATGAGGAATCAATCATAGATTTTCCATGGTTAAAATGTAGATTTTTTTTGTGCAGGTTTCCAAAGATGAAAGAAGGTGATATATTATGAACGCCACAACTAGTTTTGATGAGAAATATGCTGTTGATGTGACTCAAGAACAAGGTGTCGTGAGGGTTTGATGAATTTCAGAATGTTTTTAAATGGCTTTGTTGAAACATCGCCCAGTACGTTGAAGAAATATTCTCCCAGGGCTATTTTTATATTTTTTGGTCAAAAGAATTGATTTGACCCGGTTTTTCTTCCAGCATTCTCTTGCAGGAAAGTCTTTAAGTTCCACCGTGTTTAAATCGAAGTGGTTAAGGTTTCTATATCTATGTAATTTTCTATGATTTTGTGACCATTATAGCCCTTATTCCAATTGTTGGAAAAAAAATATTTATGAAGAAAATTACATGCCTTGTCATCCTTTATTTGAATTGTTGATTGATATTATTTTGAAGAAATATAGCCCATTTTTAAATTTTAATAGCATTTCACATATTCGTTTCATTGCCAATCTCAGTAACTAGTGGTGACCGATCTGTTAGCGTACTCGTAAGGATCAAAAATTATCATCATTCCTATCCGGCCTAAAAAGAGTATTCGAAATTGGCTGGGAAATTAGATTTGATTTCCTACAGTTTTAGACGTGAAATCGGCCTAGGTCTTTTTGTACGCCATCCGAGTCTCAGTCTTTCTCTACTGGTCCGTCCCTCCGAAATGGAATAGAAGATTATGACCGAAATATCTGCGACGTTGGACTTTTACACTTTTGTCTAGGTCTGTGTCGCTGTACAGTCACTACAGTTCTTCGTTTTATCCTCTTTTTTACTCGTCGTTAATGTATACATGAGGACGTGCGTGACCAAAAAATCATCCGGAGAATTGTTCTCCCGAAGCAACCCAAAGCGTTCTTATTCAATTTATATTAGATTTAAGCTTTTAATTATATTATCTTAATTCATTGCCTTTCGTCCAAAAACTAACTTACATATTTACTCTTAACTAAATACCGTTATACGAGTATTATTTTTCAAAAAAAAAATAAATAGTTACCTGGGCCATATTTCACCAACAACCTTGCACTTTGCAACTTTTTAAAATAATAATTTAAGTATATAATAAAAGTAAAAGTGTGAAGGGTTTCACCAAAATTAAAAAGTCCCTGAATTATTTGCATTTGTTCATGTTTTCTTTTGTAAAGTGAAAAAGTGTGGGCAATTCACCAAATAAAAACGTAACTTTTCACTTTTAGTGGTATTTTGAAAAGTGTTGAAAAATGTTATCAACTTCTTTTCGTCCTTATGACGAAATAAAAATATTAGAAAAACGTTTTACTATGCAGGCCATTTCTAGAACTTTCCGCTACTCATTCCTCAATACCCTGTCATCATGTACACTTCCTGGCTAACTTGCGTTAACATCGTAGAACTAACAATCTGGGCCACAACCCACCAATGCATTTAATGCAGTTTGAAAACTTGTCTTCATTTTCTCTGGGTGCATCGATATTTATCATTGTTCCGTCAATACACATGAAAAACCCTCTTGAGAAAAAAATCGGGTAGCTATTGCCGTTATTTCCGCTATTTGTGTTAATACATTATCAGAGTTGATAAGAATATATATACATATATATATTTTATTACATAGATATATAATAATGTATAGAAAATGTAAAAGGCCTTATTCTTTTTATTATTTTTATTTGAATACAAATATAAAATTATAATGATATATATTATATGGTATGATTTTGAGAGTAATCGGTTCGCTAATAAGAATTTTCCAAAAAAGCGAACCCAGCGAGGGTTATTAAAATTGCCGAAAGTACTTCTTACAGCATTTGGCACTTCAGACCATTGTATCATTTCAGCTTATTTCTCATCCTCCACCCATTCAGTTAAAGAACAACTTCCCACCAGGACCGTTTGGCAATACAAGAAAGCCAACTAAGACGGCCTGAATATTTTTTTCCCAAACTTTAACTGGTCACTATGCTTCCTCAATAGTGACATTGATGCCAGTGTTGAAATGATCACAAATGTCATTCTTTTAGGGATGCGTGCTTTTGTTCCTAACAGAGTAAAAAGCATCAAGCCTAAAGAAAAATCCTGGTTTAATTCTGAGTGTAAAGAAGCTATCAGGTTCAAAGAAGTAAGTTTCCGATCCTACAAAGCCAACCCTACAGAGGAAAATCGGAAAAAGCACAAGCACAAACACGCAAGGAACTCATGCCACTCCGTTATTGAAAGTACCAAATTTTTGCCTGACTAAAAATTACGGCAATTCTGCAGTGTTCCAAAGGCAGTATAAAATTTTTGGTCATTTGTATAAAATATTAAAAACTCCTCGACATCTTTGGTTCCAACGCTCATCGACATTAACAAACCAATTGTTTACTCTTCAGAGAAGGCAAACTTGCTGGCACTCGTATAGTAGCAAGAGTTCTCAAAGATCTCGATATAAACAAATCCGCTGGCCCGGATGGTATACCCTCGATTCTTCTGAAGAAGTGTTCTTCCACACTGGCAAAGCCACTGCGTAAGCTTTTCCATCGCTCCTACTCCTATGCAATCTTTCCTAGAAGATGGAAAACAGCATTTGTCCAGCCTGTCCTTAAGAAAGGTGGCCCATCCTCTTCCTCCTCCTACTGAACCCTTCTTTCTAAGGTCATGGAAACACTGATTAACCGTCAGCTTAAGGAATATCTCGAAGAACGCAAGCTTCTCCATGACCGTCAGTATGGCTTCCGCAGCAACCGTTCCACTTGTGATCTGATGACATATCTCACCGAACAGTGGAACAAATCTTTACATCGCTTTGGTGAAAGTAAGATTATTGCTCTTGATATCTCCAAGGCATTTGATAGAGTTTGGCATGAAGCTCTCTTATCGAAAATGCGTGGTTTTGGGATCGATAATACTCTTGTTCGTTGGATTAGAAGCTATCTTCTGGACCGTTCAATACAAGTTGTATTGGACGGATTCAAGTCTGATTCCTACAAAATAAATACTGGTGTGCCCCAGGGGTCTGTTCTGTCTCCGACTCTTTTAATCATTTTTTTATAAATGATCTTTTGTATGTTACTTCTAATCCACTTAACTGTTTTGCTGACGACTCTACCCTCAACTTTTCATATTCGTTCGATAATTCACGTCCTTCGCCTTCGGACGTACTTTGCAAACATACCGTATGTTAAGCTCAAACTCCGATTTATACAGCATTGTCAACTGGGGTAATAGGAATCATGGGGAGTTTAATGCTTCGAAAACCCAATGCTGTCTTCTGTCGTTAAAGCTAAACATACCCCCAAAGCCATTGTCCATGAATGGCACTTACATCGAAGAAACCGAAAAGCTCTCAATACTCGGTATGTGTGTTAACGACGACCTCCGTTGGAACGATCATATATTTGAGATCGCTAAGAATGCTGCTAAGTGCTTAGGTTTTCTGTATCGGTGTAAGAAGTATTTTTCCCCATCTGATCTGGCTACAATTTATAAAGCGTTTATACGCCCTAAACTCGAGTATAACTCCCACCTCTGGGCAGGTGTTTCACAAACATCGCTTCACCTGCTTGATAGAATACAAAATAGATCGTTAAGATTGATAGGACATAGAACTGTCACTGAATCAATTGCCCCTTCCAAACATGTCTTTCCTCCCCTTAAAAGTTTCTCCCGTAACACTCGTCTCGCAAGGAATGCTCATCACTTGACCCTTAAGCCCAATTTAGGACGTCCGTGAATAGTTTACCCGGCGAGATTTTCCCTTGCCATTTTGAACTGCTAACATTCAAAACCAATGTTAATCGACACCTCTTATCTCTCCCTTCTCTGTCTTCCTAATGCCCCCACAGTGTGTTACATTAAAAGGGAAACAAATAGTCCCTTGTGCGCGTGTTAATTAAAAAAAAGCATCCGATATTTGCCTATGAAAGTACTGTCAAAATCAGTGTATAACTAAGAACATAAAAAAACGACTCCAATGCCACCTAGCCGCAATTAAAATAGTCTTAATTACTCATTATAATATCAGCTATCTGCCTGTGGAAGTCTCGTCAAAATTGGCCAATAAATACGAATTTTCGAAAAAACACACCAGTTCCACCTAGTTGTAAATTAGAATAGCTTAAGTTTATCCTTAGAATATCAGCTATTTACCAATGAAAGTCCTGTCAAAATCGGTGCAGCCGTTCCCGAGATTAGACGGAAAAACCAGACAGAAAGACACACAGGCAGACAAAAATTTTAAAAATTGTGTTTTCGTTATCTAACGTACCGTATATACTTTCATATGCATCTTGTAAAAAGTATTTTGATATTAAGAACATACACTTAAATTTTATATATGTGCGTAGAATTCACATTACTAACGTTACTCTTATTATACTCTTCGTCTGTAAATTGCCAATGGTAAGACCGGGTTTTAATGTTGTTCATATGGAAAGCCAAATTCACTTCACAAAAAGTCGTTCGCGACGATGCATTTTAATTTATTGTATAACTAGCTTACCCGCAATTTCGTTTGCGTGGATTTTGGTTTAAATATTTGATTTATTTAAATTTAAGCCCACCAAAGAATGATACTCAGAATTCTCATGCAGAAACGGTGCATTTTTTCCCAAATTCGTGCTCTCGTTAAAGTCTGGAAACATATCAAACAAATCTTCAGCAATGAAGTATTTCATATTATTTAAGCCTCTCTCATAGTAACCCTGCTTCTTTCCTGGATAGAATTTTACATATCTCCATATCTCAATTTTTCTTTATGGTATAATGAATCCTGGAACAAAATTTGTTAACCGAGCTGACGGCAATGCCTTAGCTTTAAATTCATTAAATTATAATACAAACGAACATAAAATTGAATAAAATGAATTAAAAATTGAAATTGAATAATTGAATTGAATCCTGGAACTCTTCTGTCAACCAAACTTCACAAATTCATGCAGTTGTTAAGGCATGGAAGCATATCCAACAAACTTCCAGCATTGTGGTATTTCACATTTAAGCCTGTCCCACAGGAACCGTGGATTTGGATACGTCTCAATGCAGCACATTAATATTATCTATCTACCTACCAAATTTCATCCAAATCCATTAAGCCGTTGAGGCATTATTGAGTAACAAACATCCAAACATACAAACATTCACATTTATAATATACATAAGTAGGATATTCACGTAATAATCACAACAAAAATAATCAACTGCAAATGAATTTTTTTCTTTTCATATAATTGAATAGCTTTGAAGAATTTCAATTGCAAAGTTCAAATTTTTTTCTGTGGTGAAACGAAATAAAAGAATTCCTTGCAAACTACAAAAACTTTGTATTTTTCAGAAATGTAGTTTTCACTTTGCAGATTTCTAATTGGTGAAATAAAATTTACAAAGTAAAAGTGAAAAGTGTTTGGTGAAATAAATTATTTGATTTTTAAATTACCTCAAACCTTATACCTTGAACTACAAAAAATTAACTAATCTACTAAACTCCAGAATAACCAAACCAAACATTTATTTTTGTTCGTGTGGCTATAGCTATATTGTACCAGTTGAAGTCCATCTTTATTCTTGTTGATTCTCAGAATTTCGTATATCATATTATGGTACAATTATCGTTTTTTTCATTTTATCTGGGCTATAATATATTTATCGTATTTAATATTTTTGTTTTAGAATTTGTTCAGAACTAACTCTTAATAATATTGAACCAACATTTAATAATATTATTAACATTTTATTCCAAATTTGGGTGGTACGGGTAAAGTAAGACTTATTTGGCTTAAGAATAAACTGATGGATATGCTGTGCCGTGCAAGTACGGTTGAATCGTTTCAGGGGGAGGAATGCAGCTGAATTTTTAGGTGCCGTGACATTTGGCCATGCGTCATGTGACCATATTTTGAAATATGACAATATGACACTTTCAAAATGTGTCATGTGGCCATATTTAAAAATATGGCTATCTGTCGCTTTGCCAAAGTGTCATATGACCATTATGGCCTAATGTCACTTTCACATGTATTTTATTACCCAGTCTTAGGATTTGGGACTTATATCCCGCCTTGTTAATCTTAGTATGAAGAAGGTATGGAGGGTATGCTGCCCCCTGCAGGGGCTCACTATAGGATTTGGAGAAGGTGCAAAGTTGGGTATGTGTAACGTTTCTTTTTGATATAAGGAACTTTTTGAACTGTTCGCACCTACTCCAAATCCTATAGTAAGGCCAAGCAGGGGGGTTGTACGCTCTCATATGGCTATTTGACGCTCTTAAAAAGTGTTATTAGACCATATGGCAAAAAGTCGCAGTTAAATATGGCCATATGACTCTTTAGCAAAGCGACAAATGGCCATAAGTTTGAATATGGCCATATGACACTTTCGAATTGCGTCATATGACCATATTTCGAAATATGGCCATATGACACATGGCCATATGACACGGCACCGGATTTTTCACTAAGGCATTGTTTAAAGAAATAACAATAAAATAATGACAGGCTAGAAACATTCAATGACAGTGTTCAAGAGATACAAATATTTCTCTTATTGTTCCACTATAATTTAATTTTCTTTTTATTTAGTCCAAGAAATCTAAGCTAGTCATGCGAGTACTTACGACATTTGGGAATTACACTCAAGATTTATTATTATACAAGCCAGATCAGAAGGGGTGATAAATTGTTTGCATCTTCAAATAGGTAGTCCACAGAAGGTGGACTGTAATGCTCATTCTGAGAACTGAGAAGTGTTCGATTTCTTTCTCGCGTGTACCCCTCATTGAAAGTGGCTTTAACGATAACATTTTAAACATTGAGATTTTAAAACAATAAAATCGAAGCCAGTTTTTATTCCACAAATCCTCTTTGGACAATATTATCAAGATCAGCATTTAATGAGCTTATCGTATTATTGGAGTTCCACGTCCAAAGAACAGAGATGCGAGTCAGGAAGCCAATATGGAAAGATATGCATGCAAATCCCTGGGTTGAAATATGAAGCATCAACATTAAAAAATATACGTCTGTCCCAATTACGTAAAAAATCGACGAGACACATTCACCTACATATGTGGCCTAGAGGTATAGCAGCAATAACATAGGGATGATTTGTCGATAAAAAAAGGCACGACTGGGTCGTAAGTACATGCTCTTATATGCCTTTTTTGTTGACAGAAACAAGTAATATTTACGTAGAAAAATCCTATATGAAGGGCCAAACCGCAACACTAAAAACGGTTTTTAATAAAAATGGGGTATTTTATCACACGTCGATATTTCGAAAATTGAAGGACGGATTTTGATAAAATCCTGTTTTTAAAATTTTGTTTAAAAAAACCAGATTTTTTTTAATATACAGCTGATCATACAATTCAAAATATTTTGTTTAATTATTTTTTTAAAAATATTAAATTTAAAAAAAAAAAATCAAAAATTAATTTTAAATAAAAAAATATAATTTATTCAAATTGTTGGTATGCAGAAATCTAATCAGCTGTTACCGAGAAAATTGAAAATTAAAAAACCGTTCATAGATTTTTAATGTAAATTTGATTTTAACAGGATTATAGCCCATATCTAAAATATATTTTCAAAGATGGTAATCAAAATCGCTGGAGCCGTTTTAGATCAAAATAAGCTTTTTCGTAACGGTTATATGGCAGGTACCATATAGCCCTAAAAATAAAATATCAAATATCCTCTGAGAAATGCCAAAAGATAAACAAATACCGAATTCGAAGATAATCGTGTAAGTCGTTTAGGCTGCAGCTCTTTATACATAAAGACAGACTGACCGATGACAGAGTGACAGACTGACAGACAGACAAACATTTTTTCCACTGACTTTGTTAGGCTTCTCTATGATCGTAATGGCATAATTAATTGTTATCAAAATTTTGTTTATTCACGAATCCTAAACTTGCCTCATAGTATCTTTAATCGCAAGTAAAAGAAGAAGATGATGTGCAGTGCATGAGTGATACGTTAAGCTATATACAATAATAATTCCAATGTCTTATATCGACAAAAATAAACGAATTTGATTGTTTTTCTTACGACCAAAAAAAACATTATCTTCTAGCAGCAGCTGTAAAAAACCACAAATCACTAAAATAGAGCGCAAAATATCGATTATCGTACAAAATACATTTACCGACACAAAACAAACACAACATTATTTATTATTTTAAAATGGCTTTAGTGAGTTAATGTTTTATTTTATTTTAATTACTGCTAAAGCGGGTGCAATTTGGTTGATGTTTTGGAATTAACCCAACAATGTTTAAACATATTCTGCTCTTAAAATGTTCACAATATCTTCATCGACGGAAACAAAATATTTTTTCCTAGAAACCACCCAAAACTGGTGATCGCCACCTTTAATTTTGATCCGAAACATAAGAAAACAAAATACAAAATTAAAAAAAAAAACATCAAATTATTTCTTCCCACGTAGAAAGGGACAAACTGAATTTTCAAAAAATTTTGAATCGGCCATAAATTAACAAAATATTCCCACAAGCAGAGAACACAAAATCACTCGTTACTGCTGATTAATTTCACCTACCCTCAAAAAACTGTTCGGGAAATTCCCGATTCTTTGACGAACTGGAAAATTGCCAAAATAAATATGTCAGATGCAACTTATCATTAATAGAATTAACCGCAGGATGTTTTAAGCTCTGAAAATACTTTTGACCAATTTGTTCTTCCGCCAAACCGCTAAAAGGTAGTTTAGCATGCAAGTGAATGCATTGTGACGCTTGTTTTGAAGTTTTTCACTAACCAAAAACGCCTCAATTTTCGGCAGAGACAAAAGTACATGACATTAACTCAAATTGACGTGGGTATGCATATATACTATTCTGTATGTCACCTTAATGTCACATGCGTTTGTGCTTAGCCTCTAACTCGGTCATTGGCAAAGACAGAGCAAGGACTGTCAAAATGAAATGTGCTTTTAATAAAAATGCAATATTGTGCTTACAGGTGACATTAACAGATCAGGGACGGTGTTTAAATATCTTGACACACGCACTTAAATTCAAACAATTCAGTCGTGTTACACAATTAAAAAATACTGTCAAGTGTCATGAGTGAAAAGTGACTAAAAAATAGAAAATTCTTTTAAAACAATGTCCCCTCCATCTACCCGCTGAGGACATGGAGACACCAATTATAAACTAACGATAATGTGTCAGCACCCACTCATGGAGAGATTTAGTGCTCTATTGATAGCTTCCCCCTAAAAAGTGGGCACATGTTAAGTTACACATTGTCAGTTTTTAAACACAGATACTTTGGCAAGAAAACTGCTCCCGTATAAATAATTATAGGTTAAATTGGTTATGATAAACTGATTTTGTAGTTGGTCCTAAAAAAATGGTGATTTGACTATAACATCGCTTTTTACTTGCGATTATAGGTACTATAATGCAAGTTATGCATTCGTGCAGATTAAAAAATTTGAGATAACAATCAAACATGACGTTACGATGATAGAGAAACATATTTGAGTTACTGGCAAAATTCTGTCCGTCTGCCTGTCTGTCTGTCTGTCTGTCTGTCTGCCTGTCTGTCTGTACGGTTGTATTTTGGAGTGTAGCCTAAACGGTTAGACCAATCGTCTTCAAATTTAGAACTTAAGGTTATTTTGATATTCTACAGAGGAGTTTATTAAATTTTTTTTAGCTCAAAAATTAACGGTACCTGTTATATAACCGTTATGTAAAAGCTTATTTTTCTCGAAAACGGCTCCAAGAATTTTTATGAAAAAAAATAAGTGACTTTCTGGTGATCCGATTACTATCAAAATTGATATTCAAGAAGATGCAGGTAGCCTAAATAAAGGTCTCTAAAGTTGGCATGACCATTTTGAACTGGACTAAAAATAAATATCCTATAATTTGCCGTAAATTATCCGTAAATTATCCGTGGAAAAAAAAAATTTGCCGCGAAGTCGGATCATGTGATTTTCCATGTACTGCTAACTTGATATAAAGTTAGCATGACCAATCGCGTATCTTTCTATAAATGTTACCTACAATTATCTGCATGGGCTTAAAATTTGCCGTAAATTATCCGTAGACAGATTGTCAAATCAAATTATTTTTAGGATTTTTTTTTTTTTTTTTTTAGTTTTGCTCACTTGATCAAGTTAGCAGGATCATAGGCGTATATCACTATACAGGATGATTCACGAGACATGTGAAAAAAGGTAGAGCATGTAGGTTGGGCCAAGACAAGAAAAAAATTGTATGGGAGGGGGTCTCCCCCCCCCTCTCCCTTCTATAGCCAGGAGGGTCAATTTTCTTAAAAAATGACTTAAAACTGAAAAAAAATATTAAAAAACAACGTTTACACTCACAATGCCATGATATACCTTTTTGTAAAGTCAAAAATCGCTTCTTTTATTTTATGTTTAAATAAAGCTGTTATTAGGAATAATTTTTGAAAAATTAATTTTTTTTAAATTTTTTAAATTAAAAAATTTTTTTTTTTTTTAATTTCAAACTATTAAACTAATATCGTATAATTTGCCGTAAATTATCCGTAAGTTATCCGTGAGAAAAAAAAATTGCCGCTAACTCGAAACATATGATTTCCCATGTACTGCTAACTTGATATAAAGTTAGCATGACCAATCGCGTATCTTTCTATAAATGGCATCTACAATTACCTACATAGGCTTAAAATTTGCCGTAAATTATCCGTAAATTATTAAAATTATTAAAAATACAAAAAAAAAGTTTCCAAAAATATTTTTAATTGAAATTACTTAGGCTACCTACATACATTTTCCTGAATATCAATTTTATTTGTAATCCGTTAACCAGTTCACGACTTATATAGAACGGTCCTATGAAAGGTACCCATTTAATTTTTTTTTTTCATCAAAATATGACGCAAAAGCACACTGATTTTTTTTCATAAAAATTCTGGGAGCCGTTTTTAAGAAAAATAAGCTTTTACATAACGGCTATATGACAGGTACAGTTGACGAAAGCCCTCTGCAGAATGTCAAAATAACCTTAAGTTCAAAATTTGAAGACGATTGGCCCAACCGTTTAGGCTGTAAGTCCAAAATACATGCGTACAGACAGAATTTTGCCAGTAACTCAAATATGTTTCTCTACCATCATATTGTCATGTTTAATTGTTACCTCAACATTTTTATCTGCATGAATGCATAACTTTGATTATAGGCCTGTAATCGCAAGTAAAAATCTGATTTAGTTTTAGCACTTAAATCCTCTTGCACGGATAAAACTAAAATCTTAGATATTAGACCCTTCGATTATTTTAGTCTCATGTATCAGATATACACATACACATACACATTAAATCCGACAAGAATAGTATTAATAAAAAAGAAGACATTATTTTTATTATAATGTCGTTAGTACATAATGAGATAATAACATATGACCACAGATAATGGGCTTACATTTCGCATGAAGTATTAGAAAAAATTATAACTTATTCGAATGAATAAAAAAGATTGTTGGTTGCGTTCAAACAATGCAACCACTTTCAAACAATGCAACACCAAACGATTAAATTAAAACGCAAATCAATCAGTATGTTGCAACTTGCAATTTGCAATCCAAAGAAACATTTTTTTTTTATTTTTTCATATACGCCTACCTGCTAACTTGATCAAGTGAGCAAAACTAAAAAAAAATCCTAAAAATAATTTGATTTGACAATCTGTTTACGGATAATTTTAAGCCTATGTAGGTAATTGTAGGTGCCATTTATAGAAAGATACGCGATTGGTCATGCTAACTTTATATCAAGTTAGCAGTACATGGGAAATCACATGATCCGACTTCGCGGCAAATTTTGTTTTCTCACGAATAACTTACGGATAATTTACGGCAGATTATACAATATTAGTTTAATAGTTTGAAATTAAAAAAAAAAAAATTTTAATTTAAAAAATTTTTAAAAAATTAATTTTTCAAAAATTATTCCTAATAACAGCTTTATTTAAACATAAAATAAAAGAAGCGATTTTTGACTTTACAAAAAGGTATATCATGGCATTGTGAGTGTAAACGTTGTTTTTTTTTAATATTTTTTTCAGTTTTAAGTCATTTTTTAAGATAATTGCCCCTCCTGGCTATAGAAGGGAGAGGGGGGGGACCCCCTCCCATGCAATTTTTTTCTTGTCTTGACCCAACCTACACGCTCTACCTTTTTTTCACATGTCTCGTGAATCATCCTGTATAGTGATATACGCCTATGATCCTGCTAACTTGATCAAGTGAGCAAAACTTAAAAAAAAAAAAAAAAAAATCCTAAAAATAATTTGATTTGACAATCTGTCTACGGATAATTTACGGCAAATTTTAAGCCCATGCAGATAATTGTAGGTGCCATTTATAGAAAGATACGCGATTGGTCATGCTAACTTTATATCAAGTTAGCAGTACATGGAAAATCACATGATCCCACTTCGCGGCAAATTTTTTTTTTCCACGGATAATTTACGGATAATTTACGGCAAATTATAGGATATTTGTTTTTAGTCCAGCTCAAAATGGTCATGCCAACTTTAGAGACCTCCTAAATAATTTTGCATTAACTTTTGTCGAAAACTTTTTTTTTGTATTTTTTAATAATTTAACAAAAAATTTTTTTTTGAAAAATCATTATTTTTTTTAACTTTGTTTTTATATGTATATTAATTTTGTGTTTAGGTTTGTATTTTTAAATTATTTTTTTTAATTTTTTTAAAAAAAGTTGTTAAAATAAACCGTGTTATTTCGTTCCTACTATTTTGAAAAAAAAAAATAAATCACTTGTTTTAACATTTCTTAAAGAAATAAAATGGCGTTTAAATTATTTCACTCAATACAATTTAACGTACTTTATACGAACAGTCAAAAGTCACAAAAATCGAATAAATGCTTTGACGTTAACTTTAATTTTTTTTTATTTTATTCTACAATGCGTCCTCACATATGAGCAAGTACGTGCGATCCAGTCGTGCAATTTATTTAATACATGAGATGTACATGCTTTTCATCAGCCTTAAATTAAAAAATTAGTTTGTACCTTAAGAAGAAGAATGCGGGTGTTGTATTTGCCTGCTATGTGTTTATTTGATATTTTCTCTAGGTTTGCATGGGATTAAATTAAAATGCTAGAAAGCAATGCATTGATGATGTATATACAGTGACACGATTTTTAAATTTTTTGTCTGTCTGTCTGTCTTTTCCGGCTAATCTCGGGAACGGCTGCACCGGTTTTGACGGGACTTAGAACGGCAGATTGCTGATATTCTAGGTAGTAACTGAGGCTATTTAAGCTTCCCACTAGGTGGGGTCGTTTTTTCGAAAATTTTTATTTATGGACCGATTGTAAGGGGACTTTCACAAGCAGATGGCTAATAATGTAGGGAGTAAGTAAAGCTATCTAAATTACTCCTAGGTGGGGTTGGAGTCGTTTTTTTTAATTCTCATTTATTTATTTGGCGGAACTTACAGAGGTGGATAGTTGATGTTGTACGGAAAAAGTAGGGTTATTTTAATCACTTACATTAATGTAAAATTATCCTGTTGAAAACTCTTATCTACTACTTAAAAGATACCAGAACGAACGGATGCAGAGGTTCTGACCGCTGAGGTTTACAATCATCCACTGTTGAGTAAATATGTTAAATAGTTCAGTGGTGTCTGAAAAGATCTGCATTAAAATTTTAACAACATGTAGATGTTATTTTAGCCAGGGAGCTTTTTACCTTGACAAGACAGTTATTTTGTAGCAATAACATCGATAGCAGAATAAAATAAATTTTCTGTATGAACTTTATTATGGTGATGATTGCCTATGGTAGGCACGCACAGTGTGGTTCAACGTAACACAAGGTTAAAACTGAAGTTTTGGTATTAATTAAAGTTATTTTTAATTACGACAGTATATATTCAATATTCTCTAATTGAGATGTTGCCAAAAATTATTCAACTAATAACATTTCCAATATGTCTGCTAATGCCTCTTCTACAGAAGATTCTTTCATAGGCAAGCTTTCTTCTTTCTGTTTATTGAGTGTAGACAAAAATGAAAAAAAAACAAACAAAAAAGGTAAAGCACATGAAGCAAAACCTATGACCCCGCGAACGCTCAGACATCAGAAGCAATCCTACCGTCTAAGGCCGTTTAAACATCTCTTTAATTCTGTACGATGATGGTTTGACATCTATTGTTTTTTATTTTTCGTTAGATAGATAGTAGTTAAACCATCACTCTTAATTTTTTACTTGCGCTGTACAGGCACTGTAATGCAAGTAATGCTTTGGTGCAGATTAAAAAAATTTGAGATAACAATCAAACATGACAGTACGATGATAGAAAAACATAAAAAAAGTAAGATGGTGGGCTAAAAACGATACCTCCACCCTAGGAGCGGTTTTTTCTTAGACTTTCTCTAAAACTTGTTATCCGATTAAAATCAAAAATGATATTTAAGAAGATTCCAGGTAGCCTTAGTAGTTTCACTTTAAAATATTTTCGAAAACTTTTTTGTATTTTTAATATTTTTTTTATTTTTTTTAAATAAATATTTGTAAATCGGGTATTCGAATTTTTTAATTTTGTTTTTATATGTAGATTATGTTTGTGCTTAAATTAATTGTTTTTAATAATTCTTTTAATTTGTAAAAAAAACTGCTTTATTTAAAAACCGTCCCTATGATCAAAATAAAAAAAAATACATATTTTTTTCGTACAATCAAGTTACAAAAATCGAATAAATACTTTGATGTTCCCAAAATTTTATAGGGACTATAAGGCAAGTTATGCATTCGTAAAAAAAAAAAAAATTCTAACAATCAAACATGATATTACGATGATAGAGAAGTCAAAAAAAGTGGGTCCGGAAATTCCGTCCGTCTGTCTGTCTGTCTGTCTGTCTGTCTGTCCGTATCGATATCTACAGCCTAAACGGTTGGGCCGATTTGATTCAAACTTGGTATATAGTATTTTTAGAGTGCTCTACCCGACAGTTTTTGGAATTGGCATTCTAGCTCCAAAACTAACGGTACCTGCCATATAACTTTTATTAAAAAACTTATTTTTCTCGAAAATGGCTCCTACGATTTTGATTAAACTTTCAGAATGATGTTTTCTGTGCAAAATCTATCTTTTAATTTTAATGGATTTTTCAGAAAAAGTTTTATAACGGTACCTCCCATATGACCGGTTTTTTTAAATCAGACTTTATCGTTAACTAATTGACGGATTTTGATGAAATTTTCAAAATATGTAGTGTTTTATGATTTAAATAATATTGTTTATCAAAATTTTCAAAAACATTTTTTTTTTAATTTTAATAATTTTTTAAAAAAAATATTTTGTTTTTTGAATATTTTGAAAACGGATCTATAGATTTTTTTTTTAAATTTTTCTCCTAGTATAAACTATAGATTTCTTAAAATTGACATACTAAAAAAAATTTTAAAATATGTTTTCGAAAAGTTTTTCAAAAAAAACATTTTTTTGAAAAAACTGGTCGAACGATTTTGAAATGAAAAATTCATAAAATAGAAAACAGCAAAAGACATAACATGGCTTACAACATTTTTTCCAAAAAAAGTTATGAGTAGTGTTTTTTTGAATTCATAAATTTTTTTCCCCAACATTTTATTTCATATTGCTGGGCTAAGCCCTAGCCATAAGTCAAATAAAAGAAGGTGACAACCTGCATATGTACATACTTACGTATTTTAAAGCATTTCATCATCATAAAAGCACACAGCACAAAAACAACTAACAAATAATAAAAACTATTCGATTACTACTGAATGCAAAAATTTCAATCGAGAAAACAAAAGTTTACACCTTCCTATAAATAAACAAAACCACTGTGTTAACTTTTAATATTGTCTCTATACCTACTGGCTTAACAGTAGTTGGAACACGTATCTTAATTTTAGTACCTACCTTCCTTCCAACCTTATTATAGGTACCTAAATCCTTTATAAATTCCATTGGTCCCATATTGGGACGTATAAAGGTCCCTTTACCTAGCATTATTGCCATACTGCTGATTCCGACGAATATTTATGCCAGTTGTTCAAATTTTTCCATACCAAAATGAAAATTTAACTGAAAAAAGTCCTTTGTATCTTTCTATTAGCAAATTATATTATAAACAGTAAGCAGCAAGTGGAAAGATAATACTACACTAAAAAACTGCAAAAGCTAACAATCCT
Source organism: Platycheirus rosarum (assembly GCA_963971375.1). Lineage (NCBI taxonomy): Eukaryota > Metazoa > Arthropoda > Insecta > Diptera > Syrphidae > Platycheirus > Platycheirus rosarum. The sequence goes on along the minus strand of OZ020508.1, from coordinate 57,008,211 downwards.
ATATATTTATGTGTTTATCCCTTTGTCGTGACGCATGTTTGTTCGAGCTTCACCCCAAAACGATTCTAAGGAAGTTGCACGTCATACAAAAAATATTAAAATAAAATCTTTGTCAAAAAGACGCCTGCACTTAAAAAGGATTAGCACATAAGAGCAAGTACGTGCGACCCAGTCGTGCCTTTTATTTTATCTTCTATTTTTGTGCGAGTTTTTAAGCATCGTCAAACTATTATCAAAGATCAAAAACAACAGCAGCTTAGTTTTGCATTATGCTATATCGATTATGGCTTCGAACACAGACAGCAGTCACTCAAACGATTAGGATTTGATATTTTCTGATGAAAGAAAGTTTAACCTCGATGGGCCTGACGAAAATAACTATTACTTCCAAGATTTAAGAAAAGGACAATCAATTTTGGACCGTCACATCATATTATGGAACAATCGATTTGGTTTTTGTGAACTGTAGTATTACAGTACCGTATCACAAAACTGTACTGAAAATGGCTCTACCTCAGTTCCAAAACATTTTCCGACCCGTGCCGACTATTTTCCAGTAGGGCAATGCGCTGATTCACACAGCTGGAATAATTCAAATTTGATTACAAGGCCAAACTAAAGAACAACTACTACCCACAATGAAACATCGTTATTTTCAATTTTTTTTTTCAAAAACTAGAAGACAGAACCATGCGGTTTTTTGTGTTCGATTAAGAACTAATAGTTACATTTAACACATATAAGCTAATTTACAATTTCATTTCACAATTTTGAAAAAAATCGGTCTAAACTTTTTTTTAACGTTTTTTTATCAAAATTTGGACTTTAAATGCAATTTTTTCAAAAAGCAATTGACATGAGTAATTTAATTTAATGCCGGAATATAGAACAAACTTCTGGCTTTCAAATGCAGTAAAGCACTTTATTGGAAGTGTTGCCGTTGTGTTTTAATATTTTTTTTTCAATTTAAACCATTTTTTCTAAAAGTGCCCCTACCTCCCATACTAAAAAGCGCTTGTTTTTTGACCCCAAAACCTGTTCTCAAATTTGGCGGCCAAGTTATCGTACTCGTGTCATTCGTTCCTAATATAAGGGTATATAATATAACAAATTTAATAAAATTACCAACATTTTAGTTTTGTTAATTCACAAATTATCTAGCATTTAAATTTTATAAATAATTTTCGTTAGCATAGACCACAGATTTCACGTAACCCCACAAAAAGTAGTAAAAAAGTGGCAAATCACGTTAAAAAACTTTTTCTGAAAAATCCATTGAAACTAAAAAAAAACAAAACTTTTTTTTTAAACTTTTCTGCATAGAAAACACCATTCAGAAAGTTTTATCAAAATCGTAGGAGCCGTTTAAAGAAAAATAAGTTTTTCATTAAAAGTTATATGGCAGGTACCGTTGGTTTTGGAGCTAGGATGCCAATTCGAAAAACACTCTAAAAATACTATATATACGTATGTTCCAAGTTTGAATCAAATCGGCCCAACCGTTTAGGCTGTAGGAATCGATACTGACAGACAGACAGACGGATAGAATTTTCTGACCCACTTTTTTCGACTTCCATATTATCGTAGTGACTTGTTTGTTAGAATTTTTTTACGAATGCATAACTTGCCTTGTAGTCCCTATAAATCGCAAGTAAAAATCACGAATAATTTTCCTGTAGCGTTCGCCATTAACGGTAATGCTGGCACCGGTTTTGATGACGCCTTCAGCATATAAACCGGACCAAACATTGATTTTGTGGGAATGTTTTGACGCCTCAAGAGTCTCATGAGGATTGAGACAGAGAGACAGACAGACAGATAGAATTTTCTGACCAACTTTTTTCGACTTCCCTATTATCGTAGTGTCATGTTTGATTCTTAGATTTTTTTTTACGAATGCATAATTTGCCTTATAGTCCCTATAAATCCCAAAAAATGTGTGGGACTTACATATGTCCCACTAAACATTTTTGAAAGTGCAATGCGCCCTACAACAGTATTAAAGATACAAACAGTCACAACGGGATGACATAACGTTCACGGACATGCACCTAATTTCTGAATATAATTTTTTTTTCATGTTCAGTATAAGGTAGGTATGAGGGCATGCTGCCCCTCTGAAACCCCCCTTCTTGGGCTCCCTATAGGATTTTGAGAAGGTGCAATGTTGGGTATGTGCAACGTTTCTTTTTGATTTAAAGAACCATTGCATAAACCCAATCTCGCACCTACTCCAAATCCTATAGTGAGCCCAAGCAGGGGGTGCAGGCAGCATGCCCACCATACCTACCTCAAACTGAAAATTAAAAAAAAATCAATTCAGACAATTTGTTTGGGACCTTATTTCACAGAGCTCAGATTTAAGTCATAACTTTAGTTCCTTATTAAATACTATCTCTTACAAAATTTGGGACTTATGTCCCACCTTCACCAAACAAAAGTAAAACTGGGATTTTCCTGTAGCGTTCGCCATTAACGGTAATATTGGCACCGGTTTCGATGACGCCTTCGGCATATAAACGGGACCAAACATTGATTTTGTTGGAATGTATCGACGCCTCAAGAGTCTCATGAGGATTGTACTCACTCCAAAAACGCAAATTCTGCTTGTTTACACATACTACTAGCCCGGTCACAATAAGCGAAAAGAAGGTTGCCTTTGCATGCTTTCGCAACAAGCTGAATTTTGGACCAGGTCTTAAATTCATCATCATCATCCCGCTCGTGCATTGTTTTTTATCCGAGGTCAAAGGTCATGCATTTTTGTTTTCGCGTATATCTCTGAAACAGTGGGAGCTATTGGAAAAATTATAAGAAGCAGTTTGCACATCGTACAATTCTCTACAAAAAACATTATATTACTGTTTTTCCTATGAGACACCGTTTACGAGTTACGATACGCAAATTTAGTCTGTTCAGTAAAAATTGTCAGTACATGGCAATGTTTCAAAACATTGGTGCCGGTGTATGTTATCACAATACACAATTATGAAAACTGCTACTGAAAAAGATACAAGGCCACTGACAAACGTGCAATGAATACTGTGTATCTCTCTTTAAAAGAAAACTCGTTTAGTCCACCATGACCGGATCCCCATCAACGCTGATGGATGGAATAATGAATAATGATCCTTTACGTTTACTCACTTCTACCTACCTAGTCGCTAAACATAGACCTATTATTTCTCTCTCTTGAAAAAAGGTATTGTACCAACAGAGTTACCTTTGCCAATTGAAAGTACTACTATATAGCTTTTCTATTGGCGTTTATCATTTTGGGATTTTTGGGCTTTCGGTTTTGGAGCTTTTGAAAACAAATTTAGTAGTGTGAGAGGGTAGGTGTTGTGGTATTTGTATATTAATAGTACTAATAGTTGGAAAGTCGTAAAAATGCAGTTAAAGTTGTTGGTTTTTGGTATTTTAGTAGAAACAATTTTCTTGAAGCCTACAAGTAAGTGCAAGTGATCATATTAATTCGGAAGAAGTATTTTGACCTGATATTTATTGTGTTTTAATAAGAGTGATGTGGTACTGTGATTAATAAAAATAAACAGTGAACTGGAATTTTTTAAAATTGTTTTTAAAATGTGAAGTGCTAATGTTTTTAATAAAAAAGTGAATGTATATTTTTTTTTATTTAAAGTAGTAAAGATGGTGAAGATTGAAGCTTTTATTTTTTTTTCTTTTCTTTTGAAATACTCAAGAAGCAAGTTGTAATACTAAAAGGACGACATCGTTAACTGATGAATAGGTGGCACCATACGCAGTTTGCCACCGCAGTGCGCGTTTAATTTCTTTCATACCGTTTCATTGCACTGTATTTCCTCACCACTTAAGTGCGCGCCCTGCTTAAAATGGAAAGTCCGCCATGTCTACGAAATAACAGAAATAATTAGGAAAGTTACTGTGCAAATTTTGAATAAACAATTACTGGTGATTTTTTTTTTTTAATTTAGCTCTTCAGCTTAAAATATAAGAAGAAGTCGAAAAAATTGTAGAAATTCAATTTCAAGAAAAACAAAAAAAAAAAAACAAAAACAAATCAAATCTGTGCGCTGAACATTTGGAAAAAAACTTTCTGATACAGAGGAGATATTTAAAGTCCACCGTAATATTCAATGGACTGGACATCTATAAGCTTTCAACTGGAATATATCACATAATCGTAACTTTCTCATCAAATTAGGTAACAAAATTTGGAGGTGTTCCACAAGGAATTGTCAATGGTCAAATGTTGTTCTTATTTTATAGTGAGAACCGTTCCAGGTATCGTCATAAAACGATGGAGAGCTCCCTGCAACATTAACTCCTTCATATGGCCATTTAGTTGTAGTTGTAAGAAAAAAATAAGAAAGGATTTTAGTGAGTAACAACCTCACACTGTGGCCTTATAGTCTCAAATAAGTTTTGTCACCTTCCGGCTAAAAAAAAATTACCAAAAACAAGCTTTATAACAAAAATAGGTCTTTTTTAAAAATCTTCATTATTGTTAAATTCTAAAAAAAATCAGCTTATTAAAATCATTAACAAAAAGTAAAAGAAAATCGTCTATTAACTAGGAAATTGTTTTAGGTCACCCTGTATGAAGCCTTAGAAAGGGAAACAGCTTTCTCTCAATATTTTCTGAACTTCAAATACCAAATTTTGATATACAATTTATTGTTGTAAATCATTTTCTTTTGGAATCTGATTTTTTTTATTGCAATAAAAATATTTTCGCTAAGCAGAAAATAAATCACTTTTGTGTCCTGTCCATGTTTATTCGAATTTTTCATCTCATCGTAGGCGTAATTAATTTGATTGGGGGTGAAACAATTTTAATATTATGTTGACGTTTTATAAAAAAAAATCAATAAAAATTTGTGGTAAATAAAGCGTGACTGAATTAATATGTCACGCCCTGGTACAATTAATAGATCTTAATTTGACACAAACTTATTGTTAAAATATCACATAAATATATACATACATACAATACATATGAACATCATGAAAACAAATTTTTTTAAGCAAAAATACCTACATATTTTTTTTGTTAAGAAAATCGTGTTGTCATTTTTTTGTTTGTGGCTTCAACAAAAGTAAAACTGGGATTTTCCTGTAGCGTTCGCCATTAACGGTAATATTGGCACCGGTTTCGATGACGCCTTCGGCATATAAACGGGACCAAACATTGATTTTGTTGGAATGTATCGACGCCTCAAGAGTCTCATGAGGATTGTACTCACTCCAAAAACGCAAATTCTGCTTGTTTACACATACTACTAGCCCGGTCACAATAAGCGAAAAGAAGGTTGCCTTTGCATGCTTTCGCAACAAGCTGAATTTTGGACCAGGTCTTAAATTCATCATCATCATCCCGCTCGTGCATTGTTTTTTATCCGAGGTCAAAGGTCATGCATTTTTGTTTTCGCGTATATCTCTGAAACAGTGGGAGCTATTGGAAAAATTATAAGAAGCAGTTTGCACATCGTACAATTCTCTACAAAAAACATTATATTACTGTTTTTCCTATGAGACACCGTTTACGAGTTACGATACGCAAATTTAGTCTGTTCAGTAAAAATTGTCAGTACATGGCAATGTTTCAAAACATTGGTGCCGGTGTATGTTATCACAATACACAATTATGAAAACTGCTACTGAAAAAGATACAAGGCCACTGACAAACGTGCAATGAATACTGTGTATCTCTCTTTAAAAGAAAACTCGTTTAGTCCACCATGACCGGATCCCCATCAACGCTGATGGATGGAATAATGAATAATGATCCTTTACGTTTACTCACTTCTACCTACCTAGTCGCTAAACATAGACCTATTATTTCTCTCTCTTGAAAAAAGGTATTGTACCAACAGAGTTACCTTTGCCAATTGAAAGTACTACTATATAGCTTTTCTATTGGCGTTTATCATTTTGGGATTTTTGGGCTTTCGGTTTTGGAGCTTTTGAAAACAAATTTAGTAGTGTGAGAGGGTAGGTGTTGTGGTATTTGTATATTAATAGTACTAATAGTTGGAAAGTCGTAAAAATGCAGTTAAAGTTGTTGGTTTTTGGTATTTTAGTAGAAACAATTTTCTTGAAGCCTACAAGTAAGTGCAAGTGATCATATTAATTCGGAAGAAGTATTTTGACCTGATATTTATTGTGTTTTAATAAGAGTGATGTGGTACTGTGATTAATAAAAATAAACAGTGAACTGGAATTTTTTAAAATTGTTTTTAAAATGTGAAGTGCTAATGTTTTTAATAAAAAAGTGAATGTATATTTTTTTTTATTTAAAGTAGTAAAGATGGTGAAGATTGAAGCTTTTATTTTTTTTTCTTTTCTTTTGAAATACTCAAGAAGCAAGTTGTAATACTAAAAGGACGACATCGTTAACTGATGAATAGGTGGCACCATACGCAGTTTGCCACCGCAGTGCGCGTTTAATTTCTTTCATACCGTTTCATTGCACTGTATTTCCTCACCACTTAAGTGCGCGCCCTGCTTAAAATGGAAAGTCCGCCATGTCTACGAAATAACAGAAATAATTAGGAAAGTTACTGTGCAAATTTTGAATAAACAATTACTGGTGATTTTTTTTTTTAATTTAGCTCTTCAGCTTAAAATATAAGAAGAAGTCGAAAAAATTGTAGAAATTCAATTTCAAGAAAAACAAAAAAAAAAAAACAAAAACAAATCAAATCTGTGCGCTGAACATTTGGAAAAAAACTTTCTGATACAGAGGAGATATTTAAAGTCCACCGTAATATTCAATGGACTGGACATCTATAAGCTTTCAACTGGAATATATCACATAATCGTAACTTTCTCATCAAATTAGGTAACAAAATTTGGAGGTGTTCCACAAGGAATTGTCAATGGTCAAATGTTGTTCTTATTTTATAGTGAGAACCGTTCCAGGTATCGTCATAAAACGATGGAGAGCTCCCTGCAACATTAACTCCTTCATATGGCCATTTAGTTGTAGTTGTAAGAAAAAAATAAGAAAGGATTTTAGTGAGTAACAACCTCACACTGTGGCCTTATAGTCTCAAATAAGTTTTGTCACCTTCCGGCTAAAAAAAAATTACCAAAAACAAGCTTTATAACAAAAATAGGTCTTTTTTAAAAATCTTCATTATTGTTAAATTCTAAAAAAAATCAGCTTATTAAAATCATTAACAAAAAGTAAAAGAAAATCGTCTATTAACTAGGAAATTGTTTTAGGTCACCCTGTATGAAGCCTTAGAAAGGGAAACAGCTTTCTCTCAATATTTTCTGAACTTCAAATACCAAATTTTGATATACAATTTATTGTTGTAAATCATTTTCTTTTGGAATCTGATTTTTTTTATTGCAATAAAAATATTTTCGCTAAGCAGAAAATAAATCACTTTTGTGTCCTGTCCATGTTTATTCGAATTTTTCATCTCATCGTAGGCGTAATTAATTTGATTGGGGGTGAAACAATTTTAATATTATGTTGACGTTTTATAAAAAAAAATCAATAAAAATTTGTGGTAAATAAAGCGTGACTGAATTAATATGTCACGCCCTGGTACAATTAATAGATCTTAATTTGACACAAACTTATTGTTAAAATATCACATAAATATATACATACATACAATACATATGAACATCATGAAAACAAATTTTTTTAAGCAAAAATACCTACATATTTTTTTTGTTAAGAAAATCGTGTTGTCATTTTTTTGTTTGTGGCTTCATTACGTTAAGTTTAATGTTTTTTTTTTTTAATTTTGATGTATTGACCCACATAAATTCAAATGCTACGACAGGATATTTTAAATTACAAACACACGAACTTAACAAGTGTATTCATATCTATAACGTCATTGGTATATTTTTGTTTTCTTAATTTTTTATAAATTATTGGCTGATTTCAAATAACTTATTTTGAAAATCATGAAATGTGTTGACAAGACATTTGGCATGTTCGTAGACTTAATCTCTCATGTTTTTTGAAATTCTGGTGACATTTCCTGAAGTAACTTATCATCTAATGACCTAGTGATTAAAATAAGAAAATTTTGTGTTTTTTCAACTTGTATTTATGTGTGTGTATTTATAAAGGTTTTGAGAAAATGTCCATACAACATATTTTAACAAGACCGTTAGAGGTTACGCGTGGCGTATGGACCAAAGTGATGAGAAATCGTCTAAAAATGGACAATACATAAAAATAACCCAAAACCACTATATTTATTGTCTTAGACTTTTCTGTAATGGAATTTGGAAAAAATCATTTTTAAAAAGTATATAATTTTAATTAATTTTCTGTTTTTTTTTTAACATTACAAGCTAATTTCATAAAAAAAAATTATTTGGTTTTATTTAATTGCTTCATATTTGTTTTATTGCATTACAGTAAAAATAATATTTAATACGAAATAAAGGTTTGCAATATAAATTCAATTCGACAACTTGTACTCTTTTTCCAAGGCAATATTGGCAAAAGCTCAATCACAAAATTAATTATGAACACGAAATATAGCAAAAAGATTTACATTTACAAATAAAAGTTGGTAATAAGAACACTTTAAAACACAAAATATATATAAAATGTTTGTAATCTTCATATCAGTGAACAAAAGAATTTGGCAGTGATGAATACAAAATGTATCACCACTTATTGTAAGATTAAAAAGAAAGAGACCTTAAGAAGCTTCCTTGGAATACACCATTCAATATTTAATGGATATGGGAAGCAATTTCTAAACTTGATCTGATAAGTATCACCTGTTTTTAAGAAAGAATACAATAAAATAAGAAAAAAATAATTAAAATTATATGCTCCTAAGCTTAACAAAAATAATCCTTTGGCCAATATACATATGTCAATGCTTTCGGAAAATCTCAATCAAATGATCCTCATACAAACTATATTAGCAAGGGTTTTAATTCTTCCACCAATGAAAATTAGAGGATGTAGTGAGATGATAACAACGTTTAAATACAAGTTTTCCATACTTTATTTTCCTTGTTCCGCAATGATTTAAGTTATTGCGTGTACCAAGGATGTCAAAAATTCATGTTCTTAAAACTTTCTGCGTTTATAGAATTGTGATGAATCGAGAAAATGGACGATTTTCCTTAAGGCGAGAAAAGATATGCGGAAGTTATTGAGTTCAACAATTGAAATCGCAAACGAACTCTTGTTCGTTGGATTAAAAGCTATGCAGGTTGTAGTGGATGGATTCAAGTCTGATTCCTAAAAAGTAAATGCTAATGTGCCCCAGGGCTCCGCTGTGTCTTCGATTATTTTTCTTATTTTTATAAGCGATCTTTTGTCTGTTACTTCTGATCCACTCAACTGTTTTGGTAACGACTCCACCCTCAGCTTCTCATATTTGTTCGGTAATTCATAGAACTATTTATGAAACAATTGGCCCTCCGGTACAATGTTTCATGTCTTTCCTTATTTTATAAAGAAATGTTCACTTGAGGAACGTAATTTCAAAAAGAAAAATCAACCGTATATCTGTCGTGTAAGGAATGCTCAACAGTTTAAGCTTAAAAATAATTTTCGACGTACCGTAATATATAGATATTCTTTTTTACCAAACAACACGAATTTGGAATAGTTTACCCGGCGAGGTTTTTCTTTGCTATTTCAGTTTGATAGCATTTAAAACCAATGTTAATAGACACCTTCTATTCCTCCCTCACTAACTATAGATATATAACCGTTTTACTACTAAGACCTCTAACATTTTTTAAATAGAGGAAAATCTTTTTGAGTTTTTTGATACCGACTAAGTGACTTTCAGGGTTCAGCTAGTATAGCGGATTTGATTTACTTCTCCTAAAAAAATTAATTCTTGCACAAGTCGGTGGCCAGTTGCTACTATCACAAAAAAAAATTGCACGACTTGATCACACGTACCTGCGCATATGTGCGGCCACATCGTCGAAAAAAATTAAAAATAAAAGGCACGACTGGGTCGCACGTACTTGCTCTTATGTGCTAATCCTTTTTAAGTGCAGGCGTCTTTTTGACAAAGATTTTATTTTAATATTTTTTGTATGACGTGCAACTTCCTTAGAATCGTTTTGGGGTGAAGCTCGAACAAACATGCGTCACGACAAAGGGATAAACACATAAATATATAGGATTGTTAGCTTTTGCAGTTTTTTAGTGTAGTATTATCTTTCCACTTGCTGCTTACTGTTTATAATATAATTTGCTAATAGAAAGATACAAAGGACTTTTTTCAGTTAAATTTTCATTTTGGTATGGAAAAATTTGAACAACTGGCATAAATATTCGTCGGAATCAGCAGTATGGCAATAATGCTAGGTAAAGGGACCTTTATACGTCCCAATATGGGACCAATGGAATTTATAAAGGATTTAGGTACCTATAATAAGGTTGGAAGGAAGGTAGGTACTAAAATTAAGATACGTGTTCCAACTACTGTTAAGCCAGTAGGTATAGAGACAATATTAACAGTTAACACAGTGGTTTTGTTTATTTATAGGAAGGTGTAAACTTTTGTTTTCTCGATTGAAATTTTTGCATTCAGTAGTAATCGAATAGTTTTTTTTATTTGTTAGTTGTTTTTGTGTGTTTATCAAAGGCTTCCTTATTTATTCTGTGCTTTTATGATGATGAAAAATACTTTAAAATACGTAAGTATGTATGTAATGTAGGTTGTCACTTTCTTTTATTTGACTAATGGCTTGGCTAGGGCTTAGCCGAGCAATATGAAATAAAATGTTGGGGAAAAAAATTTATGAATTCAAAAAAACACTACTCATAACGTTTTTTGGAAAAAATGTTGTAAGCCATCTTATGTCTTTTGCTGTTTTCTATTTTATGAATTTTTCATTTCAAAATCGTTCGACCAGTTTTTTTCAAAAAAATGTTTTTTTTAAAAAACTTTTCGAAAACATATTTTAAAATTTTTTTTAGTATGTCAATTTTAAGAAATCTATAGTTTATACTAGGAGAAAAATTTTAAAAAAATCTATAGATCCGTTTTCAAAATATTCAAAAAACAAAATATTTTTTTAAAAAAATTATTAAAATTTAAAAAAAAATGTTTTTGAAAATTTTGATAAGCAATATTATTTAAATCATAAAACACTACATATTTTGAAAATTTCATCAAAATCCGTCAATTAGTTAACAAGAAAGTCTGATTTTAAAAAAACGGTCATATGGGAGGTACCGTTATAAAACTTTTTCTGAAAAATCCATTAAAATTAAAAGATAGATTTTGCACAGAAAACATCATTCTGAAAGTTTAATCAAAATCGTAGGAGCCGTTTTCGAGAAAAATAAGTTTTTTAATAAAAGTTATATGGCAGGTACCGTTAGTTTTGGAGCTAGAATGCCAATTCCAAAAACTGTCGGATAGAGCACTCTAAAAATACTATATACCAAGTTTGAATCAAATCGGCCCAACCGTTTAGGCTGTAGATATCGATACGGACAGACAGACAGACAGACAGACAGACAGACAGACAGACGGATGGAATTTCCGGACCCACTTTTTTTGACTTCTCTATCATCGTAATATCATGTTTGATTGTTAGAATTTTTTTTTTTTTTTTTTACGAATGCATAACTTGCCTTATAGTCCCTATAATCGCAAGTAAAAATTATGATATCAAACAAACCGAACATTTCGATTAAAACGAAAAACAATACACTTTTGTTATTTTCATTGAGAACAAATTATTTCATTTAGATAATTGTAATATTCTTAAATATAAAAAAAATGATGTTGAATATGAACTGCAACAATTTTTTTGAAAAAATTAACTTCAAAGCTGTCAAAAAAGCAACATGCCTTTTAGACATCAAAATCCTACCGAATGTACTAGATCAGAACTAATGTTCTGTTCGACAGGTATGGTTCCTCATTCTCATCAGGGAAATAATTTTGGTATTTAGAATTGAGAATTAAACGCCTATAACTCGTATTAATTGTTGTAAATAATGATCGTTTAATTTATCTGGTTTGAGTAATAAGTAATTGTTAGTAGATTTTTTTTTAATTTTGTTAAAAGCAACTATAAGAAACTCTTCAAACAATGCAGTTTTAAGCATATTGATACACTTTAAACAGAAAATGGTTCGATAGAGAAGGCCAGAAAAATATCATTGGTGTTGTATTCAATCTAATATTGAATATAAAAACCTGTCTTTTGAAAAATTTAAATTTTGAAAACATGCAGGCTCAATAATTGAGCAAAACACTAAACAATTTTTGCAAACTAACAACAAATTAAATCGAACAAACCACATCATTTTTTGGCACAAACGTTTTCGCATACGATATTTCAATTTATTTCGAAAGTCTTCTACAAAAAAGCCCCTCCTTCTCTTTACATATGCAGAACCGTATAACTGTTATAACATTCTGGACGCTAAAATTTGTGTTGATGAAAAAAATCAAACAGTTCAAGGCAAAGATTGTATCCCTTATGAATTCTTCAAACATGCATCAAAAATTTCAATATGCATTTAAAAACGCAGTTTTACAGAATCTTCATGAATGGGGAAAAACCTTCTTCATTTAAGAATACAGTTATATTCCCAATTCATAAAAAAGAAGGAAGATTCAGATGCTGTGGAAAACTATCGAGGAATATCTTTTATGAATGTTATTGCAAAAATATTTTCTGGAGTTCTTGGTCGGAGACTCGAAAAATGGAATATCAAAAACATTGTAACGGATCACCAAGCTGGGTTTAGAAAAGGTTTCTCTACGATGGATCACATTTTTTCTCTAACATCTATAGTGCAAGCTTTTCGTGCTGGGAATAAAAAGCGTTATTTTTTTATTTCAAAGCGGCATTTGATTTGGTGAACCGCAAAAATTAATACGAAAATACCGAAGAAATCGTTTGGGATAGTACACAAACCCTTTAAAACGTATACTGGTGTCAAACAAGGATGTCTTTTATGCGCCTCATTATTCTCCCATTTTGTTAACGATGTTGCAACATATCTTTATGGTGGAATTAGAATAGCGGGAATTTTAATCAATTGTGTTGTTGTACCCTGATGACATACTTTTATTATCCGAGTCACCACAGACATTTCAGTTGATGATAAATCGTCTAACATGGGGCCTACTTATCAAGACACAAACATAAAAAAAATTATGGTTTTCTTGCGATCTGGCAAAGCTACTGCGTAAGCTTTCCATCACTCCTACTCTTTTGGAATCTTTCCTAGAAGATGGAAAACAGCATTTGTCCAGCCTGTCCCTAAGAAAGGTAACCCATCCTCCCCCTCCTCCTACCGACCCCTAGCACTGACATCCCTTCTTTCTAAGGTCATGGAAACACTGATTAACCGTAAGCTTAAGGAATATCTCGAAGATCGCAAGCTTCTCCATGACCGTCAGTATGGCTTCCGCAGCAACCGTTCCACTGGTGATCTGATGGCATATCTCACCGAACAGTGGAACAAATCTTGACATCGCTTTGGTGAAAGTAAGATTATTGGTCTTGATATCTCCAAGGCATTTGATAGAGTTTGGCATGAAGCTCTCTTATCGAAAATGCGTACTTTTGGATCGATAATACTCTTGTTCGGATTAAAAGCTATCTTCTGTACCGTTCAATACAAGTTGTATTGGACGGATTCAAGTCTGATTCCCACAAAATAAATGCTGGTGTGCCCCAGGGCTCTGTTCTGTCTCCAACTCTTTTCCTCATTTTTATAAATGATCTTCTGTCTGTTACTTCTAATTTACTTAACTGTTTTGCTGACGACTCTACCCTCAGCTTTTTATATTCGTTCGATAATACACGTCCTTCGCCTTCGGACGTAAAATTGCAACGGTACCGATTTATACAGCATTGTTAAATGGGGTAATAGGAATCGAGTGGAGTTTAATGTTTCGAAAACTCAATGCTGTCTTCTATCGTTAAAGCTAAACATACCCCCATTGCCATTGTCCATGTGTTATGTGTGTTAACGACGACCTCCGTTGGAACGATCATATATTTGAGATCGCTAAGAATGCTGCTATCAAGGATAGCTACCCCTTTTAAATATTACATATTTAAAAAAAATATGTATATATTTTATACTTTTTTAAAGTTAGTAAATTTTTAAAATAATGTTTTACCTCTGGTAATCTTCAATTGAATTGAGAGAAAATAAAGAAATGAGCTTTAGTTACTCTTTAAATCTGTTGTGCACCAATGTTTTTTTCTTGAATCCTTTCTGTACGCAACCGAACGATGAATAAGTGTTTTGGTTCAAGCTATGTATACAGTGTCTGGATATTATAGTAACTAAACCAAACTTTTGTAGTGCCCCGTGGCTTAGTGGTTAGTGTGTCGGACTGCTAAGCGAATAAGCCTGGGTTTGAATCCAGCTCATAACCATCTTCTTTTCCGGGGGTACTGCCTCTTGCGAGGAACTGCTAAAATCTCCAAGAGAAACATTTTTCTCGAAAAAGTGCATCTCATGTAGCCGTTCGGACTCGGCGTTAATTGTAGGTCCCTTCCATTCTTGCAGATTAACAACACACACACAGGAATGGTTGAGAATATAAGTCACTAGACTTATATAGCCATTGAGGAACTGTCGCGCCAAATAATTTTTAAACAAAACTTTTCGGTACATTATCTTGTATAATAGTATGTTTAATTTATTAAACAAATAGAGCCTATCCTTCTGGATGGCTTTTACTCCTCTTGAGGAGTTAATAAGATTTATTAAAATTTATTTAAAAATTATGTAATAAAATTTACATTAAACAATCAATTTATTTTTGTTCACTTCAGGCCATATTATTTTACACGCCAAGATGGCTTTGGAAATCTTGGGAAGGCGGAAAAATTCACGCTCTCATTATGGACTTAGATATAGGAATATGCTCCGAAGCCGAGAAAAAACAGAAAAAGAAATTACTTTTAGATTATTTATGGGAAAATCTTAGGTAAGTAAATCCATTGAAATAATAAAAAATGCAATGCTATTTCAGTGACTAATTAATAAATTTATAATACAGATATCACAACTGGTGGGCCTACAGATACTACGTGTGCGAATTATTAGCACTTATAAATGTGATAGGTAAGTTGGAGGTTTCTTATATTAATTAGCAATAATATATCACTCAGTGTTTTGTGTTTACTTAAAAATTCCAGACATTGTAATTGATTAATGATTGAATGAAAATCAAATATATGCCTTTGTAGCCCAAAATACGTTTGTATTTACCTTCTGTGTGAATCTTGTGTGAACTCAGCAGAAAGGTCGATGTAGCGATTACATTGTTTGGTAAATAATTGAGACGATATTCTTGTTTGGATTATTCAAAAAACTCAGAAGGATCAAAAATAGCAACACCAACAAATTGATTTTAAGGAGATTTAGGTGTTTACTTTTTGTACTTCTATGAGTTTTGCGTTGCGAAACAGATTTTTGTTCGCTCTTGTGTTGAACATAGACCTTACCTTACCTTACGTAGTGCTTCCGGGGCTATTTGATTATGTCCATAGAGATGGCTCGATCTCTTGGCTGCCGTCTTCAGTTCTGTCGGAGGTCTCATTCTACCTTGTCGCTCCATTGGAGATGAGATCTCCCCTTCGTTCTTGCGCGTCAAACTTCAAACGTCTCAGTGATATAACATTCCCAATTTTGACGGAGCAGCGGGTATTTTCCATCGTTATCCTGATAAGACGTATCAGTTTAGCAGGATTTCCAAAACTAGACATGGCTCGGTACAGTTCGTCCCTGTTTACACTGTCATAGGCTGCTTTAAAATTAATGAACAGATGTTGGGTCTCGATGTTAAATTCTTGAGTTTTCTCCAAGATTTGGCGCAATGTGAAAATTTTGTCAATCGTATGCAGATGTTTCATATCTAAAACCGGCATGGTAAGGACCTATTAACCCGTTAGCAAACGGCTTAAGACGTTCACGCTGGACAGGATCTTGTAAGCGATGTTTAAAAAGGCTAATTCCTCTATAGTTCATGCTGAGAAGTCGATCTCCTTTTTTGTTGATCGGGCAGATAGTACTGAGATTCCAATCATCGGGCATACCATATTTTGCAGATGAGTTGGTGTATGCACCTGACCAGGTCATCTCCAGCGTTTCTAAAAAGTTCCGCTTGTAGCCTATCGGTACCATCTGCCTTGTGCGCTTTTAGTCTGGCAAAGGCTACTTTGATCTTATTTTGGTCTGGCGGGTGAAGCTCTTAGTCATTTTCTAGGTTGACTGCTCCATTGGCGCGATGTTGGGCGTCATCACCATTCAACAACTGGTTGAAGTAGTCTCTCTAAATGGTTAATATCGATTGCGTATCTACTACAATGTTTTCATCCGCATATTTGCAGGGCACAAGACGCATTGTGAAATCTGATGTTGATTGTTTCACTCTTCTGTAGAGGTTTCACACCTTGTTTCCTATTAAAGCACCTCTGCAACTCCTCGACTTCACGTTGCTGGTGATCATTTTTCTTTCTCCTTAGTAAGCGTTTTTAATCCTCCTATGCTCAACGTAGGGTTTATAAAAGATGCTCTAGTTCTTTTGCGGAACCACGATCTGTATGCCCCGTTTTGGCTTTGTTTGCCATTCGAAACAGGAGTTTCTCGGAGGTGGTTGTAAGAAGCCCAGCACCTATGACGTTACATTTTTTGGCTTGTTGACATGTAAGCCATTGGTCTTCGGGGTTCACATGCTCAGTGGGCGGATTTCTAGCTAGCTCAAGGGATACTCTTCAAATTGGAGTCGTCCAAAAATAAATTGACCCTGCGTAGTTGTTGATCGCCTAACAATTTCCATTGTTATCCGTATTCGAAGTTTTGCACCAACTAGGTAGTGATCCGACTCGATATTTGCTTCTCGGAACGTACGGGCATTTAGATTGCTAAAAACAATGTCTTCCGTTCCGGTGAGTTGGACAAAGACATCGATGCTAAATTATTGATTCATAAATTGTCTAAAGTGTCGTAATCATATCGTCAACATTTTTTTATTTTATTGAAATTCTAGTGTAGTCTTCTACGTCTTTCTTATATGATAGTGGCTCCTTTATCAAGAATATCGATAGCATGGACCAAATGGATGATTTTTTAAAGTTTTTTGCAATCAAAGGCAATTTTTTGATTGTTGGAGATTTTATTTGCCGTGTCATAGGGACTGGAGTTGCCTCAGAGCAAATGCTTTGGGAAATATATTATTAAAGCTCACCTTCACATTTCCTCTTTCTATTTTATTTCCGTCTAGTTCAACAAATTTTAGAGCTTATAAGAAATGCTCATAGAAGAAACTGACTTCGAAAATTGTTTTTCATAGAACTCAAAAATGGAATATCAAATTAAATGCTTTAGAGAAAAACACAAAACTTTTTTAAAATCATGTTAGGGTAACTAAAAACAAAGGAAAAAATATGCCGTTTTTAAATAACTTCTTCAGAAATGCTAATGTCGAAAAGGCTAAGGAACTTGATAATGTATTTTTAAGAAACAACCGAGTTTCACTAAATTTAGAAGAAAGTCGAACTAATTGGCTGGTTGAAAGAGCCATTGACCAAGTTGTTCTTAAGTAACGTCAGCATAATACTGGATAAGGTCCTTAAGGATAAATAGTCAAAGTTTCTCTGGGCAAATTAAAGTATTCCTGTCCATCAATTCGGATTCAGAAAATTTCACAATACATCCCAACAAGTAAATCGGGGTTGTATTGATTTGTTTAAAGAAATCCCTCAAATGATATATCTACATATAAAAAAAGCGTTTGGCTCTGTGTAGCATAATGCATTTATTTACAAATTGTTACAATACAATTTCCCACCCTATTTGTGTAAAATTGTCCAGAGTGTTTTGACAGATAAGAAGTTTTTAAGTGCATGTAAATTGTCTTACTCTAGTTTGTTTTATTTTGACTTTGGTACTCCTTAAGGTTCTTTTCTGGTTCCAAACTTATGTAAAATTTACTCGTCTGATTTTCCACAATTGCCTGAATGTGAGTCAGCAATATTTGCTGATGATACAGCAATATTTTCATCACATGAATTCAGTCTAAATATTGAGACGAATCTTATGGTGTGTCCACACCAATGAAACATTTGTTTAAAAACATTTCTGAAATGTTACCCATTTGTTTTAAAAACATGTCAGAACTGTTTCTGAAATGTTTTTTTTTTATTTCAGAAACATTTCTGAAATTTGTATTTGTTTCCCATTTTATGTATTCAGTTTCATACTTCTCAATGGATTGTAAAATAAATTGCACGACTGGATCGCACGTACTTGCTCATATGTGCTGTCACATTGTAGAATAAAATTAAAGAAAATTAAAGTGAACATCAAAGCACTCGATTTTTGTGAATATTAATTTTGATAGAAATCGGATCACCAACTTTCGAAAAAGTAGAAGAAAAAAAACCGGTCCTATGGGAGGCACCGGTTTTTAAGCAAAAACAAACAAAAAATGAATGAATGTAGAATGAAAAAATAACCATGAGTTCTAAATTTGAAGACGATTGGCCCAACCTACAGTCCAAAATACATCCGTACAGAAAGACAGACTAACAGAATTTTGGCAGTAACTCAAATACATATGTTTATCATCGTCATGTCATGTTTGATTGTTATCTCAACATTTTTAATCTGCACGAATGCATAACTTGCACTATAGTACTTCGAAAGTAAAAATTCAAGAACGGTTTTTTTCGACTTTCTCGAAAACTGGTCATCCGATTTCAATCAAAATTTATATTCCGGGAGATGTTGCTAGCCTAAGTAATTTTATTTTAAAATATTTTCGAAAAAAATGTTTTTTAATAATCTTCTTAATTTTTTTTATTTTTAAATCAATTCTTTGAAAACGGGTAGATGGATGGTGGATGGATTTTTAATTATTTTTATTGTTATATTTAATTAATATTAATTTTAAATGTAAGTAATTTTTGTGTTTAAGTTTGGATTCTTGTATAATTTTTTTTTAATTTTTAAAAAAAGTTGTTTAATAAAAACCGTTTTATTTAAAAACCGTTTCTACGATAAAAAAAATCACATTCTTTCACATTTTCAAATGAAATAAAAAGGCGTTTAAATTTGTCCGCTGAAAACTATTTTACGTACTTTTTCAAACAATCAAAAGTCAGAAAAATCGAATAAAAACTTTGAAGTTATTTTAATATTTTTCAAATTTATCCGAAGCTTTAAACGCACATAAGAGCAAGTTCGTGCGATCCAGTCGTGTAATCCAGGAACATTAAAATTTGTCCTAATATATTTTTTGTAATGCAGTGTTTTCAATTGATTTATGTCTAATTATGTTTTAAAAACTAACTAATAATAAAAAATAATCATGAAGTACAGACGCACATACTTCAAAACATTTCTGCGGCTTGCTACATAATAATTTGTGTTGTTAAATAGTAGGCAGCACGTACTAATACATCATTTTGCTTACATTTAATAATATTTTTTTGGGAATAATTGACACTAAATTAATGTAACAGAGTTGTTTTAATTAGGATAGGTGTCAACATTTATAGGATTATTGGAAGCTTGCAAGGAAAAATAATGAGATATCATTTTAAAACTGACATCACATTGTTTCTTCTTAGTGAGAATAGATTTTTTTTGGAAAATTAAGAGCGATATTTAAAAAAGAACTTTGAGTCAAAAATAAATGTCATTAATCCTTCGATCTGAAAATTTGTTTTTAGAAATTATGGAAACCTGCGGCCAAATCAAAGAAAAGCATTGATATTTAAGATTTATATTCCATCTTTTTGCTCCCATTCAGTACAATACATGTAAATATAAATCTTAAAATTTCTCTCCTTCCAGGTCAAATGTTTCTTATGAATAAATTTTTCGATGGCGAATTTATGACATTTGGCTTAGATGTGATAGCATACATGGAAGCCGATCAAGAGGATCGACTAGATCCAATGATTTACATCTTCCCCCGAATGACCAAATGTACATTTTTTAAATATGGCTCAAGTGGGGAGGTAAAATAATGTTTCTTTTGTTGTCTGAACAAAATATTTTACTTTATTAAAAATGCTTATTTTTTTAAAGGTGGAAAAACATGACGCCATATGTATTTTACCATTAAATGTTGTTAATGAAAAAATTTATATTTTCCTTTGGTTTTGGTTCATCTTGTTAACGATTTTAACAACACTTACACTTATATACAGGGTGGTTATTATATTCTCACCTCGTATGAGAGTTTATTTATTTCGTATGCGATTTAGGTGAGTGAAGTTAAAAAAAATACTTAAAAAAAAAATACGTTTATTTTTTATTCTTTGTTTATATAAAATAAACTAATTTTTTTGTTTTTCGTTCTATAGGTTAGTGCGTCGAGACGCTATAGAAATAATTGTGCGGCGATCGAAAATGGGCGATTGGTTTTTATTATATTTATTAGGAGAAAATATAGATACCGTCATATTCCGCGATGTTGTACAGGATCTAGCGAATCGATTAGGACACAACCAACATCACAGGGTGCCTGGCCTCAAAGGTGAAATTCAGGATGCATGATATTGGGAGTATTAGCAAAATACAAACAAATACCATATAGTTGTAACAAAATTAAGTTCATTGTAAATTATTATGTTTAAGGGAATATTTTTTTATTTTCATGTTAATTTATTTCGTATATGGTGCATTTATTTAATTAAAAATGAAAAAATAAATGCATACTACAAAATGACGATACTGTGTTCATGGGTGGGAGAGATGAAAATAAATTTTATAAAAAAAAACTTCATAAAAAATCCAACAAAAAAAATCAATAAAAACATCGACTATGAAAATACAAAAAAAAAAATGTACTTGAAACGAAAATTTCGAACGAATTCCAGAATCAGCGCGTAATTTTATATACAAAAAACCTTAATTTGTTCAGTTTATTTAAATCAATGGATAGTTTTTAATAAAAAATACCTACTGAATCTCTAGGCATGGATTAGGTATTAATATCAGAATAGTATTAAAACAAATTAATTATGATGGTACTATTGGGGAGCAACATTACAAAAAAACACAAATTCCAATGCTTTGTTAGCAAATCTCCGTCCAACGAGATGATGTTGAGGCATAAAATGGGTGACAGTTTTTTTTCTATAGAATAATAATTGAATTTTTCCGTTTGTACAAAAGAAATAAGTGTTTTCCTTAAGTTTGGTTTTAAATAAAAACAATAATAAAATTAAACTGCCATTTTACAGAACCATATCATATGAATATATTTTTCTCCTCTTCAATGTTCAAGTCACCATTTCTATTTGCCTAAAGAAATAAAAAAATAAAAACAAAAAATAATTGCATTATCAAACCTCACCATCTCCCTCAATATATAAATATATCTATAAATAAATAAAATATATGTATTTCGTCAACACTGCCAACAAATAATATTATGAAAACTTAGGTAGATTTATCAACAAATAAAATCAACCCCTGACAAAAAAAAAATAAAAGAGAAGGAAAAGTTAAGCAATTTCCCAGTTGAACCCTAAGATCCCCCAAGAGTTACCATCAATAAGACAAGAATTTTATCTTGATCTGAAATCAATAAAAGGTTTTTTTTTTATTTTAATTATTTCGATTGTAAAAAGCAATTTAAAAACAAAAATATATAAAATCATTGATAAGACTTTATAATTAAAAACAAAATTAGATTCGTTCCTGACAACTTTAATGCATTACTCATACTTTATAAGGCCCATTTTTTATTTCAACACAAAACGTACATATTGAAGACGAACTAGATATTGAAAAAAATACATAATTTTAAAATAAAATACCATCATATTAGAGCGAATTGTTTCTTTTTTATATATATAAACCTAGTTAAATCTATTATAAGTAAATAAAAAAAATATAGAAACACAAAATAAAATTGCCATTAGCTTTTAGTCAATTTAAAATACTGAAGTAGTGAAATAAAAATAAAATCAATTAATAATAAGAATTAACAAATTAAATAAAACATAAAATAGTAAAATAGGTAAACTTAAAAAAAATAAAAAACTTTATTTTCAAAGTTGAAATAAAAATGAAAAATGTAAATCAAAAACAAAATTAATTAAATTTAAACCTTATGTAAGAAACAAGGAAAATACTAATAGCAATATTTTCGGACAACGAAAATTATAAGTCAATAATTCAGTTAAAAAAAAATATGAGAGAAATTTAAAATCATTCTTAGGAAAACATTTTTAAGGAAAAATAATAATTACAAAAATGCTGATAAAAATTATATTAAAAATAAAATCAGAAGCAAATAAAATTGTATTAGAAAAATTTGAATGAATTCGAATGCAATGTATGAAATGATGTTTTTTGTATGAAACTGTATAAAAATTATTTAACAATAAAATAAAAAAAAAATATCAAGTAAAGTAAGATTTTTGGGTTATTTTGTTTTATTTCTTTCAGTTAATTTTATTCCTTGACCGATTTTAAAATACTTCCAGAACAGAACCAGAAAAAACTGAGCTTCTATCGTTACAAGTTTTTTTTATATTGAGTGACAGGCTCTTACTTTATTAATAAAAAATAAGGATTACAACTACAGAAAGGGTATCCTACAGTTATGGGTACTGTACTTTTTGAGTTAAATATCAAGATGTCAGTTTGTTTTCAAGTAAACAAATACAAAAAAAAAAAACAGTTTAAAAAAATATTTTTGTTCGTAGATAAAAATAAACATTACTAATAAAATATAAAATTAAATATCATACCATTTTATACTGCCAATATAACTTTAAAAATAACAAAAAATAATATACAATACAAATTAATTTTAGTAGAATTATCTCAAGAACGCTCTTCAATATATAAGTATGTTTATGAATAATTTATATTTTTAGATTTTTTTTAATATTTAAAATCAAATTTAAGAAATTAAACTGCCAAGTGGATTGTTAAGGAGTTGAAATCATGTGGAGGGATATATACTGTAAGCTTGCTTTAGGAATTGCTATATGGCGTTATTTTTGTTTATTACCTTAAAAAAAATACTTAAATTAACGAATAGGTAGAATTTGATTTTTTTCCGTGGTTTGAAGAAAAAAAATTTGCATGTGTTTTTAGCTGCGCCAAGAGTTTTCTTCTGTCATCCGCTTTTAAAAAATTCTTAAAAATACAATGTTTTCTTCTTGGCTAATTTTGTAACGAAGATTTGGATGTAGCGTTTATTTTTTTTTTTTCTATTTTTGCGAAGCACATATATTTTTTTTCGAAGCGACATTTTGAATAATTTATTTAAACTTTACTCTTACAACCTCAATTTAATTAAGTATTTCTCTTCACCATGATTGGTTTTTTCCATGCGGTGTCTGGACTCTATCCAACAATTTTTACCCAATATTCTCACACTGAAATGAAATTATCCTTGGAATGGGACATTTTATTCAAATTGCAATATTGCAATATCCCAAAGGTAGTAAACGTTAAAAAAACATTTGTAAAAATGTACGAAATTCCATTACGTCTTCAGTTTAGATCCGACGCTAATTCACAATGACACTTCTGGAGTCAGCTCCGAAGTGAAAGCTGGGGCCGAATTAACGCATCAGTTATCGAGCAATAAGTGACTGAATTATATGTGTTTGGCATTACCGCTTACGTTATCGAACATTTTAGTACCATTTTTTGACATTTTCACTTCAGTCATTGAGCAGATTTTCATTCGATAGATAAAGTGCTCACTGATGATACCTTAACGAAAATATATGAACTTTTAGTATGTTGTTGTTTGTTAAACATTTTTCTCTCAAATTTTCATAAATATTGCCGTCGTTTGATGAATATAAATAATTTTTCATATTGAATTATTTTCAAAATGTTTACTTTCTTCTGAATCGCAACAATGAAGTTCATTTATCCAAGACAAAATTTATTCTAAAGACATCTCTTAGCCAATAGAGAAATCAATAAATACACCATGAAGTTGAATATAACTAATACAATTGTGATTTCTCGCGCATTCGTTCACTGAAGCCGTAATTGGGCCCCAAATTTATTTGCAAGACAGTTTGCTGCTAATTCAACAATTGTTGTATGGGCTAAATTTTCTTTTACATTCGTTAAATTCCATTAGAGGATCTGTGCTTCCACCCTGAAAAAATAAACTGTGTAAGCTTTTCCATATAACTTATTCTACAAACTAAAATTTTCTATTTCTAAAGCAAGATTGTTGCGTGCTTTTGAAACATTTTGGCACAAAGCTTTTTTGTCGATGAATTTCAAACCCTTCCGTCGTTTGAATAAATGAAAGTGTGCCCCAAGGCTCTCTTTGTCCGACACTCTTCTTTATTCTTATCAATGATCTGTTTTCTTAGGATATTACTCTCAGTATAGGTATCCTACGAAAATGTCAGAAATATTTGCTCCAGCAAATTAACCAGATGACATCTTCCCCTTAAAAGTTGTCACCGTAATACTCAAATTGCTAGGAATGCGCATTAATTTATTAAGCCAAATTTAGGATTCACTGTCATGTCAATTTCTTCTTCAGAAACATTTACCCAAATGTAAAATGCTCATGGATTTAGGATCTTTATTTATGTAGGCTCAATAAGGTGCTTGCTTGCTTACTCAGATATTGCGAGATCGAGATTTAGTTTAAGTAGCACTTTCTTAAACTTCCAGTGCAAGTCCATGAGTTCAAGGGAGAAAACAGAAATATTGGAATTACTACGACTGTAAGATTCTTTTCTATCATTCTAATTCTTCTAACTAGTGTCGTGCAGCATTCAGTTGCATTCTAGAAGTCTTTTACAATATATTAATATTTTTATTAGTAGCTGCCGTCAGTTTTGTATCATTTTCTGTTGGATTTTCTTTTTAAGGGTTCCAAAAGTCTGTGGATATAAGCCCGAGACTCCAAGCGAGTAAGGTCGGTGAGTCGACGAAGTGAAAGCTGAGACGAAACTGAAACGCGCAGTGTGAACCAATTTCTTCGTTATGCTGGAGCCACATGTCCTAATTTATCATAAAAATCAATACTCTATCTATAGCCTCGCCGGTCACACACAGAAACCCTATTTTTGAATTTTGTTCTCGGAATTGTCTGGAAGACTGCCCCAGCGTAAATAGCACTACAACAGTAAATTTGGGCGGTTGATGCTCTTTATTAGTCATATGCGGATTACGGTGCCTGAAAAGTGATAACTTTGCTTACTCACGTAACCGGAGAGAACATTTTTTTCTTCTTGGTTGAGATTCCGGCATTCCGGGTGGTTTGAACAGCCAACAGCTAAAGCGACTGTCTGTACTTTTTAAGGGAACATTTTCAGATCTTTCACCAAAATTTGTTGTAGAAACTGCCGATTAGTGGTGTTATTTTTGGCATTAGAAGCAATATTCTCAGCAGAACGCCTGGTAACATAAGATTAGTCCCAGTCTCTACAAATGCACTGTTTGTCTAGTTGATGCTGAAAAGCAGATGGTTTAAAGCACGTCCAGTTTATCTTTGGGTTTAATTCAACGATATCATTTCTTAACCTTTCTGAAAAAAATGTTTAATGTATTCAATATATTTTTGTATAGTTTATTAACGTCCAAATTCAATTCCAAATGTAAATAAATGATGGCAATAGGACAATTTGGGTCATTCGAACTATGGTAACTGTTTCCCGCACATTGAAAGGAACAAACTAAATCAGTCATCTGCTACTTGTTTCTTTAGAATTTGATTCGCCAACTAAAAGCTTAAACCTTAAGGTGAGTCCAAACCAAAGAAACATTTTTATTATGTTTTTTAAATGTTTCTGAAATGTTTATTTATGTCTGGACGCTTCGCGAAACATTTTTCTGAAATGTTTATCTGTTTCCCCTTCCGAACGGAAAACTTTCTTTGCTTTTCAAGCATTTTAATCTAGTTGACAGGTTTTTTATTTTTATTTGTTTGTATTTTGTTTGTATTTTGTTCATGATGACAAAATGTGACGCTATGATTGCTAATTTTTTTACAATCTATACAAAACTGGATACATACATATGTATGTATGTAAATTTGGAAACAAATAAACATTTCAGAAATGTTTCTGAAAGATAAAAAAAAAACATTTCTGAAATGATTCTGAAATGTTTTTTAAACAAATGGGAAACATTTCAGAAATGTTTTTTAAACACATGTTTCTTTCGTGTGGACAAATCATCAAAGGCATTTCAATTAAAAAAAAAATATGAGAAACTCACAATATTCTTTCGCAGGATTATAAATTTTGATTCATAAGTCAATTTTAAAATGTTCTATAATTTTAATGGAAATAACAAAGGTGTTGTTGTGAATATAAGATTTGAAAAGGCAAAGAATAAGTCAGTAAAATCAACCAGCTTATTTTTTGTGGAAGATATTTCAATACAATCAAAAAATATACATTGGTCAATGGTCACTCCGTAATTTTTTATTAAATTAACTGGTTTATGCCTTTTGCTTCTATTGCAGCATCTCTGATCTTCTTATCTCTTTTACTTTAAATTTTTTATATTCTTGATATTTAAAAAGGATTCGTAGAAAGTTATCAAATATCTCATTCTTTTCATATAAAAGGATCTTGAATAGCTTAGTTTTAGAACATAAAATGATACAAAAGTGTTTGAAGTTGCTATAAAATTTGTTGACCATAAATAACAAAATATTTAAAAATTCTTTCTTTTTATGACTTTGGTAAATACTCTTTCTGATGGTACTTATGAGAATTTATTTTTCAAACCATTTCAAACAGAAAAAATATATATAACTATACAAACAATAATTATTTCTAAATCCTTAAACGTTTAGATCACGACAACATTTTAGTTATTAATTCGACATCATCTATAAAATCAGTTGTCAAATAATGCTGCTGTGAATGTTGAGATGCGATATTAAACTATTTCGTTAATTTAAATTCATAAAACATTATTTCAAAATAGCATTTCAATAGATATCCTATATGTGGACGCTAAGCGATTTCAATATTAAAGCCAATATTAATTTATTAGCTCCTCTTCAAGTACTATTCTAAAATCAGTCAGAAAATAAAATGGCTTTATATTGAGAAACATTTGTACTTTCTGCTTATATAAGAGATTGGCAAGGCTTTTTAGACCTTAGTATATTATCTATTTGCTATATAATAAAAAAATCTGCTTAGTGTCGCTTATCGAAGCATAGCTTTATTAAATCCCTAACTATCAATGAAATATTTTTGTTTTAAATTTAAATGCATTTAATTTTTATCCATTAATAATATTTTGTTTAGTTTAAAAATATAGGAATTGAATTGAGTATTCTTTTTGATAAAAATAAATCTTTCAACTTTTGACAAAAATCTTATTTATAACTGCTTGTGATTTAATTTATATAATATTCAAAATATTAATTAAAAATAGATAATAGCAGTCTTCCATAATCTTAGGGCAAAACAAATTTATTCAACCCTTTGAATTATTTTAATATTTTCTGATTTACTTTATTCTTTTAATTAAATATATACTTAGCGGCTTAGTCAATCACCTATCCTAAATTCACGCACTTTTATCTAATTTACAATTAAACACTCTCTCCACAGACTAACTAACCTCAAAAAGCTAGTGTTGTATTTGACTTTATTTAAAAAAAAAAAAGATTACAATTTTGTGCCTAAATTTAGTTCTTCCAATTTCCTAGAAAAAGAACTTGTTAAACATTCCAATTAATTCTCTACAAACCAAAGGCACATCTTTTCCTTTCCTCACTGAAATTCTCTCCAATGGCACCTTAATCCAAGCACTTTACTTACTTAAACAAATTATCAAAATAAAATAATATAAAAAAAAATTTCATTCTATGGAATGCTAAAAAATTAACAAAAATAACTCCTAATCCCAAGGAAATGAAAAATATGACTAAATAAAAGAAAAGGAATATGAAATTTATAAAACTGCCTTAAATAAATAAATAAAAATAAAACACAATATATAAACTTGCATATACACTGTAATGTAAAATTGAAATTTAAAATATTTTATTATCTTGGTTAAAAAATTAACAAAAAACTAAAGCTAAATAAATAAAACAAACTGTAAATAATAACTAAGGCAAATAAAAAAATTAAAATAAAATTGTTCTCCTGTTCGGTTTTGTTTACATAATTTATATATATATATATTTATATATAAATATATATATATATATTTGAAATTATATACAAAACTAGTCTTAAATTCCTATTGTAAAATATAGCTAATACAATATCAAATTTATATAAGAAAATCTTTAGACAAAACAAAATATACTTTACAATATGATTTGAATATTTAGTTTTTATTCGCCATAAAAATGTAGTTCTTAGAAGAAAATATGATTTATTATTTTATACACTTAAAAAAAATTAAAAAAAAATTATAATAAAAATGTAAAAATAAAATTCATCGAAAAAAGAAAACAATTCGCCGATTGCCTTCAAATAGAAGAATTTCGAAATAAATTCACTGCGAACACAAAAACAGACAAAACGTTATTATCAAACGTGAAACTTTTATTAAAAAATCATATTTCAAAATAAAACAAATACAACAAAGCAAACAAAACAACAAAAATACAAAGTTTTAATTAATCCAAAATAACATATGGAAACATTGATGTGACAATTCTTAGTTTTGTTGTTCGAAGTAAAAAGAAATATTTTGAATGTATTCACAAACGATTTCATAAAAGTCTTACCAAAGAGTTATTAAGTTTTAATAGGTTTTCGAAATGTTTTTAGTAGATAATTCAATTGGGACCAATTCATTCATATCTGAATTGATTGGATAGTCGAGATTTTCGAATTAAAGAAATGGAATCGTTTTTAAAGTAACTTTTTTTTATTTAACCTGCCTGAAGATCCCTGCGTTGATATATACTCATAGTTTAGTCTAAGGAATATTTTATTTATTATATTATTTAATATTTTTTTCGAAAACAAATAAAAAAATAAATAAAATATAGCAGAAGACAGTTTTAAACAAATTTGGTAAATCTATAATTTTGGCATCAATATTTCCATTGAAGAAATAAATAAAACAAAAGTAATTATATGAAAAAGAAAAGACGATTAAATAGAGGAAAACATTCAGGATTGTATAACATATTATATACTAACTTAGTAAATGATAATTCATTAAACTGTAAATAATATACATGCACACATAATTTAGATATTATACTACTTAATAACAACGTTGTATGATTTTGATCAAAAAAAAAAAAAAACAAAAATAATAAAGTATAATAAAATTTTTCGATTTGTTAAAAAAGTATGAAATTGTATTTGGTTTTTTTCTTTATTATTGCAAGCGATTCAAAATACCCATCCATAACAAAATAATATTTAACGATACAAACATAGAATGGTTCACGTATTCTAGTGGTTTGGATAGACTTTTCCGTGCTGAAGCAAAGTGATCTTCATCCATATATAGCTACTTCTTCATCCCTAGCTTTCACAAAAACGTAGGAGGTCACAACTGATTCCATAGACGCATATCAATAAGAAGAAGACAACTTTTCAGAGCATTGAATTCTGTGTTGATATTTTCCATGCCGAAAAACCAATCATACTGGCTTACTGACTTAGCTAAAAAGCTAATATCTTGGACTTCTTTGTTATCATGTATTCATTTTCGAATAAAAACTGTACGAAAATGAAGAAAATTGATGGTCTTCCTACTAATCGCTCTTCAAAAATAAAACTGTTTTCAATAACTTCCCGGGGAACTCAAAATGCAATCTTTGAATTTCAAAAAATCTTGAGACACAGAAATATCTTCTTTTCTTGAAGGTCTTTCCGCAGAAGTTAATGTGAATTACTCATTGTGGAAAGCTTTTTAAGGTGTAAACAAGACCAATTTACGATCAACACCAAGAAATATTCGAACAAACATAAGAGTATTGCCTATAGTCTGTCCACTAAAAATTGTCAGTACAGTAAAGATATGACGCTCAACTCTCAATCTAAATGCGCAGTTCAATTCAAAAGCTGTAAAACAAGTTCAAATTGTGAAAGCTCTTTGGCAAAAACTAAAGAAAAAAATCATTCAATATTTGCATTAACTAGCGTAGGAGTTGCAAGTGGTAGCTCTAAAATGGTGGACTTGTTTTCAATACACACGAAGAGGGTTGTTAGCATTACCAAGTCATGTATAATTCCTCGCTTAGTCAGTGTCACTGGTTGATTTTCAATATCAGCAGATATTTCAGGGAGTAAAACCATCAACTGGCACCATTTGCGAAAATTAAGCTCTCCCATAAGGCTTTTACTGACATTTTTTATTGGACAGACTATAAAATATAGAAAAAACCCAGGCAGATCTGTTCGCTGAGAACCTCGAAGAAGGTTTCAGTTATTTGGCCGAGAGGAGTTGTTAAATGACCCCCGGTGATATTCAATGGATACCTGAAAACGTTCAACTTCGAAATATCACAATTTCAGAACATTTCCACTCAATATGAAAACAAACAAAAAAAGCTTCTAATGATTAAATTTAACATCTGTTATGAGAGATTATCCAGGCATAATTCTTTATGATTAGCTTCAATAAGAAACAAAAAAACTGCACATTAAATTACCATAGTCATAGTCCGGGGTGAACATGGGCATTAACCAAAAAGCTTCTCCAGCCAGCTGGGCACCATGCTAACTGACTCGAGTTTTGCGCTTGAAGTTGATCGAGGTCCTCTTCCACTGTTGCACCAAACCAAGCTATACGCAAGGACCGATGGTTTGTACACATAAGAAACCACGATTTACACAGAGACTTGTGTTCAAAAATTGTCGAAAAAATAAATAGTAAAATTTGCTATCAATTCTTTGGCCAGCAAGCGAATTTGCGAACCTCAAAAATACGGCATTTCAGTTCCCTTCGATTATGAGTTCCCACTAAACTCGGACGGCAATGGTGCAGTTGATAAAGTATTTGCTTCTTAACTCAGAGATCGTCAGTTCGAATCTCTGACTGGGTAGCAATATTTCAAAAATTTCTAGTGCAAGTTAGATGCCGTCCGTGGGTTTTAAGAGAGAAAATTAGGGCCGTGTCTAGGGGTGGGGCAGTTGCCCTAAGCGCCGGTGCTGGCACCGTTCTATGAAAGGCAGCAATTAATTGTCGAAAAAGACCGGGCGACTCAATAATGGGGAAACAGTAATTCGATCCTGACTCATTTACTAAAAAGGGCAAAATAGTATATATTGTTTTAGCTGTTTTCTATTTGCAAAACCTACCCCTTCACAGGGGCCCACGAGCGGTTCCTCTGATCGTGATTGGAAACGTGTATCGCGAGATCATGAGTCTCATGAAAAAATTGTGAAACATTTTTACGGCTTCTAAAGTTGGTGAGAACCTTACCATGAATTACGATCTGAAAATATAATAGATAAAGAACATACTAAGCGCATACTAAATCGGGACATTGAGTACTGGCGTTATGCTCTGCACCGTGGAGTCAATATCATACAGTATCTAGCAACATAATTTTAATACAGTGGTAGCTCTAAAGAATTGTAAGACGTGCTTAATATTGGCAACTTCATGAAACGATGTGATTCTTTATTAGAAAGGATACAAAGTTGTATTCTATTATATTGGACTGCACTCCCGACAATAGTCGTATTGAAATGCTGTCCATTAGTCAATTAAATTTAAAATAAGAGAACATTTTCTTAGATTTCTTCCTATTTCCCCTTGCCTTGTGCTAACAGAGCTACAGAAATTGGGCATACTTCTTTCCGATATGCGAGGTTAAGAATATGACAATGGGGCTAACAAGAAAGGTAGACATTCTAGGGTGTAGCATAGAATTCTGCAAATTAACCCTCTTATTCAAAAAGTAGGATTGACGCCATCAAACCAATACGCTACCAGCTTGGAGAAATCTACGATGCACTCATGGACATTTCGCTTGATGAGAGATAACTTATCGAAACATGAGGCTCGGTGCTTAGCCGAATCTATTGCTAATTCCAGATTCATTTTTTTAGCGTTATAATTTGGTTCGATATCCTAAACGAAGTTAATGTCGCATCAAAGTTACTTCAAAGTCCTGCTTTGATAATATTTGAATGTTGTAAGATCCTAAATAAGACTACAGATTTCCTTAAGCAGTATAGATCAGATGAAAACTTTTCACGAATACTGAATGATGCAAATGATTTAGCATCTGAGGAAGAGATAGATCCCCTATTTCTCCCTAACCACATGGTCCGAATTCGACGCAAGAAACGTAATTTCGATTACAAGCCACGAGATGAACGCTTAACAGATGCAAAAGACCAATTCAGAATGGAATTTTTGTATCATGTTGTTGATACAGCAGTGGTTTCCATTGAAAAAAGATTTCAATAACTACAAGGGCACAGCAATATCTTCAATTTTCTTTATGATAATCATGCTCTCAGATCTTAAACGAAATCTGAAAAAATGAAGAGTTGCAAGGATTTGCACTTAATATTTAAAGATGGAGAGACTTTGAATATTGATGTATTGATGGCATTCCATTGATCTTTATGACGAAGTATTAAATCTGGCTGCGATCTTAACTGCTGATTAATCCCCACTTCAAGCTTTGAATTTGATTACCAAAAATGAAATGCTGTCAATTTTACCTAACGTGGTCATTGCCTTGCGGATAATATTAACGTTACTTGTTTTAGAGGCGTCAGGAGAGCGAAGTTTCTCTAAACTAAAGATTATTTAAATTATTTGCGATCGGAAATGAGCCAGGAACGCGTGGTAGGATTGGCAACCATATCCATAGTTTTCTGAGCTTGCCCCATGGGCTCTTAGGGCTAGGGACGGCAATGGAGAATATAGTCACCTTAATTTTCAATCTTCTTTTATGTCTTCCTAATTCATCTAAAAAAATGGCCACGACTGGGTCGCACGTACTTGCTCTTATGTGCCTAATTACATTGGAAAGCAAGATCTTTGACAGAAACAAGTAACATTTACGTTGAAAATAACACAATTTGAACTTATAAAAAATATCACAACCACAGTACTTAACGGTTAGTAAAAATGAAGTACGCCAGCTCACGTCTTAAGTAACAAAGCCAATACCAACAAAAAAATTCTCAAAAATTTTTATCAAAATCGTCGGAACAGTTTTCGAGAAAAATAAGCTTTTCCTAAACCGTCATATGGCAAGTACCTACCGTTATTTTAGGCCTAAAAATAAAATTTCAATTTCCCCTCTGGGCAATGCCAAAATAATCACACACACCAAATTTTAAGATAATCGATTAAGCCGGTTAGGCTGCAGCTCGTTATACATACTGACAGACAGACAGATATTTTTTCTCGATCACTTTTTTAGACTTCTGTATGATCGTAATGTCATATTTGATTGTTATCTCAATTTTTTTAATATTCACGAATCCTAAACTTGCCTTATAGTCCATATAATCGCAAGTAAAAATAATGTTCGAAACGCGTCATGATTATTAAAAAAAAAAAAAAAATCTTTACCTAATGTACGTAGCATTAACTACCTGATGAGGAAACTTAGTTGCTAGCATAGAGTAAATATATTATATAGAGGAAAATCTTTTGTACGTTCCACGCCTCGACACCCTCAATTTTCGTTGTTGCTTTGGTATATCATTCATTGTGTTTCGTGTTCTCATTTGCATATCATTCGAACGAACAGGTGAGTTTCTAAAACGTCAACAACAACAACAGAAAACAAGTTAAAGTTATAGGTTAGGTACAAACAAATTGTTTTCGATAGAAAATTTTATTAAACTATATCAATATGAACATTGAAGCAAATTGTTTAGTGAATAATGTGTAGTGATTGTGACAAATCACCACCAACGACACGACGCCGACGGAGAAAACTTGATACAAGATACAATTCTCATCAGGCACGTCGTCGTCGTTTTCCGATGGTGGTATTTGTGAAATTCTCAAATTTTTTGAAGTGAAGGAACTCCGTGAATTTGTGTGTCCTTTTTACAAAATTAAACTGCTTATTCGTTTTATTAATGATAATAAGCACTAATTGTCACTATCACTACACAATATTCACTAAACAATTTGCTGAATGTTCATATTGATATAGTTTAATAAAATTTTCTATCGAAAACAATTTGTACCTATAACTTCATTTCTGTTATGTTGTTATTGACGTTTTAGAAACCCACCTCCACCATATCGAGCGGGATGTGTTCGAAATGTATTCCTTAAGGCTTAAGGTGATTTTCTTAGACCTTTTTTCGGTTTTTTCTTCAATTATTCGTACAAAAAAATATAATGCGTACAATTTTCTAATATAAACCAAAATAATGCATTGTTTTTCTTTTCAAGTTTGTAGGATTAATAATTTGTTGAGATTATTTTATTATTTATTATTATTCTAAATACGGCGATAGAGAACGTCAGACAGAGAGCTATCCGCAGCGCGTTAATATTTGAATCTTGATTTTCACTTTCTTACTAAATGCCAATTATAGGTTATATTTTTTTCTTTTAAAGAGTACAATATTAAATGACAAAATAAATAAAAAAAGAGTAATTTATAAAGGAGATGGCCCATTTCTGGGCCCAGGGCGTACACCTATGAGACTAGTATCAAATGAAAGCTTGTATTCAGTTCTATCTATCTGCAACATTTGTTTTGTTTTAATTTTTTTTATAGAATAGAATGATAGTTAAATTGTATATGAAATTAAAGGCGATGAAGGATTGCAATGGTGCAAAAAAAAGTATAGGTTATCACTGGTTTCTTTAAGATATTGGCTGTCAAAGTCAATCGAAAATGTTTTTTTCAAACAAGTTCTAGTTTATTCTATTCTTAATAACTACAAGGTATTTTGAAAAAAAAAATTTCACATGAAATGAAAGATATTTTCAAGATCTTTCATATGATACCTCAATCATCATTTTACGTGCTATACTTTTCGAAATAAACGTATTTATTTTCAAAAAAGTCAGATTTTTCGTATTTGCTTTTGGAGATCAACTTCAAATCCAAAAATCTCAGATTAACCTTAAAATATCGATACAATATTTTGCACACATAACCATCATTAAAATACCTTTCACTTTATACCACATTTGTATGTGTACACTCCATTACGAATATGAGCACACCCCATGTCTGCCCAGAACCAAGTTTTACCATGTTTTTTTGTGTTTTTGTGGTTAAAATCAAGCTTTTTATGATGCTTTGTTACTATATTATACATCAAATTAAAGATTATTAACTGACAGTTACAGTGGTTTGAAAAAAAGTATAGGTCATCACTGGTTTTTTCGAGATATTGGCTTCCGAATGTCATTCAAAAATGTTTTTTTTTTAAGTTTATGGTTGATTTTTTCGAAATATAAGATATTTTGAAAAATGTTTCTTACATAGGATTAAAGATATTCTAACTATCTTTCATTTGATACCCAAATCATTATCCTATGCGTAATTATTTTAATTTAATTATTTTCAAAAAAGTCCGATTTTTCCCATTTCCTATGTTCAACTTCAAGCTCAAATATCTCGAAATCCCCAAGGCCAAATTCAAAAATATTTTGCAGATAGATAGAACTGAATACAAGCTTTCATTTGATACTAGTCTCATAGGTGTACGCCCTGGGCCCAGGCTCCATACAAAAATGGGTCATCTCCTTTCTACAACAAATTAAGAATAAATTAATTTACCAGACACAAAATATTAAAAAAATCTTTCTTTAAAACGCCGTCAAAATAATCTGAACACTGCGTAAAATATTCTCTACGTCGCCTTAAAAACGCGTTCTGTTTAACGAAGAACTAACGCGACGCGACGTCATAAGAAATTATTTGTAAATAATCAAAAAAATTGACGCCTTGTGGAACTTGACGCGGCGTTGAAAACGCCCTCTATGCGACTTGGGATATTTTAGTCCCCTTTTATACACATAATCATATGACGCCGATTCTTCATCAATTCCCTTTTGAGCACGCATGTAGTTTGCACACGTTGTATCAGCGTCAGGCGCCAGTATGTGACAAACGGTTCAATGGCTTTGCGTTTGTTTATTTCAACGATCTCGCTCTCACTTATAGCAAAACATACATCTGACCATAAACTGAGGAAGATAATAATAAAGCAAACTATGAAAATAAAAAACGAGAATGAGAGAATCGCAACAAATTCTCGGTCACTGCGTGATAGTGATCCCCACTACCCTTCTCAACTCCTTCGCCTAAATGCTAAGTCACGCTGCGGCATATGCCTATGTGTATATTATATCGCTGCGTCAGAACGCGCTCTGTTTGACTAGGCTTTTACTCCAATGTATGCGAGTATAATAGGTTACAAAGAAATATAATTTCTCTTTAAAAAGTACACCTTTATCGCTACTTTGTATAATACAATCTTGCAAATATATATTCTGACCGAATGCTTGTTTAAATTCATTCTTAAAACAACCAATACACTATTATCAGTTTAGGTATCAGGTAAAATGGTTGAAACTGTTGAAACTGTTGAATATTGTTTAACCAGTTTTAAACGTTTATATAAAGTTTATATAGAGTTTTCAAGCACATAATCTGTAAAAGGCAGGGAAAAAATAATAAAGTATAACAACATGCATTCGAGTAACTTGCAAGTGTCTCCTCATGATACAAGAAAACAAGATAGCGACTTTCGTATTTTTACGTCATCAGTGACCCTTGTTGAAAAAATTAATTTCCGTTTTAGAAAAAAAAACGGAAAAGTAAGTTTTAATTGATGCAGGTTTGGCCCAATGTCTTATCTGATTGATTTAATATACATTTTAAGTCCACTAACCCTTCGGATTCTTTCCAAAAATGGTAATTTAATTTAGTCAGTTTGAGTCACTGATGAAGTCATATTTCGGGATGGCGCTTTTTTTATCAAGTATCTTCCAACACGCCCAATTTCATAGTGAAAAAGAAAAGGAAACTGAAAAAAGAGGTCAATTATTTGACTACTACACTCTCAATCGGCGTCAATTTTTTGACAGTTCTACACCAATACTCATTTGACCAGCTTGTAGGCATTGTCAAAAGAAGGCAGTAGATTTCCCTCTTTATAATATAGTTACTCTATGGTTGCTTGTAAAGTGAAATAAATAAGAATCTAGCACTACTACAAGCTTATTTTGTCTAATTTGTTTCACTTTTCGGAGCAAAATAGTGTAAAATCAAAGCCTTGCTTTTATTAAACGACCTTGCAGAGACCAGATCCTGGTCAAGTGTAGGGTGGTATAAACTTTTTTACTTGCAATTATAGGTACTATAAAGCAAGTTATGGATTCGTGCAAAAAAAATCGAACAATCAAATATGACATTACGATGACAGGGAAGTCGCAAAAAGTGGTTTCGTAAATTCTTCGTAGTGCTTCAAACTCTGTTTTTCGTATTCATTTGGTAATATCTCGGGTGTATTTTTCATTTTTGCTCTAAGTTGAAAAATAACGGTACCTGTTATACACTCTTTAACAAAAAGTTTATTTTCTCGAAATTTGTTCTATAACGGTACCTCCCAGGGCAACGGTTTTTTCAAATGCGGTTTTATCATAAACCATTAACCCGATTTCAATACAATTTTGCACACAGGACGGTTTTCAATATTATTATTTCTAGATATTCATTTAGTTTTAAAAATTTAGTGCATACTTAGTTTTTCCGAAAAACTCTTAAGCTAATTAAAATAAATTGCACGACTGGATCGCACGTACCTGCTCATAGGTGCAGTCACATTGTCCAATAAATTTAAGAAATAAGAAACATGACCGTAGAAAAATAACACTATCTGAACTTAAAAAAGTGTCAAAATAACAAAATAACGAATTAATGAAAAAGTATTTCGAAAATTGTAATTTTTTAGTTTTTTGAAAACAATTTTTTTTTGAAAATTTTGGCAAGCAGTTTTTTTTAAATGTATTACTACACATATGATTATAAAATTCAAAATAATTTGAATTAGTTTTAAAAAATATTGATTTAAAAAAAAATCAAAAATTAATTTTAATAATATCTATAAAACAAAGTTATTTAAAATTTATTTTTGATATGCAGAATTAATTTGGCTACCTATATCTGTTCATATATAAAATTTGACAGACATCCAAAGGGCCGTTACCGAGAAAGCCAAAAATGAATAAAACCATTATATGTAAGGTACCGTTAATAGACTTTTTCCGTAAATTTGGTTTCATTAAAATAATAGCCTATACCAACCAAAAAATTCTCAAAAATTTTAATCAAAATCGTTATTTTAAGGCCTAAAAAATAAAATTTCAATTTCCCCTCTTATGAATTGCAAAAGAATCACACGCTCAAAATTTGAAGATAATCGCTTGAAACGTTTAGGCTGCAGATCGTTTTACATACTTACAGCCAGCCAGACAGACAGTCATGTTTTGTCACAAACTTTTTTAGATTTCTCTATGATCGTAATATCATTTTTGATTATTTAATTTTGTTTTATATTGACGAATCCTAAGCTTGCCTTATAGGCCCTAAAGAAAGAATTTTCGAAAAAAATATTTTTATTTTTATTTTAATATATACATACATATGCAGCCACTAAGGAATTATCTAGAATAAGAACAAGTTCTTGCGACCCAGTCGTGTAATATATTTTATGTGACAAGTCAATCAAGAATCGATGAAATAATTTTTACCACGTGTATTAATAAAATTCCATTTTATGTCTTAAACGTGGGTAACAAAAACAATGTTAATAAAATTACAAAATTGTAATCAGTTGACGTAGGACTCAAACTTTTGGACTATAGTGTATTTATTTACATAAATACCAAACACTTACTAATGGATGAATGGCATCAATGTTCTTAAAAGTATGCAATGAAAAATACATTTTAACTTCCTAAAAATACACAATAACGATATTTGCCAATTCAAGAAAACACGTTTGACATTCACTGTCCGTTTAAAAGCTGTAATTTGAATAACAATAATGATACAAATGATGCAGATTATTATTTAATAAGTCTATATTTAAATCCTTTTGAATGAATTAAAACAATTTTTTTTAAATCATATAGGGTTGATTTGAAGGCTGAAATCCCGTCCAGCAATGTATCCATTTTCAACATTTGGCCTATTGTATGAGTCATTTTTCCCCAACAACTAGCACAATGTTCCCACAAAAACAATAAGAATGAGAACCTCACACAGGATGCGACGGGGCTGATGTTGGCAACAACGGTGTATTTTGATACTTCTACTTAAGCAAAAAATATATGGAAAGTGGACTGAATGTCGAATATTGTATCCAATTACAATTGCCTCTTGTGTATTTGCATTTGTGAAATTGCAATCGCCATTGAGATCGCAGCCGGTGTGTAATGTCCTTTAAAGTTTTGCTGTTGATATTTGCTGCTCTAGTGATACAAGCATACATAATGTGATTTATCCTCATCAGTCTAGCTTTCACATGATAAAGGATTTTTTTTTAGAGGTATAGAACTTTAATTTGGCGGCCATTTTGTCAGCTGTCAAGTGATTTATTTTTAGCTTGTTTTGGCATATCAACCTACATAAACAGACTAACGCTTGAACAACGCTTTCGAATTGTACAAATTTATTTTGAAAATCATGGTTCTGTTCGAAATACGTACGCAAGAGGTAGATTCAGTAAATGGGCCTAAAACAAGATTGCAGTTGATCCCAATTTCATAAGCGAATTTTGTTTAGCGATGAAGCTCACTTTTGGTTGAATGGATTGGTCAATAAACAAAACTGCCGTATTTGGAGAGCTGAGAATCCTCTAGTGTGTGTTGAGACACCGTTACATCCACAAAAACTGACTGTTTGGTGTGCTTTATGGGTTGGTGGAATAATTGGTCCGTACTTCTTTCTTTGGCCAGAACGTTACAGTCAATGGTGACCGTTATAGAGCCATGATTTTTGACTTTTTCGTTCATCAATTGAACAACCATGACGTGCAGGAGCTGTGGTTTCATCAAGACCGCCCAACATGTCACACAGCTCGTGCCACAATTGATTTTATTGAAGGAAACGTTTGATGGTAACCGCATAATTTCATGTTACGTACCCGTAAATTGACCTCCAAGATAGTGCTAATTAATGCCGCTTGACTATTGACTATTTTCTATGGGTATATGTGAAGTCGCTAGTCTACGCCGATAACTCCGAAACGATTGACTACTTGGAGGACCACATTCGCCACGTTATTACCGATGTACGGCCATAAATGTTGGAAAAAGTCATCGAAAATTGGACTTCCAGATTAGACTACGTCCGAACAAGCCGTGGCGGTCATGTCATAAATCTTATTTAAATTATAATGCCATTAGATTATCTAAAAGTAATAATAATAATGTAAATTTCATGTCAATTTAAAAAAATCATCTTTGTTTTATTCCATTTCAAAGTCTTATACGTCTTAAAAGAACACTCTTTATGATATCATTTTGCAGAACAAAAAAAATACGAGAGAATTCAATTTAAATTTTCGCTTTACTATTTTTTCCATCAAAGCCATTTAAGATTTTTTTTTTTAATTTATATCTTTTATTTGATAAGTTGTTGAAAAAAACCTTTGATATCATAAGAGCTTGAAAAATTCGTATGCTCTCTTTTTATACGTACCCAGAACTAACCACTTCCTCACTTATCTTTTGCAGGAATTCGGTGTAGAGTTGTTAACATTCGTTTTTGTTGGATATGATTTGCTATTTAATTTTGAATGGTCTTCCGTGCTTCATGATGCCCCAAATACATATAACTCTATATGTACCTGTATTCTTGCTTACTTTCCGAATGCCAACTAATGTATACCTACGTAAGCTTTTTCAATCTCTAGAGACGCAAAATTGACATAAATATATGTATGTCTGTTCACAGTTTGGGTCGAACCCATGCTTATTGCTGGAAGAGATATTTCTTATTAAATTTACTGCAAAAAATGACGTCAACAGTCTTTTATAGAAGAAATGTTATTTCAATCGAAACCCACGGCAGACATTTGATCAAATTGACGTATAAGTCATTATTTAACCCGAATTATGGCAAAACTAGTTTTTTTTCAATTCGTTTTTTTTTAGTAGAATTATATTTATTCTTAAATTATAAATAAAATATAACGGTAAATACAAAATCGGATTTGATTTCAACGTTGAAATGCTTCAAAGAGGTTTTAATAATATTCATAATTAATTTGGTCCTTGAGTTTGCTTTATTAAGTGTGATCTTTTTTACGTCCAAACCGTTGATTATATGCATATGTAGATTAGATACTGTTAATCAGATTGTTAATCTTTCAAATACGAGATACGTAAATGATATGGGTAGTTCCTTAAAAATCAGATGGCTATCCTCGCATACAATAATCTTCAGTTGGAAAAATCTATCGATATTTCGAATGCTTTCGCATCAAATTTTCGAGATTCATTTATTAATGATCCAGTGGTTGTTGAAGATTTTTTTTCACAATCTAAACAACTATTCGCATACTGTACTCATATCCCTGTACTGCAGAGTAAAGTTCTAGGTCTTCTCTCTTGGCTAACTGATGATTGTTCCGCGAGCCCTGATGGAATTCCTCCAATTGATCAACTGTTGCTAATCTTTTCATGTTCTCCTACAAATTTTCAAATGCACTAGAAATAGGTTATGAAGTTGTCTGTATTTACACAGACTTCTCAAAAGCATTAAGTCA
The DNA here is from genome assembly GCA_963971375.1 of Platycheirus rosarum. Taxonomy (NCBI): domain Eukaryota; kingdom Metazoa; phylum Arthropoda; class Insecta; order Diptera; family Syrphidae; genus Platycheirus; species Platycheirus rosarum. The sequence continues at coordinate 56,966,583 of OZ020508.1, read as the reverse complement.
CGAATTAGTTTTGTTCAAGTTAAAAGCTTTTAGTTTTTCCCCCTTTCTATTAGCTTGAATTAAATTATATCTTGAGAATATATCCTAGCAGGTAAAATTTTGAAATTGTCTTTCAGACCCTTTCGTTGCTGACTCTGGCGTACCTCAAGGAAGCCATCTTGGTCCTTTACTATTCATTTTGGGCTATAAATGATGTTACATCATGCATACAGTTAACTGACATTCTCATATTTTCTGATGAAATGTAGATTTTTAAGCGATTATAGCATTCTTCTGCAGTCAGACATTGAGAACTTTGGTAACTGGTGCAAAACTGGTGCCTTCTAAAATGCAATACGATTATCATCACAAGAAAACGTATGATAAGTGCATTTGATTATAGTATTTCGCAGCACAAGCTCTTTCGTGTCTTCAGTTTTAATGATCTTGGAGTCCATTTTACGTCCAACTTAGAATGATGCTCCTTAACTTATAAACTTGTATTGGTTTAAATTGCCGTGGAGGATCATATCACCTGCGTGGATCGGAACTTCTATATGTAGACCTTCATAGATCAAACTATGACAAAACAGAATGAGCAGACTCTTTAATCTTAACGCTTCGTCTATGGACTTTAATTAAGTAAAGTGGGGCTAAAATCATTATTTCGAACCAGTGCTCCACTGTCGTGATTGTTTTTTTTTTTATATTTTTACTTGCGATTATAGGTACTGCAGCCTAAACGGTCGGTCCAATCGTCTTCAAATTTTGATTTAGGCTATTTTATTTTTACATTCTACAGAGTAGTTTTTTTCAATTTTTTTAGCTCAGAATTAACGGTACCTGTCATATAACCGTTATGTAATAGCTTATTTTTCTCGAAAACGGCTTCAAGAATTTTTATAAAAGAAATAAGTGTACTACTGTAGGTATGCGTTATATTTTGGTGAAAAAAAAAATTTAAGATGGTGGACTAAAAACGGTACCTCCCATAGGACCGTTATTTTTTTATTCGACTTTTTCGAAAAGTGGTGATCCGATTACAATCAAAAATGATATTCAAGAAGATGTAGGTAGCCTTAGTAATTTTGCATCAATTTTTTTTTCAAAAACTTTTATTTTGTATTTTTAATAATTTTAAATTTTTTTTTTTTTTTTTTGAAAAATCAATATTTTGAAAACCAGTAAGTGAATTTTTTTTTTTGAATTATTACTATTTATTTTTATTTTTGTGCTTAAATTTGTATTTTTGATTTATTTTTTTTTTTTATTTTTTTTTTTAAAAGTTGGTAAGAAAAAACTGTTTTATTTAAAAACGGCTCCTACGCTTTTGAAAAAAAATCACACTTTTTTACATTTCCTAAATAAATAAAATGGGGTTTAAATTATTTCACCCAGTACAATTTAACGTACTTTATTCGAACAATCAAAAGTTACAAAAATCGAATAAATGCTTTTTCACTTTAATTTTCTTTACTTTTATTCTACAATGTGACCGCACATATGAGCAAGTACGTGCGATCCAGTCGTGCAATTTTTTTATTTAATTTTTTTTTTATATAATTAACGCGCGCACAAGGGACTATTTGTTTCCCTTTTAATGTAACACACTGCGCGGGCATTAGGAAGATAGGGAGGGGAGAGATAGGAGGTGTCGATTGGTTTTGAATGTTTGCATATTGAAATGGCAAGGGAAAATCTCGACTGGTAAACCATTCCAAAGTCGTGTTGTACGGCTAAAAAAAGATTCTCTATATTTCACGGTATGTCAACGTTTGTATTTTAGTTAATTCTTTTATTTTGTGTGTGTGTTAAGCTAGCATTGTTTCTATTTTATATTTACTAACTAACACATGTACTTATGGTGAACCTCTGATTGTAGAAATAAGCTTGCTCTAAGCTTAGTACAACTTAGAATCTGAAATGAAAAAAAAAATTTGAATTAAGATACAACTCATTAATACAAAATATTCGATTCATTTCTATTTTCCTAATAATTAGCCCCAAATATTTAAAAAAAATGTAATAAATGTATAGAAGAAGTTACTCAGTATTTATGGGAGTATAGAAACCGATTTTAAAGCAAATTTCATAAGTTTTTTACGAATGATTAAATTATTACTGACTTTTTAATATTGCAAGAGTTTTTTCGAATTTTACGTGGATGTAACAATTTGATTCTTGGAATGTAAGGTTTTTCTGGCATACCTTAACATACTTATTGGTTTTTTTGATAGTATTGGCTTTGAAACAACGAAAACTTTTTTAACATTGTTTAAGCTTTCTACAGCTCGAATCAAATCATGAGTTTATCTTGTTGATCTCTACGACATGAAATTTCTTATTCCTAAGAATATATTATTTGGTAACATAAGCTGCATTGGAATCTATGAACATTCGAGGAAGCCTTGTGATCGGTTAAAATTCCAGAACACATAATTGAGACCGTCTCAGTTGGTTTTCTCGTATTGACAAACGGTTCTTCTATCGGACATTTTTCTTAATTAAGCAGAAAAATCACAATAGTTTTATGAGTCAAGAAACAATAAAACACAAAAATGATGTATTCTAACAGGATTGCAGTCAACGAACAGGTCTAGAATTTTGGGCTTTTGACTCGCAATGTCAGAATTCAAATTGGCTCATCATTAGGTTGAGTTTATTGATTAACCTCAACATTAACATGCTTTCCATCGGGTGTAGTGGTTTTATCTGATCATATATGTAAATGGAGCTTACTTGATTTATGTAGATTGAAATCAGACATGCCATAATACTCTGACAAGGCATCGGAATAGTTAGAAGTCCACAATTTAAATTTAGGTTCGTATATTTAAATAAATAAATCTACGCTTCTTACCCAGAGCCACCGAGGGAATATTCGGGCCGTTTGGAAACCAAGTACTTTTTTAAGAAAAATGTAAGTATTTATAGTAATTTTAGCGTCCTTTCCAAAAACTTCGAGCCCTAGAAGAACTACGGGCCTGGGAGTAATCCCCCCGTTAATTTTTTTTAGTATGTAGTAGTTTTCAGCTGGGAAAACTATTAAAAAAATTCAATCAAACAGTCTATTGCAGTAATGGTTACTATCGATCGAGCTACAAATAAATTTTAATATTTATTTTAACACAAATCAATTATTGTTTTATTTGCTTTTAAATTAACTTAAGCATATGTTTATTTAATAATCTATAATCTAAGCTTACGTGCATGAGAGTGATTAAGATTGATTCAAACGAGATCTTACATTTCCTTTTTACTTTCGATTATAGGGGACTATAAGACAAGTTTAGGATTCGTGAATATAAAAAAAATTGAGATAACAATCAAACATGACATTACGATCATAGAGAAGTCTAAAAAAGTGATCGAGAAAAAAATGTCTGTCTGTCTGTCTGTCAGTATGTATAAAGAGCTGCAGCCTAAACGGCTTAAGCGATTATCTTCAAACTTGGTGTGTGTGATTATTTTGGCATTCCTCAGAGGGGAAATTGAAATTTTATTGTAAGCCCTAAAAATAACGGTACCTGCCATATGACCGTTTAATGAAAATTTTTCAGAATGTTTTTGTTGGTATTCGCTATTGATTCGAACTACATATACGGTAAAGTCTATTGACGAGACCTTTCATATAACGTTTTTTTTAAATTTTTGTCTTTCTCTATCAAAATTTTGAATAACTTTTTTTTCTAATTAAAATTAATTTTTGATTTATTTTTTTAAATCAATATTTTGAAAACTAATCAAAAAAAAATTATTTTAAATTTCATAATCACATGTATTTTAATAAATTTTAAAAAACTGCATACCAACATTTAAAAAATATTTTCTTAGCAAAAAACTTAAAATAAAAAAACAAGATTTTATCAAAACCGGTCCTAGTATTTTCGAAATACATTTTCATAATCTCCTTATTTTTTGCTAAAAACCGTTAGGTGTTGTGATTTTTAGTACTTTTTATAAGTTCAAACTGTGTTATTTTCAACGCAAATGTTACTTTTTTCTGTCAAAGATCTTGCTTTCGAATGTAATTATGCACATACGAGCAAGTACGTGCGACCCAGTCATGTCCAGTTTTTTATATAAAAACACAAAACACCAGCATGAATTCTTGCATTTACCCTCAAAACAAAAGAGCTGAGCTCCGAACTTTTTTCAAAAAATGTTGCATAGAAACATAGTAAAAAGCACATTTCAAATAATTTTAATGTGTACAAGTGCATCTACGATACGTATCGACATTTTTTTCTCAGACAGATAAATTATAAATACAAACAACAGGTTCAAGCTCCCCTATAAAAAATGATGAATTTTTTCTGCGGTCACTGATTTCGGTGGAAAAATATTATACATACCTTTATACCTAAGTATATTCCTATCGATCGCGAAAAATACTCAAAAAAGAAAACAAAAAATAAAACTCAAGCCTGAGGCTGTATTTCAAATGGTAAGATTCTTCAATTTTGCCATGACTATGTAGCCGTACGCTGTTAGATACAAAAGTATCTTTTTCAAGAAAGGTAGATTTTGCAGAGTTATCGTAACAATAGTGAGCTTACATCAACTCACCATGCTTCTAACATTGCTTTTGCCTTCCAGCGAAAAGGTTTACAATACAAAGCATAATAGCTACACAAGATCCATTGGAAGAGTAAAAATGTTTAAATCGGCCGGCTCTCACTCTTGGAAAACTTTTCGCACAGAAATCAGTAAATAGTGATGAAGTCACGGAGTGGTGAATTTAGTGTATAACGATCGCCAGCAAACAGGTAGATACATTGTGAAAATGCACTCAATGGCCAGTCGAAAACAGGTAACCGACGAGTACGGGTAACGTCGTTTTTTAGGTTCGGACTTTTGTATTTCTAATTTGTTTGTGTGTTTTGTTGGTTGTTGTTGTTGCTTTTTCCGTCTATCCATTGTTTCGCCTGTTTTTTCATGTATTTCTAACGTGTATTGTTGTGTGGGACGGAGTAACCCTTTTATATACTAAATTATGATATAAGCATTGTATGAACCAGTTTATTTAAAGTTGGAAAATCATAGCTACACTATTGTAAACAAGATTGTTTGAAATTAAACTAAAGTTTGTGATAAATAAATTACCAATATTTTTACAATATCTTTCTAAAAGAAATATATCTAATCGGGTTAGATACATTTCTCCTCCTGGTGCTTTTCTTTTTTTACAGGAATTTCGGTTTCGTTGGGTTTTGCGAAAAAAAACTAGTTTATTTTTTTAAGCATTTGAAAAATATACCTACCCTACATAGTTGTTTTAAAAAAATACGGTTTAAATTTATTATAAAATAATTTTATTTTTATTTTAACTCCCCATATCATCATCAGCGGATAGATGTGTTAGTTTATAACGAAAGGTGTATCTCAAGGTAATCTGGAAGTTTTGTGATATTTTGTTTGCGAGATTGTCTGTGTGTAACTTGTTGGTGTCGACAATAAAAAAAAACATATACCTGCCTATAAAACCCATTTGGATAAATAAATAAAAAATAAACGACATTTTTGCATTTTGTCTTTAATGCACTATATGAAATGGTAAGTAAAATAAAATAAATATTTTCTTAAGCAATTCAAAATTATTTTATTACCTACGTATTAACGCCCACAAAAACTTCGGCATGGCATGCGTCATCAAATGTTAGCTTTTTTTGCTAGCAAAATGCAAACAAATTTAGCAATACACTCCTTTATATGTTTCTGGTCTACATGATGGAGACCTCATGTTTGGTGGTTATAATAACATTCAAAGCGTTGGATGTTAAGATATGTAGGCTTAGGCGTTTGGACGTGGGTTTCAGTTCTAATGTTTCGCAAAAAAAAATATTACCCAACTTTTTTCAATATTTTATTTGACGGATAAGAGCATAATGATGGATGTTTTTTCTCTAAAAGCGTACGTGTTTCTACTTTAAGATATAATTTTGGTTGTTAACCGGATGCGGTTGACGAAGAGTAGTATCAAAATATAGCCAACCAACAATCAATGGTCATTTTTGGAATCCTCTTATATACAATTTGGATTGCCTTTTATTTAAGATTGGCAAATGGAATATAAAAGATTGATAAACCCATTTTTTCAAACATAAAATTTATATTATATTATATAAAATTTTATATTTGAAAAGATCAATGTATGTTGCCTAATTAATTCTGTATACAATATTTAGAATTTTGTTTGCCTATTTATCAATATTTTTAAAATTGTCAAAAAATATATAAAAAAAATTATCATCAGCTGTATAGTAATAAACTCTGATATTATAACTGATATATATAACTGCATATTAAAATCTTCTTTAAAATTTTTTTTTAGTTGGCGCTACAGTCCGGGGTGGACCTGGGCCTCAACCAACAAGTTTCTCCAGCCAGCTCGGTCCCTAGCTAGGTGCCTCCAGTTTCGCACGTGGAGTCGGTTGAGATCCTCTTCCACTTGTGTGCGCCACCTGATTCTTGGTCTTTCTCTACTGGGCTATTCCTTTTGGGGTGGAATCAAAGATTTTCCGGGCCGGAGCATTTTTGCATGATATAGAAATAGTCGCATGACAGCGCATCGCCTTGTCTGAATCCTTTTTTGACTTCAAAGGTCACGGTGAGGTCACCTTAATGGAACAGCTTGCGTTTTCCATCGTCATTTTACACATGCGGACGGGTTTGGCAGGGATGTTAAAACTGCACATTACTGTATATACCTCGTTCCTATAAATGCTATCGTACGCGGCTCTGAATTCGATGAAAAGGTGGTGGGTATCGATTTGAAGTTCTTGGGTTTTTTTCCAAAATCTGCCGTAACGTGAATATTTTATCAATAGTCCACTTTCCTGGCCTAAAACCGCAAAAACCGCACTGTAATGGGCCTATCAGGTTGTTGACAAATAGCTTAAGGCATTCACATAATACAGCAGATATAGAGGCGATGTTGAGGAGATTGATACCCCTCTAGTTTGTGCAGTTCAGAGGGTCTCCTTTTTTAAGGATCGGGCAAATTATGCTGAGATTCCATTCATCTGGCATACTTTCTTCTAACCTTGCTTATGAGTTGGTACATACTTATAGCCAAGTCATCGCCTGCAGCTTTGAAGAGCTCGACAGCTAAGCCATCGGCTCCGGCGGCTTTGTTGCTCTTAAGCTTAGATATAGCTAGCTTTACTTCATCCAGATCGGGTTGGTGGAATATTTGGTCTACTTCGCCCAGATGAAATGGACCATTCTGCCTGACAGCGGAATTCATTTCATCATCGCCGTTATACAGTTTGCAGAAATTGTTTTGACATATTCTCAGCATCAACTGCGATTCCACTGCGATGTTCCCTTGATCGTCTTTGCAAGTTTCAGTTCGAGCTTTGTAGCTTTGACAGTTTTTTTTACCTTTTGGTAAAACTTTCGAACTTCATTCCTGCAATAACAGCTCTCCATTTCCTTGATCGCTCGCTTCTGATGATCCCTTTTTTTCTTTCTGAGAAGACGGTGTTCCAAACCTATTTGATTATAAAATCCAAAGCATTAGTCTTGAACGAGTGTCAGCAAAGAAATATCTTGGAGTAATCTTAGATACTAATATATCATTCACAGCTCACTACGACTATATGATAATATGATTAATAAAGCTAATCAAATGCTTGGTTTTATTTTAAGGAATACCTAAGAGTTCTAAGAGTTGTTACATCAGGCTTGGAATATTGTTAAATAATTTGGAATCCATGTTACAACAATTCTTTGAATAGAATAGATAAAGTTCAAAGGTATTTCACTAGATATGCACTCTTAAGTTTAATTGGAATATTCCAAGACCATCGTATAATAATAGGTGCTTATTGTTTGGCGTACATTCCCAGAAGTTACTTTTCGGTGATGTTTATAAGAGACATTTTGAATTTTCATCAAACTACAAAAATATGATTTGTAATAGACTTTATTTGCATTAAAATTGTTCTCGTCATATTTTTAAAAAAACAAGCCCAAAATATAACAAGCCTTTAACATTAATCTTAATTAATTTTAATAGTAATTTTCTTGCATATACTAACTTTTAATTCTTTATTTATCGTAGTTCAAGCGAATTTGTATTCAATCGATGAAAATTAACTAAATTAAACTATTTATATTATTTTCCACCATCTGGCTTTTACATATGTATGTAATTATATGTATTAAAACTAACGAACAAAAGAAAATCTAAAATATTTTATTCATTTCATAGCATCCATGAAGTTCATTTACCTTTAGACTGGGAGGTGTACTTACGTAATACATTTTTGTCGCTATAGCTACTCTTCTGGAACACACAGATGAAGATGCTTGCTGGAAATCATTAGTTCCGTTTTCATTTTTTTTTTTTTTGAGTTTCACACAAACCTCATCAAGACTATGCGAAGAAGGTTGGTGAGGAAGGCATAATGTAGCAATTATGCTGTAATTAAGCAACTTTATGCCTCTTCCTTTTGTAGAGCGAATTTAAACTGAAAATTATTTGCTTACGTATATTCAAACTGCAAATATTTGTAGTATTCACTTGTGTTTTTTGTTAAGGTGCTTTTAACTATAAGACACATACTTCATCATTAGTTAATTTCAACCCCACTGTTGCACAGTTTGCTGTTGTTGTATACATACTTTCTCTTTTCACATCTTGAATGGACAAATGAAGATGAAAATACTTAAATACGTGGAAAGAAGCATCATCGTGGACGCACTTGTTGAATATATTTCAGTTTTTTTTTTTAGATACCACTTTCATATCTGGTTCAGCAAGAAATTGAGATGCATAAATTATTTTACCATCATGACATGAAAGATGGAAACAAAATGTCTGTGGGACATAAAGGAATACACCCAGAAGAGATATCCTAGGAAATAATCTAAAATGTTTTATATATTTAATCCTCGTTATGTGCTTTGGCAACAAAAAGAGATTGTTTTATAAATTAATAAAATTGTATCCAAACTGTGATAAATAATTCGATAAAAAATGTGTTTTTTTGTTTTAAATAACTTAAACTTCCAACAGATAGTTATTTTATTTAATAATGCGTTTTATAAGAATTTTAAAAGAATTTATCTTGATTTAGCATTAGTTTACCTGTAGCGATGAGCTCACCAATATTTACCTTCGGAGGCATAATTGGTGTTGTAGTTCCTTTTCTGGCGACCTCGTTGCGGTTTCCTAGAATACCTCTGTGTCCCGGCACCCAAAAAGAGGTATATATTGAAATATTGTGCCATCTCCATGATAGATATTCGACAGTTTGAGGCCGTTACAGAGTTTATGAGAACGGAAGTAAGTGATATTATGGCAGTCTGGTTATCTGTAAAGATGCAGATAACCGATGAGGATATATAACGATTTACATGGCCAAGATAGAACTATCTGACTACTGCCAAAATTTCCGATTAAGATACAATGTTCTAGAAGCCAAGGAAAGACTACTAAGGTTTAGTCTGTCCGAGAGAACCCAGCGCCGCAGCTCGCCACAACCACTAAATGAATGGACTCATCACTTACAACTTCATTATTATCTCAAGTGGACTTTGGTTACATTGGCGGATCGTGTAGTTAAATAATTGGGATTGATCAGCGTATGTTCAGAGTTTTCAAATTCAAATTAAAATTTATTTATTCTTTAGTGAAATTGCGTTACATAGTAAGATTTTTAACATATAGAGATTAGAATACAATGATTCTTAGCAACTAAAGATTTTGTATTAAAGGGGGTTCATATATGAAAGTGGATAGATTATAATGAGACAAAATTAGACAAAAAACTCAATGGATGCAAAAACTAAACTATGAATAAAATAATCTTAAAACCTAACTTAAAAACTAACTAAATAATAACTTAAAAAAAATTAGTATGACTGTCCAAGTGAGTTTATTATTACGTTTTCATGACTTAAACATTTGATCGCAAAATTATTTGAAAGTGTTGTAATTTTAGATTTGATTGTTAAAATTTTAGTGATTTCATGAAGTGCTAGTGTGGAAAAATGGCAAGGAAGATGCATAATCATTTTGAGAGTTTTGTTTTGACAAATTTGAAGTTTTTTCAGGTGACATTCAGCACATTTGTACCAAGAAGGAGAAGCATATATACTAATGTATTAAGTATGACGACTTTATAAAGGAGAAGCTTGTTATCTTTGCTTAGATAAGATTTTTTTCTTTAAAAGTGGATATAGAATTTTTGTTAAAATATTAACTTTTTGATAGAAGCAATTATATGATTTGAAAATGTTAGCGACTTATCAAGAGTTATGTCTAGGTATTTTATTGTTGTTGTCCATTCAATTCGAGTGCTGTAGATCAAAAGATTACATTGAGGTAGATTTGAGGCTTTTCTCTTTCTTGAAAAGAATATTGCTTGTGATTTAGTTGGGTTTATTTTAATTTTCCACCTATGAAAAAACTTTTCGATATTAAATAAAGCATTATTACATTTGTGGTTCTCTTTAGTTGGTGAGTTGTCGAGTGTCCCTTCCTAAAACCAAATTGTTCGATTGGAACAAGACTGTTTGATTCAACAAAGTCATTCATCTTAAGAAAGATAATTTTTTCAAATAATTTTCTTATACAGCTCAAAAGGCTTATTGGGCGATAACTAGACGCCAGTATCAATGGTTTTGTAGGCTTAGCTATGGGAATGATCTGAGCAATCTTCCATCTTCTTGGAAAATATCCGTGTGCGCAAACAACTTTCAAATAGAGATGTTACTGAACAGCAGATGAAAGGTCATTTATAACATCTGGACGCGAAATATTGTCAATTGTATTTGAAAGTTACAGTTTTAATGTTGAGGGATGTCCTCTGCCATTGGAAGGATAAAAAGTTGGCTCAGAAGGAATTCAGAGTATTCGGCAATTCTTAAAATGTAAAATATGAATAAAGCCCCATTTGTTTCTAATGGTCTGTCAGGGAAAAAAAACAAAACAAATCATTAAATTACCTTACTAATGCTAATTGCTAATTTTAATTCTCAAGGAATTTCTTTAAGGCCACTCTTCTTTAAGAAGTGAAAGAAAACACAATATAAATTAAACGAAATCCATTTAAAGGTTAAACAATAAAAATTAACTGATCACTAATAACAAGTTCAATTGACAGTTTATATCGATAAATTCCTAATTCTAGAAATCCAATTTGTAATTTTATTACACGACAACATACTGTTGATTAAAAACGCCTATCATATTGATTGTATTACGTATGGAATATTGAAACTTAATAAAATTATGTAAGCGCGTGAAAAACAAGTTCGTTGATCAACTCTTTTGTTTGCTGGTGTTATTTTTTCTATCGGAAATATTATTCTACATTTAACTGATTTAAAACTTTTTGAAAATGAAATAGAATAAAATATATATATGATTCGCCTTTCTTAAGAAAATATTAATATCATCACTCCACTGTCGAATTCCAACGAAAACAAATTGTTTTCTCCCTTTACTCATCATATTATTGGCATTTTCAAAAATTTGAAACACAAATTTGTTTTATTAATATTCAAAAGGTTACTTTAAAACCATTGTTGTAGTCATCATAACCAAAAAGCTGATTGAAAAAGTTACATACAAAAGAACATGCAGGCAGACGAAAACCAATTTATATATATCCACGAGTTACCAGTTTATAACATGACAAGACTGCTGATAGGATGTTGGTAGCCAATTCAATGAATGTTTTTGGTGTTCCAGCATGATCGTGTACACACCTTAAATCCATTCTTTTGAATTGCATTCATAAAAGCAGTCAAGACATCGGATAGATAAGTATCTTATGGTATTCATTGAATGCATTTGCGTTACAGTCTTTTAAAACAATAAAGACAAATTGTTTATGTAAGTTATTTTTCAGAAGCAATAAATATTGCATCGAAAACAGTTTTTATTGGAATTAATAGTTATTTAAAAAAAAAAATAAAGTTCAATAGCCTTCAAATATAAGAGCAATTTAAAATTGTAAGTCATCATATCGAGGATTTAAGTTAGAACTATGTCAGTAAATTTAGGTGACAATCTAAGATACAAAATATATTTCGGAGAGATTAACTTAAAAAATGATTCATTTAAATACAAGAAAAGCTCAAATTATTCATAAATCCACTCTTAGTTCTTTTACTCGTCATTAAATTATTTTATTTAGCAAAACTCATTTTGACAGTCTTTGAAGAAAATGGTGACTTCGTGAACGTCCATAATGATTTCAAAATGAAGTAAGCCATCACACGTCTTACATAACAAAGAACTTATGAAAAAAGTATTTCGAAAATTGTAATAGCGATTTTGATAAAATCCTGTTTTTTCATTTTTTCTTTGAAATTTTGGTATGCAGTTTCTTATAGTTTATCAATTTACATCTGATTTTAAATATATTTTTTTTGTGATTAGTTTTAAAAATATTGAATTTTCAAAAAAAGAATCAAGAAATCAATTTTAAATAGAAAAAAATAATTATTCAAGTTGTTGGTATGCATAATGAATTTGACTTTTTAGGTTTTTTCAAATATAAAAATTTATTAAAATCCATTGACCCGTTACTGAGAAAGTCGAAAAAAAACTTGTATAAAGGTACTGTTATTTTTAGGCCTAAAAATAAAATTTTAATTTCCTTTTAAGGAATGCCAAAATATATACACATAACAAATTCGAAGGCAATCGCGTATGCTACCACAGAATGATCTGTAGAGCAATGTCTGAGTCAGTATATATTTTGCTCCCCAAAGCTTAGGGCCAAGTACCTGTGACTACAGATAGTTCAGCGATATATATATATATATATATATATATGTAGATAGATATTTCTTTTGTGTGGATTAAAAAGCAGGTAGCTAGTTGGTAATATTTTTATTTCACTGGGGCATGTTTAGGTACGTATCTCATATTGACGTACCTAAAATCAGACGATGCTCTGATTCAGTTTACATTCCGCTCTTCATTTCATTGTGCAAAATGTTGTATGTTTCAGAGCTCTCGAAATCTCTACTGATATCCAGTTTGGCAATACGAAACCCGGACAAACAGGCAGCCAGACAGAGGACAGACGGCCATTTTTGTCAATGACTTTCTTAGGCTTCTCTATAATCCTAATGGCATGTTTGATTGTTATCTCAATATTTGTTATATTCACGCCTTACAAAACCTATAATCGCAAGTAAAAATATGGGATTAAAATACCAGAAATTCTAATTAAAAGTACAAATAAAACATAACTCTTGCCCAACTATGCTGCGAGTCTTTTCTAACTCATCCCTTCAAGTAGATTAAATGCAACTCATCAACGAAATAAACAACAATCAACAGGGCATTTTTCAAAAAAAAAAAAAAAATACTAAACGTATGTTTCTCCAATGTGGTTGCACGCACATTCCATAAATATAAAACGTATGGTTTCATTCAATGCAGGCGATGATGAGTCTCGTTAATGATTGCCTATATCCACGCTCCACATTCCACCGAGAGTATATACCTACTAGAGGCGCACAAATATTTTAAACGTTAAACTCCATCGCTAACCAAAATTAATTATAAATAACTTTTGTAGTTATCTGCATAATAATTTGAGCACATTGCATAACATTAAACACCAATTATATTATTTATAACTTAAATACCTCTTGTAAATGGTGTGAGTTAAGCAGCGCAATGACCAATGGTCATGCAACACACACAGTGGCATGGGCAATGTGCACTGAAGTAGAACATAATTGTTGTGGCCTAAATATTGTTTGCATTAATGTCCCTACTAAGTGGGGCAGATATTTGCAATAATTTATCAATTAAGAAGCTAAATAGTGTTATATACCCTACATAAATTGAAACATTCTCTGCATTAAATGTTAAACTTACCGCATACAAATGCAAGCAGCTAGCTCTGGCTATTCGTATTTTGAAAAATTTTGTATGTTTATGTATTCAGGAAACTGTTTTAGGAAACCAAATAATTCGAGGATGCGAGCATTGCTGGATCTTTTGTAGAACGGGGCTCCGTCATTGTTCATTAAATCCTCGAATCGGTAGTCTGTTGAGGTAGCGATAGTTGTTGCTAGAGTAGTTGCTGGATTTCCCAGTTGGGGTGGTCCTCCATGTTCCTCAAAATATTTATGAAGAGCTGTTTCATGAACTGATTTACTGGGATCAGTTTGGTGTCTTCATATAGCTTCTTGTTTGTATGTAATGGGGTTTCGGTGTAGACCTGTACATCTACGGAATATCTTCCTTTCAAAAATTTCGATCTTCTTCATATATGTTGGTGATATGGTGAACCAAATAGGATAAGCGTTCGTCAGAAGAGGATAGATCTGCTGTTTATAGATGAATAGCTTAGTATTTGTGCTTAGTCCGTTTCTTCTCCTAAGAAGCGGTGGACCAGATGTAGGGAGAAATTAGCTCTCTTAAACATAAATGAGGCGTACTCCAAGATATTTTGCTATTGTCTTTGTCCTTATCACTGTGTTGTCTGGTAGCTTGCTGCTTATATTATCACAGAGTAATGCGAAACCTCTTCGACCTCTTGTTGCTGTTGCTCTTATCGGTTTTTATCTTTAGTCCGCATTTAAAGTTCCACAAGTTTCTTATGTGATTTTCTTCTTCTTTTCTATGGGTTAGAAAAGACTTGACAGTTTGAATATTAGTCCTTTTATCCAAAATGTGTTAAAGACCTTTTTGATGTCCAGTAAACAGGTGACTGTCGTCTCTTTTTTGGTGAGTCCGTATCTCACGTCGGAGTGCAGTCCAAGAATCGGATGGATGGTGGAGTGTCGTGCTCGGAAACCATACTGACATTCAGGTATGAATTGCTTTTTCCTGAAGAAATGATGAAGCATTTTCAGGATAAGTTCGTCCAATATTTTTTATGACACATCATAGAAGCGAAATCGGCCGATATCCTTTGACGCTAGTCCTGTTGGTCATGTTTCAAACGGGCACCACCTTTGCGGTTTTCCATGTTTCGAGGAAGTATGTAGCTGTTTTTCAGGCTGTTGTTGAAGACGATCGTCAGCAGTAGAAGATTTGGTAGCTTCTTAAGCACACAGTAAGAAATCCTATTATTTCCTGCTGACTTCAGGGGAAGATTCAAGCTTCTTCATAGAGTTGTTCATTTCTGAAGTGCCTCCGTATTTGATGATTGCAGCTGTCAACATTTTCTTCTCAAATAAAGTTTCCGAAATCGTGAACCACACAGGAAAGCTGTAGCTGATGATAGTGCGCTTCCGCATTAGAGGATGTAGTCGATGGAAAGCGACTTTCCTGAAGACCGCATGTGCGTGGGAATTAAACTTAAGCAACTCGCTGAAGTTTAATCTTTGGTAGTTATATATTGTATATATACTATAGCTACAATCTTTGCAGTTTTACACTTCTGTGGGAAGTAACTATAGTCGATGCAATTGTTCATAATAATAATTTAATAATAATCAAAAAATACCTGGTCGGCAGATGATCTTCAAAATTACTACCAAAAGGCCTCGGCTTGATCCAGTGCGGATGTTGCCTCTACATTGCTTATGTTAATTGTTTTGGGTATTAGTATTAGAGCCTTTTTCCCAGATATTAAATTAAGTTACCTGAAGGGGTTAGGGCTAGGTTTGATTTTTTGGAGTCTTTTCTTAAACAAGATGTTGTTGTGGTATTGGATTGCGTTTCTGAACATTATGTTAACCCATTCAAGCTCACTCCTGGCAGTTTTGGTAGCAAATGTTATCTGTGTTTAGTTCTCGTTGACGGATTCTTTAAAGGCGTTTCCTTCATCGCTGTCTGTGAGCGTATATATGTATATATATATGTATATATATATATATCCCCAAGAATTTAAACTTATTATTTGATGGTCTCGCGATGTTGTGAAACTAAAGCCACGACGAAGCTCCCACAAGGAGACCGCTTTTTTATGTTACAGCTTTTATCAACATTAATTTACGTAATTAGGTCTGCTATTCTGTTACAGCGTGGTACCTAATTTAAAGCCAAGGGCAGCGTCTTTTGTTCAGAAAGAAAGAAACAAAGTTGTAGATTAACCCTCATAATATCAAAGGCCCAACAGCCATATTAAAGAACAACTGTTCCGAAAATTCCTGCATATGCTTAGCTTCTTATACCTTTGGCTCATCCATACATTGGCGAGATGCTTTAAAAGTCTCTTAAAATGTAAGTGAACATGAACCTATTCTAATCTTGTCTTTATTACAGTCCTCAACAGGAATATTTTCGTAACCCACCATGGCAGTCCGTTAAGAGCTACCGACTTGTCCATTTCAATATTCCCTAACAAATAGTAGCTCATCTTTCGGAAAGTTCTTTAGTTGGATTTTCAAATGTCCAAAACATATATTTGTCCGTTTGTTCATATCCAAATATGGAGAACATAAGCGCTGACAGTATTCAAAATCCTTATTTGCATTAACATTTCACTGAACTTTGAAAAAGCCATAAAACGGTTTCTTTGAGAGGATGATAATGACTCCATTTTAGCCCTTTTCTTCTATGGTTAGTAAAACATAATATATCTATCAAATTCTATCTTTCTTTTTTCCTTTATATACATCTAATAATAAAATCGAAAATTTCAAAGTATGGTTAAATTTCACATTTTTGTAATTCTTTTTTTTTTTTATTACATATATGATAGACTCTAATTAACTTACTTTTTTTCTAGAATAGTAAGCCGTTCCTGCCTAATCAAGCCCTTAAATTCAAACCCTCTGAGGAAAAAGAACCACATACAATTAACCAAATTTCAGGTCAAACGCCGGAAGCAATCAAATCCTAACATAAACTGATCCAAACCTAAAACACAATATAAAATGACAAATAGGCTTTAGGCCATAAAATATTTTTTGTTTTATTGTCGCCACCTTCTCAAAATCTTCTTGCAGAATATTTTTTCTGGCAAAAATGTTTTCACCACATTAAAGAAAACCTCAAAATACCCATATGAACCCAACACTATAACTATTGAGGTAAAAAAATGTTATCTTAACTTAACCTGAAATTATTATCTTTGTGGCTTTCTCCTTCTTTAATTTACTGGAATTCAGCTAGAAGAAAAAATATGTGTTTCATTTGAAGTAGGTAAAACAATACTTTGTTACAGTTCACGTAGGTTCCATACAAACAGGATACATATATATATATATATGAATGTATATATATAACATATAAAGATACACATCTAGCCACACGTAAAATTGCGAAAAAATGGAGTAAAATTTATCTGTGTACCTAACCCACCTATTTATATAGATACTTTGCTTTAGGATACGTGACTATTTCATGATGTTTGAGCTTTGTCGGCACAAATTGATTTTTTGCTCCTGACAGATTTTTTTTTTGTTTTTTTATCCGAAGAGTAAATCCTTGAATTTTGATGATTTGCATGAAGATTATTATGCAATACATATGCAATAAGGCTTAACAGATACAACATCCTAGGCAAAAGCTTATTGCATTTGTTTTTTCATCTAAGAGAAAATCAATTTCACATGTTTGGGATTATAAAGTATTACCTTCGATTTAAAGATTAAAATTAAAAATTAAATTCCTATTCACAAGCTTATTTCTCAAATCTCGAACAAATCCACAAAAGTAAACTTTATTGATTAAAAAGCAACCTTGAACTATTGGTTGGTTATACATTGATGTGGGTTTTAAGTTCTTCCATCAATATTTTGACTTGTGTATCTTTTTAACATTTAACACTTATGAAAGGTCGATAACATTGAAACTTAAAAAGGTTTGACGTCTCGAGAAGTGTCCCACGTTTGAAAACATAGGTGTTTTGTAACGCGTTCCTTGTAATATTTTTAACAGCAAACAGTGTCATTGGTTAATTGATTTTTGGTTCGCGGCACCAAAATATTTATTCTTTTGCAGAGAAATCATTATTGCCGACGCAATTTGGTGACATAACTTCTGTGGTCTTTGCCGTTCAGCGCACACAAATTACCTGACAACCACCTGTTCGATGAACATTTAAAGAAAAAACCAGCTTGCTTCATCTGGCCAAATACATGCAACAGGCTATTACTTAACAAGAGGTTCAATTTGTCTTGACTTTTTGAGCCCACAATATACCGAAAAGGAAATAACATATAAATTCAGCTTTGAGTGAATAAATTAGCGAGATCTTTGTGAGTAATGTGTGCGTCTCTTGTGGTCGTGGAATATTGCAAAAGCTTTCAGCTGTTGCCAATTTTGTTCTCTCATATCGCAATGACATCCACAGAAAAATTAAAGTTAAAAAAAAAAATCAAGTGCATGTGTAGAAGAAGAAACGTTAGTTTTGCAATACTATTGTCGGTCAGTCTGAATGGCTATTGAAGCAACTCAAGCTTAAATAACTGAAAGTAACATCAGATTAATATAATCAATCACTTGTCAAGAAAGTACTTCATTTTCATGGGAACAGCTTAGCTGATTTTAACTTAAAGTTGCGAAGAATGGATCAGTCCCCAGTCATTTGCTTTGCTATACCATGGGTGTTTTATCTAAAATTAGTCATAAAATTGCGACGCAAACCCGTAAACATTTAAGCGTAGACAACGTATTTATGTCTTACCTTTCTACAACTCTAAAACCGGGCTTGCAAAAAAATACCCACTCGCTTCCTCTTTTCCTAAGAGCAGGAGTTGGAAAACGCTTATTGCGCATCAAAATTGTCTTGTTGTGCTGACTTCCCCCTTCTAAACAGCATACCTGACCTAACCGCCTCACTGTCACTATCCCTTCTTATATAACACCTTACATGAGTATGATTTTTGAAAAACGATATTTTGAAGAAATAAATTGCACGACTGGATCGCACGTCCCTGCTATTATGTGCAGCCACAGCCTAGAATAAAATTTGAAAAATATTAAGAGAACTTCAAAGTTCTTATTCGATTTTTCTAAATTTCAGCAGAAAAACGCCATTTTATTTCTTTAAACAATGTAAAAAAGTGTGTATTTTTTTCAAAATCGTATGAACGGTTTTTATTTAACAACTTTTGTCAAACATTAAAAAAAAATAATTCAAGAATAGAAACTTCAGCACAAAAATAACCTACATATAAAAACTAAATTTAAAAAAATCACTTACGCGTTTTCAAAATACCGATTTTTTAAACAAAAAAATTGTTTAAATTATTAAAAATTAAAAAAAAGAGTTTTTGAAAATATTTTAAATTGAAATTACTTGGGCTGTCTACATCTTTCTAAATATAAATTTTGGTTTTAATCGGTCAACCACGAGAAAGTCGTTGAAAAAAAGTCCTATGAGGGGTACCGTTTTTAGCCCACCAACTTAAAGTTTTTCCACCAAAATATATACCACACCTACGTACACATAACTACCCCACTATTTTTAGCCCTTAAAATTAAATTTTAATTTCCCCTCTGAAGAATGCCAAAAGAATCACACATACCATTTGAAGGTAATCACAAGCCATTTAGGCTGCAGCTCGTTTTACATACAGACGGACAGATAGACTGACAAAATGACAGGCATACATTTTTTCTCTATAACTTTTTTAGGCTTCTCTATCATAATGTCATGTTTGAGAGTTATTTCTATTTTTTTATATTCTAGAATCCTAAACTAGCTTTATAGAACCTATAATCGCAAGTAAAATGGTGGCTAAAAAAATTTAGATACTAGCTATATATTAAAAAATAGTGGATTTTTGCAAAATAAAATTACTAAAATCATTGAAGAAAACATATTTTACGTATTGGAAAAGTAATGTGGCATTCTGTTTGTTACTAAAGGTGAAAAAAAACCGTCAGAAAAAAAAATATTTATTTTAATGCCGAATAATTAAAAAAAAGTTTAAAAAATAAAAAATATACTCCAGGCGATTTAAAGATCCCTTCATTACCTTTAAGACCACATACATAGTTAATATAGTTTCAGCCTCTATTCCACGTTATACACGTATTCCCATAGCAGTTTTGAACAATTTTACGAAACAAGTCACAAAAACGTTGAAATAAAACGAAAAGAAAAACTTAAAATTTAAAAGACTTCAGGTGTTTCGAAGCCAAAATATCAATCTTATATACACAATTTAAATTTGTGTAATGCATTAACTACAGACTTCATTATACGCGTGTCCATTTGTGCAATTTTTCCCTTTAAAGAAAAGGTGGACGCCTCTTAATGTCTTAATAAAGCAAACTCTTTGGACTGCGCTAGCTACAGAAGCATTAGTCTTCGCAATATCGCCTACAAGATCTCTTCTGTTGTAATGTGTGAGCGCCTAGAGACATTCGTCATAACCTGATAAGTTCATATCAGTGCAGGTTAAGGGCCAAAAAAGTCAACTAACGTCTAAATATTTACAATACGGAAGTTCTTTGGGAATATTAAGGAACTTCAAATCGATACCCACCGTTAACTGCATAGCCACATACAGGGTGCACACTAATCGTGCTACAAAAAATAAAAAATGGTATAACTTATTATTTGGTGTGATTTATCGGCTATTTTTGTTTGTATATTATAGGTAACTGTTTAGATTTATTAAAATGAATGCTTGTGATAACGAAGCGATGATTTGGGTCGTGCAGCGGAACTATGATTTGCACTTTTATAGTCCGTCATTTCCGTTTAAAAGAGATTGTTAGGCAGGAGTTTAAGAGCACTTCCCCCGAGTAGATGAAGCATAATGAGGCTAGTAATAATATTTGCGGAATCTAAAAGCATCGCACGAAGACGGTACCATCGAGATCCCTATGTTTGGCTTCAGGACACAATCGCGGCTGTAGGCTCGTTAAAACAGACCAATCCAAGCATTTTGAATCGAAACTTATCCCTTCAAGTGGAAGTTAGAAGGCGGTCATTACAACCAATAATTCAAAATCCAAATTGAGAACAACTTAATCGCCTGGAAGAAAAAAAATTTAAATGGCCGAAGAAGGCAACAACTAAATAAATTATTATTAGTTTATGACTGATAATGCTCAAAAATGAGGCGAATTTACCGTATATGGAGTGACTCTCCTCCAGAAATATACGGTGTTACAGTAACTGCCGTTGGAGCACGTTATTTAAAGATGTTGAAGGAGTTTGTTTTAACCAGAACTTCATGCAAGACGTACACCTTTCAACAGAATCTGTTTCCAATAAGATAAAGCAAGTGCACACATACTCACACTTAAGTGTATGATGTCACTATCCATATCAAACAAGCAAAACATCTTCATATGCAGTTATAACTTTAAAGTACTTAAGGACTTTGACTTGGACTACGCTATAAACTCAGAGAAAAATATCAGGTACCAGGGCTAATATCGAAGATCAAACGAAGAATAACTATTGCCAATCGTTAGTTCTTCAGCCTTAGGAAGTAATTTAACATTTGAGCTGTAGTTTAATATTCAAGCGAATGAAAAATCGGTCTAAACAGAACTTTATCACTAAGTCTAAGAAATAGTATACACGATAAGTCCTTCAACCAAAAATTTCATAATAAGGCAATGTATTTATCGATTATTTTAATGTGTGTTTTTTTTAACCCACGTTCATATTTCTTAAAAAGATTTTGGTTTTTCTGATTGCTAATTAAAATTCCGTCCATCATCTCAAAATGCTTAAAATGTATTTGCACGGCGGTTTTATATCTGGTACCAAGGCTATTTAAGGTGCATTGTGTGTGTGCCATTTAGTTCTGCATCATGTTGCCTTTGTTGGCTGTGCCTCGACGAAGACGCACTCTTGACCTTGAAATTTTTTGGTTTGTTATCGGAACAACCAGTTTCGATTTATTTCGTTTTCAGATATAAACAATTAAAATGTGACAGTGAAATGAGTAAGCGGGCTTGCATGGAGCCAAAAATCAACAAAAACACTAACCAAATTTAAAAGTTGATTTTCTTCATTGCCGTTCTTTATTTGGAGAAATATTTTAAAATATTCGTTTAAAATTAAATGTATTGTTAAATGATGCTAAAAAAAATGGAATAACGGAAAATGAGATAACTTAAATATATGATACTTATATAGTTATAAGATATAATGGGATTTTCTATACAAAATATACTAATAATCTTTAAACTTAGGAATAATAGTTATGATTTATTACAATTTTCTCATATTATTTGCTAGACGAACTATAGTAGGTTATATTTTTTTAATAATTTATTTTTATAATTTTGATTGCTGTTAAATCGTGTTACTTCGTTCGATATTTGGCATCAAAAAAAATGAATAAGATGGTCGAAGCAAATCAATCACATCCATTTCGAGAAACAAACACCAATCGAATCACTATCTAGTTAGTGCCAAACTTTGTGTACGGTTATCTCAACCAAGATGACAACTAAGAATTATAAGTGCCGAACCAAAGTTCCCAGACTAAAAACGAACATAGCACCTGGTGTCGATGATATACAAGTGGAACACCATTCACCAACTCATCTACAAACTATGGTCGGAGGAAACTATGCCCTATGGATCATCTGCCCGAATCACGAAAAAGGAGATAGACCAATCTGATGAAAAAGTAATCTAGACATTATGCCAGATCCTCAGAAAATCCAAGAATTTAACATAGAGACCCAAAACAATGTAAATAGAGATCAACTGCACCGACTATATGTATGTCTAGTTTTGGAGTTCCTATTAAAATGATCCGTTTTATCAGGATGAAGTTGGAGAATGCTCGCTCCTGCATAAAAATTGGAAGGGAAACTTCTCACACCTTCGGCACCAACAGAGGGTTTCTATAACGTGGCGTGCTGTTGTGCAGATATTGTATCACATTGTGTTTAAAAATGTAGTACGGGACACCCAGCATATCTATACACAAAAATAAAAATGAAGTGTAAGTTTTTTAAAAGCTTTTTACTTGATGTATACGAAAGGATATACAGTACTTATAACAAAAACACAATTTAATTTTTTTTGTCTGTCTGTCTGTCTGTCTGTCTGTCTTTCTGTCTGTTTGTTCCGGGTAATCTCAGGAACGGATGCACCGATTTTGACGGGACTTTCACTGACAGGTAGCTAATATCCTTAGGAGTAACAAAGGCTATATTAATTACTCACGAGGTGGCGCTGGTGTCGGTTTTTTTTTTAGAAATTCTTATTTATGGATCGCATTGAGTAAACAGTTTTTGATAAATTTCAGGCGGACGAAGTCGCGGGTAACAGCTAGTCGGTAATAAATCAACACAATTACTTGGTTAAGCGCATCAAACTCGTTTCAAGTCGAATAACTAACTGTCAAGATTTGGACTCCCATAAATAAAACAATAATGAATGATATGCTTGCGTACAGTGAATTTGAGCCACAAGAATTTATAGTCCGTGCTAGAACATTGCCCATATTTTGGAAGGCTCTGGCAAGCAATATCATTCCCAACATAAACGACAAAACCATGATTGGAAAAAAGTAGTGGCACCCAGCTATACTCATGTAGAGCTAATTTTGATAAATCAGTATTTACTCCAACCTGAGTCCCACTTAGGGCCAAAAAAAATGGCCTGTAGTGTACAAGGTAAGACGTACAC
This sequence comes from Platycheirus rosarum, assembly GCA_963971375.1. Taxonomy (NCBI): domain Eukaryota; kingdom Metazoa; phylum Arthropoda; class Insecta; order Diptera; family Syrphidae; genus Platycheirus; species Platycheirus rosarum. Next base: position 56,943,106 of record OZ020508.1, on the reverse strand, counting down.
GTGAAAGAAATTCTTTATCAGCCCGCGAGCATTGGAATAAATGACATTAAAATCACTAACCATTTAAAAACACTAACACACAAAACACAACCCTGACTAAGTCGAACCGTGCATTCTGCATTGAATGTCCAAATTCATTTCCGTAAAAAACTAAATTTTTTAGGTGTTATGCGCATAAAACAGCTTGCATACAAAAAAAATTTAAACATATTCATCCTCCACTTGAGCGCGCCACCAAAGGCGAAGTCTTCCTTGACTGCGTCTACCATCTGGGATGGAATCAAAGAATTTCAAACTCAAAATTTCAGAAAAAAAAATTAAAAAACAATTGTTCATATTGACTTTTTTCAAAATATAGATAATGTATACTAAATTTGCTTTTAATTTTTGTTACTCCAATTAATTTTTTATTGAACCTTGATAACAAGATGACATCATGTATTCTATTTCTCGAGAAAATTAAAATTTACCAAACCCACTATTTTATAATTTGTTTGGTATTTACGTGGTCCTTCTTTCCACATATTTCGGGTAGAGTACGATAACTTTGCAAAATAATAAGGGACTCTTGTAGAGAAAGTAAATATAAATATTTTTTACTATAAAAGGGAGTCCATAACCCCTTTTATTTTCTTAAAACCCTACAATTTTCTTAAAAAAGACTCAAAATGAAAAAAAAAACAATTATTTAATAACATCGGCAACACGTACTTACACTTTAAAATTATACTTTTTCTGAGAGATAAGAATTCGCATTTAATTTAAGTTTTTAAATCAGGTCAATTTCGTTAATAATTTTTGAAAACAATAACTTCAAATTCAAAATAACAAAAAAAAAAAACAATATGTTCTCCTACGCATATGCAATGTTTCTTTAAATTCAAGATATTTTTATTACAAGTAATCAAAGACTTGTAGCCAATTTCGGACGTGACGTGAAATATAGGGATTCTTTTTTTAGCCGAACAACACGAATTTGGAATGGTTTACCCGGCGAGATTTTCCCTTGCCATTTTGATCTGCTAACATTCAAAACCAATTTTAATTGGCACCTCCTATCTCTCCCCTTCCTATCTTCGTAATGCCCGCGCAGTGTGTTCTTCATTAAAAGGGAAACCCATAATCCCTTTTGCGCGCCTTAATTAAAAAAAAAAAAAGTTATAGAATCAAGTTATCTTCAAAACTGAATAGGAGTAAGAAATAATAACAAAAGAAAATTCAGTACATAATAAAGGGTTTTTCAACAGGAACGCTACAAAAGTAGAGCGACAGGGACAACAAACGAAGCCATATTTCTTGCCGCTCTTTTGACATTTCTCTTCAGTAAGGTTTGCCATTTTATGATGGAAAGATATACTCGCTAACAACGAGTCGAAATTATTAAAATTTACTACCGAAATTCGGAGTCCGTGGCCTCAACGTTAAGAGCGCTACGTCCAATTTATGGTCGTCATAATCGTCCTAGCAGATCAACAATTGAGCGTCTAGTGGAAAAATTTGAATCCACAGGCACAGTACAAAATGTTCCCTTGTCAGTGAGACAAAAAAGTGCCCGTAGTGTCAAGAATATTGCTGTCGCTGAGGCTTCAGTTGCAGAAAGCTCAAATGTGTCTCTCACACGTCGTTCTCAAGCGTTGGGCATCTCTGTGACGTAGTTGTGGCGAATTTCGCGAAAAGATCTTGGCTTACATCCTAACAAGATTTAATTGACGTAATAACTGAAGCCGCTTGACCACCAGAAGCGTCGTATGTTCGTGAATTGGGCTGAGCAACAACTTGAAAGTGATTCGGATTTTCATCGAAAAATCATCTTCAGCAATGAGGCTCATTTCTGGCTGAATAGCTTCGTTAATAAACAAAATTTGCGGTATTGGTCAGGCAGCAATTCACACTCCATGAGTCATCATTGCATCCCGACAAAATTACGGTTTGGTGTGGTTTATGGGCCGGCGGCGTCATTGGGCCGTACTTCTTCCGTGATGATCAAGACCGGCACGTTACTGTGAATGGGGATCGCTACCGTTAAATGATAACCGAATATTTTTAGCCCCAATTGGATGATATGGACTTGGAGGACATGTGGTTCCAACAAGACGGCGCCACAAGCCACTCAGCGAATGTCACAATCATTTTATTGGAAACGAAGTTTGGAGAACGTGTTATCTCACGAAATGGTTCAGTCACTTGGCCGCCTCGGTCGTGCGATTTATTGTTGTTAGACTATTTCCTGTGAGCCAACGTCAAGTCTATGGGCTATGCCAATAAGCCAGCGACGATTTATGAACTTCGTACGAATATCGAACGTGAAATTGCAGCAGTATCGGCCGATGTATGCTGGAAAACTGTTGAAAATTGGGTTCAGCGTCTGGACTTCTGCAAGCGTGCCCGTGGTAGCCATGCAAAAGAAAATGAAATTCATACATAATGGAATCAAACGTACTTTCACAGGAATAAAGATATCCAAAACCGTTTTTGTTTTATTTAAAAAAAAAACTTTTGTAGCGCTCTTATTGAAAAACCCGATATTATCCTAATTTCCGTTAAAAATCCAAATAAGTTCTTTTTATTTTTTTTCCAAAATGTCAAGTTTGAAATATTTTTTGTTTCTTAAATTATTGATGAAAAGTACTTAATTTAACAATTATATGGTTTTGAAAAATAGCACATTATACTGTAGATATTTCCACTATTTTTACTTGCGATTTATAGGGACTATAAGGCAAGTTATGCATTCGTAAAAAAAAAAAAATTCTAACAATGAAACATACCATTACCATGATAGAGAAGTCAAAAAAAGTGGGTCCGGAAATTCCGTCCATCTGTGTGTCTGTCTGTCTGTCTGTCTGTCTGTCTGTATCGATATCTACAGCCCAAACGGTTAAGCCGATTTGATTCAAACTTGGTATATAGTATTTTTAGAGTGCTCTACCCGACAGTTTTTCGAATTGGCATTCTAGCTCCAAAACTAACGGTACCTGCCATATAACTTTTAATGAAAAACTTATTTTTGTCGAAAACGGCTCCTACGATTTTGATAAAACTTTCAGAGTGATGTTTTCTGTGCAAAATCTATCTTTTAATTATAATGGATTTTTCAGAAAAAGTTTTATAACGGTACCTCCCATATGACCGGTTTTTTAAAATCAGACTTACTCGTTAATTAATTAAAGGATTTTGATGAAATTTTCAAAATATGAAGAGCTTTATGATTTAAATAATATTGTTTTTTAAAATTTTCAAAAACATTTTTTTTTTCAAAAAAAACATTATTTTGAAAAAACTGGTCGATCGATTTTGAAATGAAAAATTCATAAAATATAAAACAGCAAAAGACATAAGATGGCTTACAACATTTTATCCAAAAAACGTTATGAATAGTGCTTTTTTGATTGCATACAAATTTTATTTCATATTGCTCGGCTAAGCCCAAGCCATTAGTCAAATAAATGAAGCAGACAACCTACATACATACCTACGTATTTTAAAGAATTTCATCACCATAAAAGCACACAGAATAAATAATGAGCCTATGATAAACACACAAAAACAACTAACAAATAAAAAGAATTATTCGATTACTACTGAATGCAAAAATTTCAATCGAGAAAGCAAAAGTTTACACCTTCCTATAAATAAACAAAACTACTGTGTTAACTTTTAATATTGTCGCTTTACATACTAGCTTAACGTGTATCTTATATTTAGTACCTACCTTCCTTCCAACCTTATTATAGGTAAATAATATCCTTAATAAATTCCATTAATACCTACCCACATCATACGTTTATCGATCCATCAAACATAATTCAGCTATTTTAATTAATTTGATTTCAAAAAGTAAATTATTGTTATTGGGACCTATATAGGTCCCTTTATCGTGACGCATGTTCGTTCGAGCTTCAAACCACAACGATTCTAAAGAAGTTGCACGTCAAAAAAACATTAAAATTAAATCTTTGTAAAAAAAGACACCTGTACCTAAAAAGGATTAGCACACGGGAGCAAGTACGTGCGACCCAGTCTTGCCTTTTATTTTAAATATATTTTTCCAATTAGATTGCCTTTTTTAGAAAATTGCCCCTCTTCCTAAATGGGGTTGATACCCTTCCCATAGTAAAAAGTACTTGTTTTTAGTCTCTCTAGGACTCTCTTATTATTTTGCAGCACTAAGGTTATCGTACTGCACCCAAAATGTGTAAAGAGAAAGACCACGTAAATACCAACAAAATTAAAAAAAACTTTGGTTTGGTAAATTTCAATTTTTTTGAAAACTAGAATATATTAAAGCATCTAAATTTTAGTGTTTAATAAAGAATTGTTAGTAACAAATATTAAACAATATGAACAATTTTTTTTTTTATTTTTTTTCTGACATTTTGAGTTTAAAATACGTTTTTACAAAAGTTCTTACAAATATCACTATTTATTGTTTTAAAAAACTATTTATATGATTAAGCTGACTTTCCGCTTTAAAAGGGCATAGAATATTATTTTAAGTTTTGCTAATGCTTTTAAATATATTTCTTTCGAATGCGCTTTTTTATAAAATTTCCCCGGCTGCTTAAACGGGGGGAAATAGACCCCCTCCCTCGGTGAAAAAATGTTTAGTCGTTCTATTAGAATTCGTTATTATTTTGCGACGCCAAAGTTATCGTACTCTTGCTTAAATTTTTTAAATATAAATATTTTGAAAACGGGTAGGTATTTTTTTTGCTTAGTTCTTACGATTTTGGAAAAATAAATCAAGCTTTTTCACATTTTCCTTCAGGAATTAAATAGCGTTAAAATTGTCCGTACTTGCGCCACAGACATTTATTTAATAAAGGAGAAAAAGAAAATTATGTTGAACGGAGCTCCCCTCCCCTGACTAAATCCTGCATCCGCCAATGTTCACAAAAAGGTTATAATTTACTTAATATAACGTACAACACACTTGAATTCGTTCCAACTATTTGTCCATTCACATCCACCAAATCACTTTATTTATTCCATTTGTTTAATTAATAGTATAGGCACACCCCTTAGTTAATTTAATTAAGTGCGTGGCATAAATAAATTAACTTTGATTCATTGCTCTCATCACTTGGGAGCATTTATTATCTTCGCACTTCGTCTATATCCCAACATACAATTATTTATTATCTTGTCTTTTTTTCTTTATCCAAAAAAATAAAACTAGTTCCGATACAAAAAAACTTAAAACAAAACTTAAAAGTAAGATATTCTTTTGACTTATTCCTTGGTTCTTATAAAAAAAAAGAAAAAAACATCCTTGGCCAACGTAGGCGAAGAAGAACTGGACATTATAAGCTGACATCATTCCAACGTGCAAGATAACAAGACTTACAAGTTCAATGTCATCGCATAAATAAGAGAATGTTTCCTTTTTATTCCTTTTGCATTTTTTTCCTTGTTGCATTGCATTTGCAGCAAGGAAGATGGAGCTCCACAAAGATCTCTCTTGAAGAAACGAAAATAATATTTCATTTCGTTTACGATACCAACCTGCAGTTAGTAAAGACTGCAGACAGAGAATCTTAGATACTACGTATACTTAAAACTGATGTAAACATTTTGTTGGGGGACACAATAATAATATAACAGTGTTTTTTTTACAAAAAACTTTTACTGACTTAAAATAATTACATTTAATTTTTTATATGACAGTTGCACCGTGCAACCTTCCCACACATGAGATAACCAGTAACCACATTAGTGTAATTATGCATTCTGTCCAAATGACCCACAAGCTACTCACACTTAAGCAAATCTCCATGTGATACAGTCGTCATATACGTAAATGCCTGCGTGATTTGGTAGCTTGTCGGGCGGAATGGTCATTTTAACAGCCAGAAGTGATATTAATGATTTCATTATCCCACCGAGCTACAACTACGGATGTAAATACAACAAGCTCATCTCATCAGTATAGGAAGTTGGCAGATGAGATTCTCTGTGAAAAATTTTGTATGTGTAGGTACATATCATGTGCATTGCGTATACACTACACGCAAACATCTTTAGTGACCATCAAATGTTTAGTCGCTGTCCTATAGAGAGACTGCGTTAAAAGCCACCTCGTCTCATCCGTCATCATAAACATAATTAATGAATGGCTGATCAATGCATAACTAACTAACCGTAACAAGGGAATCCAAATCCAAATTTGGGTATTCACCATTTGATATTTGGTTAAATAAATAAATTTAAATGAATTTATTGGCGTGACTCCTTCTTAAGCATCCACGGTATATGTACTTGCAACCATTCCTTTCTGTGTTTTGTGAATCTGCAAAAATGGAAGAGACCTACAATTTACTGTCGAGTCCGAACAGCTACATGAGATGCACTTTTTCGAAACAAACTTTACTGTTGGAGGTTTTGTCAAACCGTAGCTCTGACGGGAATCAAACCCCGCTTGGCAGTCCGACCCACTAAACACTAAGCGACGGGGCCGAAGTTGATATTTCGTTAATGAACTTTAAATGCATCTATTTATTAACAGATTAATTATATTTTACATTTGTTTACAAATGAAACTCTTACATTTGTTTTACATACGCACATCATAATCGATCAAGCCGGCTAAGGGAAGAGCTTATGAACAAAGACCCCGAAATTCATATCTTTTTCTATAAAAGTTTCGTGTCTCGATGTTTGTCGCCAATGTTGCCAATGGAGTTTAAAACTACTGAACCGATTTTGATGAAATGTTCTGTTAGTCCGGGAGGCGACAGTAACACCTACCTCATCGAGTCAATGAATACTTTATCTATTATTATATGTATGGCAGATTACATAAAATGTACAAAACCGCTGGTCGGACAAACTTTTTCTAGTCCCTTTGGCGGTCAAATGGCCACTTCCGGTTTAGTGTTGGCCTACCTCATCGGTTCAAATAACAAATGGGGTATCAAATGAAAGCTAAGACCGTCTGCATTAAGAATCTACTGGACAAACTTAACATGGGGCAAACATGCGCCCGACAACTTGTTTTCAATATAAATTTGCCTAAAAACATGTTAATATTGAATTTAGAAACTTTGAAGAAATTTACAGTAATTTTTTTTTTTTTTTTTTTAAAGTGGTCGGACGCATGTTTGCCCCATGTAAAGTTTGTCCAACCACCAGATTCTTAATGTAAACAGTCTAGGCTTTCATGTGATACCCCATTTGTTCATTGACTTGTTCCCAATGAGTTAGACAAGCACTAAAAACGCAACCGGAAGTGGCCATTTTACGGCCAAAGGGACAAGAAAAACTCTGTGCGAACAGCGGTTTTGTACATTTTATTTAATTTGCCATTTATTAATGGCTAAATGTGTCATTGACTCAATGAGGCAGGTGTTCCTACGGTGATTTAGTCCAACTTCAGGCTTAGGATTGTTTCCTTTTATCTTGATTAAAGGTGGCGCTGCCTGGTGTAGTTTTTTTTTTCAAAAAACGTGTTTATAGACCGATTTTGGCGGGATTCCTAAAACTGATGTTCTAAGGGTTAACTGTTGGCACTGAGGAGGAAATATTGGAAAATGAGGTTAGTCTGTACTTTTACAACATTTATATGAAAAATATGATTAAATTAAAATGATTACAGATTTTTTAAAAAATTCGTTGTAAGTAACAAGGTTGCGCTGTTGTTGGTATCTAGGATATGTACGTTATATATGAGCAACGGAGAGTGTACATTATTCCATCAGGAATATCATTAAAACCTGGCAAAACAGAGTCTTTTACTTTGCGACACACATCTTCTACATTGCTTTCAATGAAAGGTAAAATTTGTAAGGTTTTTGTATTGACTGTTGTTAAAGGAAATATAGTTGGCCTCACTGGATATACATTTAAACTGTTTTAAAGTAAAGCAAACGTATTGTAAATATATACACATACAGTTAAATTTTGAAAACTGTGCATGGATCGGCATTGTGGAAAAGTCCCTTATTTAAACTACAAGTCTGGCGACTATAAAATTGCTGATAAGCACAAATTTGTTGTATTAATTTTATTGGAAGAGTGAGCTTTAAGAAAGATTGGAAAGGAAAGTATTTCGTAGAGTGTATTGCTGGGGAATCAGTTCTACTTAATACCTATTGCATCAACGTTTCAAAAACAAAGAAATCACCTTGCCACAAGCCATGATCTTATACATATTACATTCTTGCGATAAGCACAAAGCTTCCACTAGGAGGCCTGCTGAAGTCTAATAGAACTATCCAGAAAACTCGTGTAATGAGTTAGGCTATCTGGTTTTCAGAATTGATAAGAGTAGAAATATTAGAACAGAGTTGAGTAGAGTAGAGTAAAGCAGAGTAAAAAATAGTAGAGTAGAGAAGGGCAGAGTAGAGTAAGGTTGTGTAGAGGAGAATAGAATTAAATGGAGTAGCTGTGTTCAAAAGAAGATCAGTATTGAATGAGCTTAATATATGTTGCTTTTAAAGAGCCCAAGAGCTAAATTGTGATTCCAAAAATATATATTAATATTCATTAATTATTTGTGCACGATATTTGAGAGCAGTTTTTAAGTATGAGTATAGGGTATTCCAATCTTCTCCATCAAGTATTCGAGAGGATTCTTCCATTGACAGGGTGGTTTTTCCCCAGTGTGTTGACCGTATTTCGTTATTTTTTATACATATTTAAGACGCACATTGTAAAACAAATTTATAGAAATTGAAATGGCATATATAGGTGAAAATTTGGTCAATCATTCTTTCTTTCTTTCCACCGAGATACAGCCAGCTGACATTTATATTAATTTATAGTTGCGTATAAACTACCATAAGTCTAAATTTGTCGCTGGCTCCCGGACTCCCAAATAAATATTCCAATTACAAAAAAATTACAAGATACGTAAGTGCAATTAGTTGGTTTTTTTCCAGGGAAGGAGAACTCGCATTTTGACAGGACAAACGCTGTTTTTCATCTGCCCCTAAATAGGAGAATAGGTGGAAAATCTTAAGCAGGAACTAGTTGTCGCAGAAAAGAAAAGAACGCCTCTTAAGATTTTTAATCGAGATTTAAAATCAAGCTTCTTTCTGCGATCAAAGGCTCATTATCATAAGTGCATTTAATCTACTAGTGTTTTGTTATGCTAAAGATTGAGGTTTTCGCTTTTGTTTAGTAACTTTCTTGTGAGGAACGGCTCCTTTTTTCTTCTTTAATGGCACCGATGATTTCCAGTTTTGTAACATAGGAATTTTCTTGAAAACTTGTGCTCGTTATAGGTTCAACTTAATGGTCATTTTCTAGATCTGACTTTTTCTTTAGTGTCCTTTTACTAAAAGGGAGATGGCGCCATCTACCTGTTCCCTATACACAAGGTAATCGAGGTAATTTTTTTTTTTAATTTAACCAACATGAATTCTCCTTTAAAAGTAATAAAATTAAATTTTTAACTCTCAATAACCCCTACAAATTAAAAAAAAATCAATCAATGGCAAACGCTGGAAACGGAAATGAATCATTCATTCTTTTCAGATGAGCAAAACAAATGCAACGCCAGACAATAAAAATCTATTGAATTATTCTAATACGTACGCATATTATTCGAAGTTTTCTGCGTCAACCTTAGTTGTCCGGAAATATTTTTGAGTACAAATGTAAATTTTGTTCACAACCCATGGGTGGAATATAATCGAAAAATACCTACTGATTCAGCTCCTGTGAATGAAGATGATTCAGTAGACATAACATATTTCTTTGCAGTTAAAAGTACTAACTGGCAAAAGTAGGTTCCAGTTAATTACTTCCGGATATTTGTTAAGATATTTTAATTAAAGGGTAAAAGTTACAGTTACAGTTACAGTTACAAACTCAAAGATTTGACTTAGTGTAGAAAATGAGCACCACTTGAAATCATTAATGAGATTTTTCAGGGACTCGTTATCTACTTTTCAATTAAATTGGATTGCAAAGTCATGGTACAGCTCATAAAGCTTTCCCCCCAAAATGTCTTAACGTTTTACATTTTATATCAAATAAAAGAATTTTGAGTAATTCAAAAAAGCAAAAATGGTTCACAATATTTTAAGGTTATTTTTAACCACTTTATGCATTTTAGCATAAAAGCATCAAATGTTCATTCTTGGAATTTTCATGTAACGCATATTTAACAAGTAAAAATACAAACATACAAATATAAAGACATGGGACAAAAAGCCGGGATATTAAATGTAAACGAAACCATTGCAATATTTAATTGCATCAGCATTGGCGTTTCCACATCTTAGACTTCGATTATTATTTTCTGCTTAAAACAGTATTTAATTGAAAGGGATTTGAATAAATGCGGAGGAAAACATGTCACAAGGTGACATTTTTCTTGCATCACGTTGGTTTCTTTGAAAATTACTCCATAGATATATTAAGCCATTACGTCAGCAAGATTCATGTCACGTTGCAACATTTATTATTCTTTGCACAATCTTTAGGATAGTTTGCTGAGTAGGATACACAATGAACATACGTATGTTTACGTGTAGTGTAGGCATCGATTGGTAAGCTGTTGAATTGCACATTGTACATGCATGGAGAGGTTGTTGCAAAGACAATATTTGGAGAACAGATATTTAAAGCTTAACAATCCACGCAATGCTTCCATTTATTTCTGCTTGCGAGTTTCCTGATGTGCTGACCAATGACGTTTTCAAATGTTTGTAATTCATTTATGGAATAATTTGAAAGGGTTAATTTTGCATATTTCCTCCTCAGAAGATTAAAGCGAATGTAAATATCTGAAATTTTGTTCCTTTTCCATTGTGTGAGAGATTTGAAGACCGGTGTAGCTGATAAAGGCGCTCACAGATGTCCTGGCCACATATCATCTCTGTAAGGAATGAGAAGTAGCCTGATGCATTCCTCCCCTTAAAAGTTTCTCCCGTCATACTCGTCTCGCAAGGACGGCTCATCAGTTCACTCTTGAGCCCAATTTCAGACGTACCGTGAAATATAGGTATTCTTTTTTTAGCCGAACAACACGAATTTGGAATAGTTTACCCGGCGAGATTTTCCCATGCCATTTTGATCTGTAAGCATTCAAAACCAATATTTATCGACACCCTCTTCCCCTCCCTATCTTCCTAGGGCACTACATTAAAAGCGAAAGGTCAATTATAAAAATTATAAAAAAAAGATTGTGCTGTTGAACAAATAATATGAAATATTTGTAATACAGTAGTCATCCAAAATACAATATGCTTTGGGAAGACTTCCTAGTCAGTTAAAAAATAAATGCTACTAACATCAGATTTTTGTCAATAAACAAAGAGGAGGACCGTTTGTATGGCATATTTATTAACATCAACCTCATAAGCGTTCACATTTCAAGATTTGTATCACGAACTTGTAACAAGGATCCTTAACGCTTAATTAGTAACGTACATGCTTGAATTTAACGCCATTTTAGGTAGGTATTCAGGCAGTACATAACCTCCCTAGTTCGTTCAATAAAAAACTAATGACAATTGGCAACGAATCAACGAAATGGCAATATAGACGAATTTGATCGTTGCAAGTTCTTAGCTCCTCGAAAAGATATCTACAAAGCCAGCTGGATATCACTTGATATGGAATCATGATGAAATTACTTGCAACAACATTGAATTAGTGTTGGTAAATTATCTGCACTCCTCGATAGGATCGTTCCGATGTGCAATTTGGTTTTATTATTTTTTATTTTTTTTTTCATCTTTAAGTTTAATTCAAGACGAACAAATTGAGCCGTTGAAAAATTTACGGCCCTGGACTTATTGAGTTGGGCCTCTAGCTATTTTGATCGAATTGAAATCAATTTTTTTAGTCTTTTGCAGCCATTTTTTATGGAAGAAGATATTGTGGCAGACATCGCTTACGTTGGAAAGATGGCATAAACCAAATCCCAAAATGAATTTGAATTATCTGCCCTGTAGAAATATTTGTACCTTATCACCTATTGAATGTTGTAAGATAGAGAGAAAGTCCAAGATATTTCCCCTGAGGAACACCAGAATGAACTTTAAATTTAGCTGAGGAATTATTCTTGAAAACAACACTGGATCGCACGTACTTGCTCATATGTATGTGCGGTCACATTGTAGAATAAAAAATTAAGAAAATTACAGTGATCATCAAAGCATTTATTCGATTTTTGTTAACTTTGCTTGTTGTACGTTAAATTGTATTGAGTGAAATAATTTAAACGCCATTATTTCCTTAAATTTTTTTTAATTAAAAAAAATAATTCAAGAACACAAACTTACGCCACAAAAGTACCATGCATACATTTAAAAACATAATTAAAAAACAAAATCACCTAAACGTTATCAAAATATTGATTTTTCAAATTAAAAAAAAATTAATTAGATTTATTAAATTTTTTTTAAAACTTAAAAAGAAGAATACTTCTGATACTTCTATAAAAAATTATAAAATCTAACTACACAAGGTATTAGAGATATATCCAGCTTAAAATTAAGGAAGTCAGATGGATTAGATAACATTAAAAACATTTAAATTAAAAATCTAACCAAGGCAAGGTTTAAATTTATTGCTTTTCTAATAAATGCATGCCTCAAAGTTCAATACTTCCAAATGTCTTAAAAACATGCCAAAGTAATAACTATGCCAAAACCTGGAAAACCTGCAAAACTTCTCAGTAGCCATCGACGTATAAACTAACTTAGTCGTCTAAGTAAATTAGAAGGAAAAGTTGTTAGATATAAATTATTACAAATTATTGATGAGTTAAATATTCTCCCAAACGAACAGTTTTGATTTCGAATTATTCACAGCACTTCCCATCAAGTTTTAAGAGTTTGTAACTGTAGGTCGTATTCTATTCGACATGGAAAAGTCATTTTACACGGAATGGCATGATAAGATTGTTTGCTTACAAAATATTGTAAAAGTATTTTAAAGATGTTTTAGTGTTTTCGTTAATAATAGCCGAATACCCAATCAAATTGTTATCAAGTTGACTAGGATGTTCCACAAGGATCAGTACTGGATCCTTTCTGTACAATATTTATACATCAGAATTTCCAAGAACCAGATAAATTCACTGATCTGCATCTTTTTGTTGCAAGAATTTAGCCTTAACTTTGAGACAAATTTACGAAATGAACAATTAAGCTGATAAATTACGAGCTATCTTTTTTAGTAGGAAAAAAAATCTTGTCATCTTCCTAGCAATCAGCTTAACGTCAATCGTATAAATTTCAAATGGGAGTTATGCCCTAATCATCCAGGCATTTATTTAGATCAAAAAAATACATTTAGAGAGCATTTAACTTAAACATTACAAAAAGTCAATAAAATGATATATTACTCTATCCTTTCATAAATAGGAAGTCATGTCTTAGCAACGATAATAAAATTATTAATCCCAAAGTTATCTTTCAAGCTTTATTGTATGGTAGCCAGCTATTGGGAAGTTGCGCAAATGTCACCTTAATAAGTTGCAAGAATCTCAAAATAAGTTACTACAAATGATGCTAAACCTTTCTCGATACTAATCAAACAAGGGTAAATATAAAAGAACAAATGTTGAAAGATTTCTGTGAGAATCAATAAACTAAATAACTCATTTTTACGTAAATATGATTTTTCTGACAATCCTTTAATCAACCAAATAATGTTTTATTCATGTTTCTGCTAATGAATACAACTACTACTAAGTATCTGTAAGAGAATTTCAAATTGCCAAATTTTGTTTTTATTTATTTACTTACTTGTTTATTTAATTATGTATTTATTTACTTAATTATTTTCTTATTTATTTACATATTAATTAATTTGTTTTATTTTTTTAAATACGTACTTGTTTATTTATTTTTTATCTTCTAATAACATGCTTCATGATTTGTTTTCATGTATGTTAATTTATTTCATTATTTATAACTCTTCTTCAGTAGAAAGATTTAAAGTTAACAATATCAAATCTCTGTATATAAACTTTGCGGTAGCTTACCAAATGTAAATCATAGACCTAAAATAAAAACTGTCTATCTATTATGAAAGAAGAAATTACATTTTTGTCTATATTATGGAAGTTTGATTTTTGACAGGACATAAAAAGGTAGAATTTATGGAAACCTAATCTTAAATTCTGAGTTTGTTTACATAAGAATCTAACATTAATTTCGAAAGAAACTTCTGTTAACCTAGTTGTTAAAACAATGTTTTTGTTATAAATTAGCACAAAGTTGATTGAGCTTCTTTTTGGTAATACCTATATTCTTAGATATTTTACTTCAAAGGGGTATAATACAACTATACAACAATAACTATACACACACTAGCGGATTTGGCTTAGGATTAATGGGTTTCAAATAACTTCTCATAGTCAATCTTTGATGAATGTATCTAAGCATATTTCGATAAAATATATGGAAGCTTAGTTTTAATGTTGACTCGTTAATATTGATTTAAATATTTCGATCATTAACATAAAATCCAGCTTTATAATTAAGACTTTTATGTTGTGATTTCCAATACGATACATCGATGTGAACTGTTAAAAGATACATTTACCAATAGAAACCTATAAGGGATTCATAACATCATCACAAAGATTATATTAAAATTCGATCATAAATAAATACTGTTTTTTTTTTTTAATATTCAATAATTTTTGGCAACAATCCAGCCTGATGCCAACGCCATTTCCGTCAGTAACTAACTTAATGCGATGCGTTAACATTCTTAAGCTCTAATCAAGAAGTATCCACAAGCACGTTCACTTTTAGATACTGAAATTCCAAAAGTGTGTGTTGATTACGAAACCAAATCGTGTCTTATTTGTCGTTCCTCGTAATAGTACCTATTGAAATGGAAAGACGTCGCCGTTGTGTCGGTCGCATCGGTTTTTTGAAGCAGCTGCATGCTTTAAAATGGCAACTTGTTAGTTGTTCTATCTTTTTACCTAAATAAGTATGTGTATACTGTGTTTGTAAGCCTAACAGACATCAAGTCTATCCAATAACGTTGATATTTTATTGCAAGAAACCTTGAAGTTGACGATAAATACTTAATGCCCACTACGTTACCACCACCAGCGTAGCTAGAACCTCCATGCTGCTATGCACATGCGAATGAACGTAGGAGCAACACCACCACCGCAGCCGATAAATTCGTTAAATTTATTACTCATTTCTGGCTGGATGCCATAATCCGAGTGACTTGACTGGATTTTGGTGAGAACATAAAATGTTGGTATCTGTACCTATCTGCATATAATATGCATTCTGTACCCCTTAAAGCCGAGTATCTACCAACTTTTATCGGTGTTGCTATCCTTTAACCGAAGACCAACACAGGATAATATCACATTCATTTGGGTCAATGGACAAGGCTTGTTAGCTGAACGGGCATTCAATTGGCTGTTCGTACGAACGGCCCTTCACCGTTAATTCCTTTTGATTGCTGACCGGGCTTTGGATTACAATTTTTTTTTAATTTGTTTTGAAAGGTATCTATGTATCTAAACATACTTGAGCAGTGACCAGTGAGATAGAAAAAAAGATGGAATGCATGTTTGATGTTCTTGCTCATATTAGCCGTGTTTTTTGGCAAAGCTATTATCAGTGCAGTTAGATTTTACACACACTAGAAATACAACATCCCACTACCGCTAAAAGCAGAAGTTGAATTCAGCTGCGGATAGATAGGAGAGTGAGTAGCTTCTAAGATTTTAAAAATAAGTCAGCCAAACATTTTTTTAAATTTAAGAACCAGGTTTCAGTTGATAAGAAAAAAACATAACTCTTAATTCAATTAAATAAAACTTATGCTAAGAATATATATTATTTAAATATATTATGTAAAAAACAGCCATTTTTTTAATAAAAAAAAAAGTTCAAAACAAAAATATGAAATCACAATTGATTTATAAAAAAAGAACTTAAATTTAGGACTAGAAAGATAAATCTCCATCCATGTCACAGTTTAGGCATACGAATACACGAAGAGATCCTTTAACGCAATGGGGTGAGCCTGAACCCAATTTTCCCTTGGCAAGCTTTTAGAAAATGCTCTACAACAAATGAGACAAACATTTTGTTGATCATTATCATCTTTTGATGAAGAGGCTCATAAGCTTTTCTTCTTCTGTTGTTTTTGCTTGGTTTTGGGCCCCTTTTGGCTCTGTTCTTGGCTCCATTTTCGGTTCCATTTCTGGTCAAGACTTCTCGGGTGTATACGTCCAAATTGGAGATTTTCTTACCCTACGATTTATCTTTTTCTGGCGTAAAATTATTATTTTGTATTCCGGATGGTCCCGAGAATATCGAGGTGTCGAAATAGGTTCAATAACTGAAGGTTGTGCCACTATAAGTGATATTTTGTCAGGTTGCACCAGAACGAATGATTCCTCGTCAATGTCTTTTTCTGTTTCAGCTGCTAGAGACTGTTCCGCACAAGGAAGTGTATTATCAGATTCTGCTGGATTTGTCCGATCAGTAACAAACTCCGACAAGAAATCGTGATCCTGAAAAATATATTCGTTCGTCCACAATTGTGGCGACCCGACAGTGCGGGCTATTCTATAGACCTTTTTTTATTTATCTGTCACACAAAACAAAAATAACAAAAACGAAAACAGATATCGATCGTTAATGTTTCCGACGATCAGTTAAAAAAATCATGGGGTAAGTTTTAACATATTACTATTTACGCCGCGAAAACTTACAACTTGTTACAACTTACCCCACCATGAAATTTTGCACAAAGAAATCATATATAAATTATTTTCAAAATTGATTTTCGACTCTTGATAGTTTCAAAAGTGTTAAATAAGCTTATGTAGTTTTATATACGAAAAATTATTGGTTTTGATGTTGAAATTTCAAAATTTAAGTAAGGAAGGGAAAAAAATTGTTTGATTCTAGAAATTCTGTAGAGGTGTAAAAAAGGATAGAAAAAGAGACTAAAAAGAGGACACATAAAAAAGGACAAAAAAGATTTGTTTAAAAAGAATAAAAACAATAGATCTGAGTTGAAAAAGAGAACATGTTTTCTTTAAAAGACATGTTCTGGAAACTCTAAGTTAAATACAAATGATAAAATGAGTGTTTTTAAGTGCAATCATTATGGCCCTTCAAAGTCGATTCTTGAACGTTTGGTGACCAAATTTGCGACTACCGGTTCAGTGATCAGTTGGCCAACTGATACATATTGTATACAGTATAACCCGAAGCAGAAATGCAACAAGAACAGAATTTTGCGCAGTGACTTGGGCCTACACCCGTACCAGATCTTACTAACCCTGGAGGAAGATGACCCAAATTATTACCGAAAAATCGTCTTTAGCGACGTGGCCCATTTTTTAATTCTCTCCGCCTTCCTTAATGGTCGCATAATCAAAGTATCAAAATTTTGATTGCGCTCCTATTCTAAAAAAAAACAAAAAAAAAACAATTTTATAGTTTTTCTTTTGCAATTTTTTGAAAAAAATTTTAATCTTTAAGGTTATAATTGAATCTTTAATAATCTCATATATATTTTATTTTCAACTATATACACATAAATAAAAATGGACACGACTGAGTCGCACGTACTTGCTTTTATGTGCCTAATTATTGGAAAGCAAGATCTTTGACAGGAACAAGTAACATTTAGAAAATAACAGTTTGAATTTATGAAACGCATCAAAACCACAATACTTTACGGTTTTTAGGGTAAGCTATTTGAAAATATAAATTATCACGTAAAGTGGAAACGATTGAAAGACGACGAAATGAAGGACGGGCGATCTTTCAATCGTTTTCATTTCTCGTGATATGGTTGCTGAACCTTTATTGAAAATCTATACGATTGAATAGGTAACGATCGACTGACAATCTTTATTTCACTTGATCTGAGAGCTACACTCTATAGAAATCTAAGTTATTAAGAAACTTTTATATGAGAAATCCAATATTTGCCATTTAGGAATTGCAAATATCAACGTGACCACCAACTATACAACTTGCACAGAACACAATCACACAATCAATCGAATAATGTATATTTTGTGCAACAAGCAAATCGAGGACAAGCCCCAAGTACCTATCCATTATCACACGTGCGACGGCGCGTATACAACAAAAATCCAAACAAAGAAATCCATGGCCAATATTCCATATGTGCTTTTGGGTAACCTCTGAAGTTGTCTAATACTGTACCAGCAGCTGGACCAGCTGCTCCCCAAGAACCAGTCCGAAATCCGACCAGCGACAATCGGTCCGTCCGTTCGTGGCAATGCAAAAAATATTTGCACAACACAAATAACTACATCTGTTGTCTGGACAACAAAGCCGCCGATAGCACACAAATTCTAATCCAATTCCGATTCCAGTCAGTATCCAGTTTGAGTGCAGTGAAACTATATAGCATGGCATCGGGTCGGCTCGGCGGTGCGTCCCACACACTTACACTAGCCATGGATTCTTTTGGGTTTATGAGCCTCCCCATAGATGGAGCGACAAGAGAGAGGACGCTGGGCGGCATTGATTGGCGGTTTACTAAGGAAAAACTGACAACAATTCCTTTGTTCAAGAACAGCAACTAGGTATACCATGGCTTCGTCGTGGTCATAGTCGTCGTACGGACAACCAGCAGACAGGAGTAGAGTACGAATGCCTTCAAAGTTCGATATGGACAGTCGATGCATAAAGACATACTGCTATAGTGCTGGTATCGCCTGAAGCCGAACTATGTGAATGGAAAAGCTATAAACCCGTTTCCACGTAATATCTTTCTATGGACCATTCGGTTGTGGATTACACAGCTTAGATAATGTGCTGGAATTGTTGGCTGTAATGGTTTTATCTTTCGGGGCAAAAATCAAAACAATAGTGCAACAAATGTTTTCCCTGAGTCTTAGGTATAAGTTGATCGAATCTCCTGAAGCTGGGTGCTGTATTCCGGTATTATTGGCATACCTACAAAAGAAAAAGGAACAAAAAGCAGCCACAACCAGAGAAAATGAAAATTCTCTAACATTTTATTGTTTATCCAAAGTAAATCTTTTACGTTTTTGAATTGTTATTCCATTAGTTTGAAGCAGAAGTTGGCACTTGCAAAAATTGTTTTTCGATTGATTTTGTTCGGTTAAGTCTGGAAGTATGCCATTGATAGAATTCAAATGGAATAAAGTTTCACTTCAATCATTTTTGAAAATAGACGATAAGGCGTTCAATCAATGAGAATTACCCTTTGCGTCGCTTTTCGGTTTGTTTTTCCATAGCAAAAGACCCTTTGAGTTTGGAAAAATAGGACAAAAAGTTAAACCACGTCGTGTATTTAGGTTTTCTTAATACTTTTATTTCTTTGATATTTGTTGACTAAATCCATGCAACAGTTATCACATGCAGTGCAAGTTAAGAAAACAAATTTCTTTTTAAATGTTTCCGGTACATTTGTTTATCCAAATAAATTCATAGATCTCCAAATCTTTCTATAAACAAAAAATTAAAAAAGTAACTGCATCGTCTCACACATTATTCAAAACAAATTGAATTCTTGCTACGTACTAATTAGACCAATACGCAGGATAGTCTCAAATGAATTATGAATTATGAATCCCAGGAAGTTACATACCATGCCTATAATAATTTTCATCTCAAAAACAAAATCAGATTGATCTCCAAGCAAGAAGCTGAAGGAGTCCAACCCAACCATCCAGGGAGTAATTAAGCAAGTTAATGGCTTCTCAGAACCAAATCTAAAAATTCAACGAGCCACATTCTACTCTAAGGCGCTAACTTATGTCCAAAGACATGCGAAGGTATTTTTAATAGCCCGCATCGATAAGAATACACAATCCAGAGTTCTGTCCGTCCAAGATGCTGCTGCTCTCACTGCAAATGGAGTTGACGTCAATCATTTAACGTATGTACATTGTACAAGCTCTTAAACTTCATCATCCTATCCAGTCTCATCAACCATTCCCACTTCGGATGTAAGACACTTGTTATGGAGTCGTTTCTTCGATTAAACTAGCAACACGCAGCTTTGTGATGCCACACAACATCAGAAACACAACCGTAGTTACACTAACAAAAATATAAAAAATCTGCAACTGACATCTCAATGGGATGCTAGAGAAGTGAGCTGAAGTTTCTGGATACGTTTTGCTGGCACTATTCTTGATGTGAGCCGTGTCTATATAGTTATTTACTGTGTCGGCCTCTATAGTTAAACAGAAGTTAAAAATATTGTTGCCAATGCGTGGTATTTCCTTTGGCGAATTGGACAAGTTAAATAAATAAAACAGACACAGAAACAGATCATTTAAAGAATGATATCATTAAATGGGTTCTTATTTCACCTGTCTGATTCAATATTGTTTTAGCGGTAATGGATGGGAATAGAATGATTTTGTAGTTATATTCCATGGTTGGTTGATATTAGACGAAAAATGACCCGTAACTTATTTTTTTTTAAATAGTATTGGAGAAATAATTTTGTTGATGATTTGATATAGAAAAATAAAAAAATACAATTTCATACAAGGAACAATAAAATTCAAGAAATATCTATTCTGATTATATCCAAAAGAAACTTCAAATCCTATTGTGACCCCATTCAATTGGAGAATATTAATTTCTGCAGAAAATTCAAATCAACGTTAAACTAAAAAAAATTCGTGAATCTTGTTGATAATCAACGTTTGGTACACCAACATTTGAGATCGCTACAGCTAAGCTAAGGCTCAGCAAAGTAAGAAATGGGCACGACTGAATAGCACGTACGTTTGTGTACGTACATATGTACATAAAAGCAAATGTACATATGTAAATACACCATCACATGTAAAAAATAAAAAAAAATGTTTTCCTTTTTTAAAAATATTGATTTTTCCAAAAAAAATCTAAAAATTATTCTAGTTAGAATAAAAAAATTACTAAAAATTTTGAAATCCAAAATTAATTTGGCTACCTTCGTTTCTTGTCAAATATAAAATTTGACAGTAATCCAAAGAGCCGAAACCGAAAAAGCCAAAAATTAAAAAAAAAAAAACATTATATGAAAGGTACCGTTAATAGACTTTCCCATTAAATTTGGTTCTAATCAAATGTAAGCCAATACCAACAAAAATTTTCATCAAAATCGTTTTATGCTGTTTTTGAAAAATAAGCATTTCTTAAACAGACATAATATGGCAAGTACGGATATTTTATATTTTCAATTTTCCCTCTGGGGAATGCCAAAAGAATCACACACACCAAATTTGAAGATAATCACTTAAGCCGTTTAGGCTGCAGCTCGATATACTTATACATACTGACAGACAGACAGACAAAGTGTTTTTGATCACTTTTTTAGACTTTCCTATGATCGTAATGTCTTGTTTCATTGTTATCTCTTTTTTTTATATTCACGAATCCTAAACTTTCCTTATAACTTTCCTTATTCCTATTATCGCAAGTAACAAATAGGAATGTTTGTTCTTGTCGATTCTCATCAATTAGTGTAACTGAATGCATTTACTAGAAAATTATGCAGCCCTGTCCCATTCTCATAAAAAAAAGAATAGAATTGGCGGGATTTTGTTATGAGGGATCTTGTGAAACCGGATTTTGCGTTTCGGGATATTGTGAAACGAGATTTTGTAACTCAAGGTTTTGAAAAATAGGATGTGGGAAAACATAGTCAACCCAGTCACTTTGAGATGTCTAATAAAAACAAAATATGCCATCCATTACGTAATGACTTACAAACAATAATAAGATTATACAAAAAAAAAGATAATCGAAAACTCTAGGACTGGTTTTGATAAAATTTTATTCTCCTATTTTTGTTTAAAGAAAAATATTTTTTTTTAAGACATTGATATATGCAATTTCTTTTTTTTCTCTTGACCATTTAAATCCTTTGATACATTGTTTGATTTATAATATTATTAACAAAATTAAGACACTAAAAGGAAAATCTCGATAGTATTGAACTTGGTAGAAATATTGAACCCAATCCCTACTTATTTAAATTGATGTCCATAGATGGATTAGAGCTTCATATCTGCCATAGTTTGTTCTAAGAAAGTCAAAAAGATGTTTATTAGTCATTCAACTTTTTTTTTAATAAAACCCAACAAATTTAATGGAAAGACAATAGTTTTGACTTAATTATCTATTAACTATCCTTCCGGTCCAATTTTGCCACAACTTTTTTCGAGTCTGGTCTTATTTGTTGCGACGAATGAATGATCAGTCGGTGCTGGTTTATCAGCATAGATAAGAGATTTGACGTACCCCCACAAAAAGTTTTCCAAAGGTGTCAAATCACACGAAGTAGGTGGACAATTTAAAAGTTAATTTCATGAGATAATTTCGGTTACCAAACGTTTGGCTCAACAAAGTAATGGTTGCACACCCAGTATGGCATGTTGTGCCGTCTTGTTGCAACCATGATTTCCAATGACATGAAGAATAAAAAAGTCACGAATCATTTGCTTGTAGCGTTCGCTATTCAAGGTAATGTTGGCATCGGTTTCGGATTTAAAGGCAAAACTGTAAACATTGATTTTTTTCGGGATGTAATCGAGTTCGAAGAGTCTCATGAGGATTGTACTCACCCCAAAATTGACATCTCTGTTTACATGTCTATTAAGCCAGAAATGAGCCTCATTGCTTAATGGTTTGACGATAAAAATCTGGTTCAACTTCCGGTTGAATACACGATGCAATTGATAGTCCCCTGGATTTAATTCTTGCACAAGTTGGATCGTATAAGGAGTTACTGACAATGCCATCGGATCGATAAATGCGAGTCCTCTGTCATACTCACATCTGCGGTGCTCGATTTGCATGAATATTATCCCAGAAGAGTAAATGTGATCAAGAATCACATTTTCACAATTTTTAAACGTTGTTCTGGTGCATTGTTATTTGCCAAAGTTTCCTAAAAAAGTCAAACACAATTCATTGGTATGACAACATGGACAGTTATCCCTGTTCTATAACTCCAAAAAAATACCGTTTAGAAGTTCAGATCCTCCACGGTTACTTAATTCAATAATACCAAAAGTACCACCAACAATACCCTCTTTCTTTAGCTTAAATTAATATCTAGGGCACACCTCATAATATGTGTTTACAAACAGCTTAAAAAAATCACTTCTGTGAGGAGTAAGAACTCAGAGCGAATTGTTGTGAGGCGCCCGTTCATACATTTTATACTAAGACCTCTTGCCAAAGTCTGTCTAAAAGGAAGAATACACCCAAATAGTTGCGATTTTTGTTGGCAAAAGAAATTTCCGTTATAGTATAAATCACAGTTTTTGTCCGGAAAGAAGTCAATGGACTCTTAACTTTGAATGATATACAAGTAAACGTACAAACCTGAATTTCGCCATCCTCATTAAATTTAGTCTGGAAGTTATTTCGATGAAAAGACCCTTAATATAACTTAATATAACTTAAAACAACACACGAATTCTAGCTTCCACTAGGAGTCTAAAAAATTGTTATCTTGCCTGAGGATTGAACTCACAATATCTAGTTCAATATGAAAACACCTTCCTTCCGCAAAAGTTTCTAAGTCCTCAAGTTTTACTTTTAATGTAATCTCAATAAGAATTGATAATTGTTTAAGAGACAAAAGCACTTAGTTCTGAGCTTTGCATAAAACGTGGTGTACAAATATCAAAATACAACTCTCATAAATCATAATCTTACTAACTTTGTTTTCAATAAAAAAAATCGTTTCTATTACCCCATTAATAATAAAGGAAAATACTTTTTCCATTTTCAAAGGAACTTATATCGAAAGAATGAGGTTTCCCCCATTTCGCTGCGTCATTCTCCAACTTACTTAATTTTCTCCTGATTCTATCTTTAATTTTGTTTCCAATAGATGAAAACGAACCAATGATCCAACTTATAAAACAGCAGATAGATATCTACGGATTGGGATTCATGCCAACATTCTACACTGTTCCACAAAGACTTTTACCGACATTGATATACTACCGATAATACCTTTTTTCGTATTTTTTTCCAGACTTGGACTATAAAGTTCTTTAAAAAAAATATGCATTTCACGGTCTTCATTGATCCCTGAACTGAACAATTCTAGGAGAATCTTTCTTCTTCTGGTAAGATGGATAGTCTTACATTCAATTTAATTGGGTTTGAATGGTTTGATGAATTTACTTTTCATCTCGTGAAAAGCTTTTAATTATTATTGTTGTTCGAGACGCCGCCACGCCGCCATGCGCCATGCCGTCACAGATACAACAACCACTCAATGCGTACCTTGACGTACATCTGTGATATTTTTTTAATGTTCTTAAAGAAGGTGCACTTATATAATTTAGAATCTTTCTAACGGCAAGTTGATAAGATCAAAATTCCTCAACAATTATTTTTTTGAAAATCAGAGCACATCGGCACCTTTAATGTAAGAATGGGAATATTATGGAATTTCATATTATTTAAGAAAATCTATATCTCAATGGATTAAAAATATAAACCGAATATAGCATAACGGCCTAATAATCAAAACCAAACCTTAATTGGCATAACTCTTAAATCAAAAATAATACAAAACTTATTTTATATATAGTTAATTAAAAAAAAATGTTTTAGAATTAAAAAAAACGACAAAGAAGAAACGAAAACATCTTAAATGGCTAGAGGATCAAATATTTTAGCTGCCCAGTTTTTGGCTTTCAAGTATTGTTACATTCCTGGAATGTTGACATATAGACACCGGATTTTAAAAATTCACAATTGTTAAGCTAGTATTAGACGGTCCTTGTAATGTTTCATTGTCGTGACATTCTGATGTCAATATGACGTTGTTGTCTGTTCTAAAAGTGTCACGTCGTGTGATCGTCATTGTTTTGCATGTCATTGCCGTGACAAAAACAATGACAGGCACCATGACACGTCATTTTTGGATCACTGCAGTGACTTATTGCAGTGACCGTGTGATAGCCCTGTCACTGTTGATGGACACCAGTCACATGTAGCCTGTCGCTGCAAGAATTGTGTCCCAACCGTGGCATGGCAGGAATTTCTGCCATGTCATTATTTGTCACAGTTGGGCGTTCGGAGTTAAACACCCTTTTATTCAATAGTTTTGGTGGTGCTATCGGATTTGAAATTTTGCATACCCAAAATATGAGTTGACGACGAGATGGAGAAAAAAGAAAAGAAAAGATTCAAAGGAATTCGCAAAATTTTAACAAAATCAACAAAATACGTATTACCACTAAGAAAACATTTCTGTGAATTGTTTTTTAATTTAAAAAATATTTTAAGCTCGTTCCTAGAATTTTTATTCTCCAACAACGTCAAACGTGTAATGTCAAAGTTTAAAGGCCTCGTCAAACAGAGTTCGTTTTTACGCCGCGTTTCAAGTTTCAACGCCACGTTGAATTGCATACAGCAATACATACCCCAACGCGGTGTCAAAACGCGACGTTCAAATAACTAATCATTTTTTTGACACCGCGAGATTATTTAACGCAACGTTGAGATTATTTTGACGCTGGTTTTAATGCAGCGTTGGAGAACGTTACACAGTGCTGTAAGCAGCGCGTTAAATATTTGAATTTGGTTACATTGAGATAGAACTGTTTGAGAGTTGCCTGTTGTGTGATCGTCATTGTCTTGCATGTCATTGCCGTGACACCGAGACACAAAAATCACCTTGACACACTTTGATGTTCATTGTATTTTGGGACAACAATGCTAGACATAATGTCATTCGTGTGACAGTTACAGCAGCTAGAACCTATTTTGTTGTGACGTCACAGTTTCACGGCAATGACACATTACAAGGACCATCTAATACTGGCTTCAGTACTTTTCTAACCATCCCTATAAAAATGACGCTCTTCAGGAGTGGTTTGTTTTTAAATAACAGCTTAAAGCACTTACTTGTAAAGATTGACAGATTGTTAACATCCTTTTAAGTGAAGGTAATATTTGTGTTGATCTGTTATTTTGCTAAGCGGTTTCTACAGCTTTTGGGTCGTAATCAAATGATGAAAAACCTATTTTCCACGTTGGAATATGTTATACTATAGCTTAAACACCCGATGTTCAAAGGCTTTCGTTTTTATTTTTTTTTTATTTTAATGTAATAAACATTATTAAACGGTGTGGTTTGGAGTCAAAATGGTCCATAAATAAACCAACCAATTCGGTCAATAATTGACAGGATCACTAGCGGAGCTAATGTCAAGATTGCCTGAAAATTTTAACAAAATCGGTCACGACTTTTTGAAGACCATAAATAACATAGATGTGACCACATTAACACATTCATTTTTTATATGATATTTGTTCCGATTCCTAAATCTGATGTCCGTTTTTCTAAATGTATATAGCTGCGGTCAAAATAAAAGTAATGAAATGTAAAGTTATTAAAACATGAAAAACCAAAAATATTTTATTTATCTTATTTATGTTTTGGATCTTTTCAGAAAGATTATTAACAAAAACCTAAACAAAAAATTAAAATTTCAATAGATTGTAATAAGACGAGGCTTAAAAAACTTAAATTTGTCTTGAAAACGGTCGGTCAAAATAAGAGTAGAGTTGCTAGATAAGGTCTGAAATATGTAAGAAAAATATCCGACTTTCTTCAAATTCTTTAAAATTACTGATAGGTGATAACTCTTTAAACATTAATATAATTTGTTGCGTGTTAGGTGAGTTTTGTTTTTTATCAATGGTGCAGCGGTGTTACATGGAATCAATCAGTTTTTGGAACCTATATACGGATATTGATGGTGCTTTTATTACAAATTTCTACGAACCATTTCATTTTCGCCACTAAAAGAAATTCCGCTTTAAAGTCAACAACTCCAGCGTACAAAGCCAAAACAACGCAGAAGTGGCTAAGGGTCAATATCCTTGGCTTTATAGCAGCAGAAAATTGGACATCGGTAAGTCCAGATCGGAATCTATAGGATAATGTTTTGTGGTTAGAATTTGAGAACATGGCCTGCAAGACTTCCCGCAAAAATTTGGAAATCCTTAGAACAGCATTAAACAGAGCATCATCCACCAATCGAGATTGAAACCGTACGTGCTACAATAACCCAATGACCATACCGTTTGAAAGCTTGTTTTAAAGCAAAGGACGGTCATTTCGAGTGAATCCAATATTGTGTTCTAGTAAATGAAATAATTTTGAAAGAAATATGTTTATTTGTTTTATTTTTATAGCGTTTTATATTTGTGACAGAACTTATGGCAACAATTATACCTAGTAACCTTCATATTTGTATGTGTAAAGAAATAATTTTAACTTTTAAAACTTTAACAACTTGATATTTTCTGTTTCTCTTACGATATTGTTTGGTATTGGAAAACTTATTTCTTTTTAGATTTTAACTGTATAGGTTGAATTTTCTTATAGAGTGAAGCCAGCTATGGGTTTCTTATTTAGTCTTTCTTCAGTCCCGCGAGCTTATTTGTCTTCATCATCTAGTCGGATGATCTTTTTGATTTTTCAATATTTTGTTTTCTTTGCGAATAAAATTAACTTCTTTTTTCTACCAAGAGTTGAAAAAGTAAGTGCATTCCTTTCGACAAGTCTTTTGCGGAACTCATTTTTGTCATCCTCGTCCTCGAGGCTTTTTGTTTTCGCACTTGCTGCTGTCGCCCTGTCGGGTTCGGAGGACTTATCTACCAGCAATAACTCCCAAATTTCGTGAGGGCGTTTATTAAATGGTAACGTGAAATAAGGCCGAAATCAAAATTTGGCCTTATTTCGCTTTAAGAAACGCTACCTGCTGCTTTCTGCAACTATTGGATTTGAAGTAGGTGCGAAGTTGCACATATATGCAATCGCTTGTACCCAACCTCGCACCTATTCCAGCTCCATTTATAGAAGTCCGAAATTTATTCTCCGAAAATTTAATTTACTGGAATTCAACCCACCACTTAACTAAAGGACTGATTGATATAAGCTTCTCAATAGTAGAGTTTATAAAATCATTCCCTAGTTGAAACAGCATTGCAATTCTTCACCTGAAAAAGTTAAAATAAAATTCATTTTTGATGATTCCTCCAACAACCGTACAAACCCAACATTAAATTAGTTTACCCAATCTTGACGGTGACTTCTCAAGCTCTTCCTTTCTTTCCTTTCATTTCCGTTTAATATTCACTCGGCTGCTATTTGACTTGTTCACCTCATTCAATTATTTAACATTCTCCACTAACATTGTGTCTTCTCAAGGATTTGCCGAAGAATTTGTTTACAATACGTTCCATCGTTTGTTTGGCTTTCAGCTTAGAGTGTTTACTTTCTGTTTGCCTTTTGTGGAAGAGCGAATATTTCAAAGGAAGACACTCCTTGTGGGGAAAATAAAATTTAATTCTTTGTTTGTTAATAATAAACGTATACAGACGATGTAGCTAATAGATTTTTGTTTTGTATTTTTTTTTTATTTCAGATGCGCCTGAGAAAATCTGCAGAAATGACAAAGTCAACGACAACGATAGCCATGCCGATGGTGGTCATCGTCCTCGCAGCCGCCGCCATTATGCACCACCCTGTTATGGGTCAATCGAATTACGCCTCGCATGCCAACAACGTTGAATACCAAGGCGAAGGACTGCCAGAGGAGGCGACTCTCGATGGAAAGGTATGCGAAACAGAGATATCAAATCTTTTGTAACGAGAAAACTAAAGTGCTTTTGTGGTGCACGATGCGCGAACATCAAGTGCAAGGCTTCCAACATTCGAAGCATAAAATCGTTGAAAGGGCATACAATTTTGCCCCAGGGTGTGCCCATATTCATTAAAATTTTCTCGCAAAGCATAGATGTAAAGTGAGGAGAGGTTTGCTTGCTCGGGCAAAAATATTGTGTTTCAGTTTTTTTTTTTATTATTATTATTTGAATTATTGCGTGGTCATAAAAAAGGACGAGTTTTTTGTTGATGGTTCGTTGGGTGATTTAGGTGTTAGAGGCAAAGAAATATTTTGTTATGTGGTTGTAACACGACATGCAGCGATCATCGGTTGGTTTTATTATTATTGTTATTACTTAAATTAATTCTTTTTGTTATGAACACACATATGCACACATATCAATTTAAGCCGACAAAAAAACCTATACAAAACCCTCCACCAGGATATCGTGAGATATAAATGTATACCAACTATGATTTGGAATTTAAAGAGTCTACTTTTTTCATTTAATGTGGAAATACTAAGGATACTTCATTGTTGTCGATACGAAGTAGAGTAAAATTCATTCTGCACTTAATCCAGTTTTGAATCAAGACCAATTACTAAAGCCTTTGAACCATTAGTTCATTCTATAACTAGCGAAATAATTTTCCGCCTGAAGTAAGGCCGCGATTCCATTTGCAAATAAACTCGTGGAAGTCTTGCAGAAATTTCTTGCAGTATCGTTTACATTGTCATATGATTTCGTGCAATTTCTTCTGCAATGAATATCTACTCTCATGAACTTTTCCTTATGGGGATTGCGAATAGAGTAGAAGTTGGATGTTTTTTAATACTGATTCTGTCTAACTGATTTCGAAAACTAGCTTTTACTTTAAGTTTGCAATTTTTCTTTTCCTTTATCAAAGCAAAAAAGTCAGTTTTATATACTAAATAGATTTTGAGTTTTAACACATATCCATTTGTGAACGTAAAAAGTATCAAAGTATATGGATATACAAGCGTAAGAAGTATAAAAGTGTAGAAGTATAGAAGCTTAGAATGATAAAAATGAAGAAATATAGAAGAATAGAATTATAGAAGTATAGAGGTATAGAAACATAGAATAATAAATTTATAGAATAATAGAATTTTAAAAAAATTAGAAGAATAGAAATATAAAGAAAAGACAAATGAAAGAAGAGAAATAAACTATCAGGTTTTCCAATAGGGACTTGACTTGACTTAACTTTGAATTTAATTTGTGAACACATCCTTTCACTAATTATCAAACCGTCATTGTCAATTTATTCAGTAAACTCAACATTTTCATCATAGTGAAGTACACGAGCAAATAACGTCTGCAAATTATAAAAAAAAATTAACGAAATTCAGAGTCCGTGGCAGCAACTTTAAGAGCGTTAAATTGTTGAATTTCATCGCAAAATCATCTTCAGTGACGAAGTTCATTTTTGGCACAATTGGTCGGTATAAAATTTACAATATTGTTTCATGAATCACCACTCACCCACAAAAAATAACAGTTTGGTGCGGTCTGCATGCCGGCGACGTTATTGGGCCATCATTTTTCGTCGACGATAACGATCGTCCGTGAGCACAAAGAATCTACCGTTGCAAACGTGCCCGTGGTGGCCATATGAACGAAGTCGAGTTCCATTCATAAATATTTTGATTGTACTTCAAGCCGATAATAAAGTTTTTGAAATATCTCAAATGGTTTGCGTTTTATTAAAAAAGAAATTGTCAAGTCCTTTTTCAAAAACAAAGATGTATAAAGTTATTGAAGTATAAGTATAAAAGCATAGAAGTGCAGATGTATATACTTAGAGGAGTACAGAAGAATTAAAGTATAGAAGCATAGAAGTATTGAAGTATAGAAGAAATATAAGATTATAGAAGTGAAGAAGTACAGGGATCCCGGTGTTAAATTTATGTTTTAAAACGTTCATATCACGAATAGTTTTAAGCAGGGCCGGCCGATTTTACTCCCATTTGAAACTTTTTGAATGCGGATTTATTAATTAAAAAGTCACAGTGGTCAGGAGAGCATAGCATAGGGAGAAATAGCCAGCTGCATTCGTCCCCTTAAAAATTTTAACCGTAATACTCGTCTCGTAAGGAATGCTAATCAGTTCACCCTCGAGCCCAATTTCGGACGCACCGCGAAATATAGAAATTCTTTTTTTTATCCGAACAACATAAATTTGGAAGAATCTCCCCGGTGGGGTTTGGTAATGTCTTTGCTAGTCGAAACAAAAAATGTACTTTCCTCACCATTGTTAGCACATATTGAACAAGCATTTCCTCAAATCAATATGAAAAACCTTGTATTTCGACCTAGCTTAGAGTTTACTAAAGTTCCAATACCAGTGATCTCTAGATCTTACCATCTCAGTAGTTTTTCTTAGTCTCCGGATCCCAATTGGTCCTCAAGTTCAACTTATTTTATAAGTATTATCTTTCAGGATTACAAATAAAACAAATAACAAATAACGACATTGGAACTGCCAATTTTAATTGCAAAACTATAATTTATTCACAAAAAGAAAAAAATTAGAAGTCAGTTGGAAAAACGACAAAAAACCATAACTATTCCTCACTTAAGTCCCATCATCCATCATCAGATAAATTAAATAAAAAAAATCTCTGAAAAACCATCCATCATAATTCGAATGGTATCACGGCCGAAGACATACCCAGCCATTCCGTCTTTTGTGAGAATCCCAAAGAGTTCAAGGATATTTTATCAGTTCCATATCGATTTTCAGAAACATTTCCAATACCACAAATACTCAATACTTAAAAGATACGCATAAAAGCCATCATCAACATTTTCATTGCTCCCAGATGGGATGATTTAATAATGATCTATTCACAATTTATTTATTTTTTTTTTTTGGTTTTCTTTGTATGGAAATTAATAATAAGAGTTCTCTAGCTCATTATACAGCCAGATCCAGAGGCAATAGAATCTCCTGCCATCGCCCTCGCCACCCAGTTCCATCTGTAATACGGAAAGCTTACGAGTGGCGTGAAAAGTACAAAACACCAACCAACAATAGACATTGAAGATAGAACCTCAAAGTCATAATGATGTCTATTGTTCTTGAGATTGATGGAAACACTGGAGGGTTGTGGGGCTATTGAAGTGTTGTCATGCAAAAATGGCGTTCAGATGAGTACGTGGGTGGAGATTACAGAAATATTATAAAATTTGCATAGAAAATATTATTTATGTTGGTATTTTCAATTCACTCACGTGAAACTTGTTGACAACGTTCGCTTCGAGAGGGCTCTGGTGTCTGGTGGACCATTGCAAGCCAGGTTGTGAGGTAATCGTAATGTTGTTATAGGTATTCCTATCACGTTTCTTTGGACTTTTCATGGTGGGTAATCTATTGAAGTGAATGGAATTAAATAAAGAATGCTTGGCGTTCGTTTGATTCTTTCCGGCTGTCTTTGACGATCATAGTCACATCATCGTCGTGGAGGAGCCTTTCGAAGAAAAACGATGATGGCTTACTTTTTTTTATTGGTTTAAGGTTTTCTTACCTTGAATTTAAGAGAATTTACTAAACTAAACGGATTTTCCAAGACAAATGTTTTTTGCTGTCGAGCACATTTTGGAATCTTAATCGTTAGTGAAATAAACCATTAAAATGGATCACCATGAGCAAGGAAGAACTTTTTCTCGTATCGAGTCTGTTATTTGCAAGCGAAGTACTGGAATAATTTCTTTTTAATTGTTGCATGGCGGTGTAATAATGGCTGGGAATAAAGATAGATGTTACAGCAATTGGTGATTAAGCAAATTGGTTCAGTTTTCCAAAGGAAGTAAGAGGTTGATTCTATTTGCTTGAAGCTATTAATTATTTGTAGTCTTAATGCTTGTAATGGGACTTTGCAGCTGCAGTTTAAATTTTGTAGCTTTTGCTTAGTGATTGGTTTTATTTCTCGAGTAAATTCTATGATCTACTCTTGAATCGATTAGTGTTCATAGAAAATGGTAATATACATAAATCCTTTTTAACGATACAAAAAAAATCATTTATTTTAAATTTTAAGGTTGGCCATGATATACGTGAGACACATTCAAACGTCATTCACCTCCGATTTGAACAGGAAACTAAAAACGTTTTGCTCAAAAAAGGAGTTTTCCAAGCTTTCGTTATTGAACCTGATGAAACATAAATTCTCGGTTTGCCTATGTATGTGTTATGCTTATTCGAAAATAAAAACCAGCAGAGGTCTATCCCCCATTTCATGACTCCTAATGAGTTGAAGCGAATTATACCACAGAGGGTCCTTGAGCATTTCCTTATTACTGCATCCCACTAATCGACCATGTAGCCTTCAATGTTTTGACACTAATCAGCATGATATTATTTTCTTTTTAATTGTAGAATTTCGGGCATAGTTTTCTGGTTTTGACACAGAACTCAACGAGTTCCTTTTCTTGTTTGTCTCTGTTTTTTAGTCTGATTATTGTTTGAAATTACAAAGTGGAATTTGTACCAAAATCTGTCTTGCTTTTTTGTTTCCTATAGTACACCAAGAGAGTATAATGTTGCGCTGAGCACCAAATACCTGTGAGACTTCTCCAAAGTCAACTGATTTCTGAAAAGATTTCCATAGTACAAATATCGGTCTAACTATCGCTATCCATATTATGATGATTTCAGAACTAAGTCCCCAAGTTTTACCGATCATTCTGTTACAAGCCTAGAGTAAGCTACAATTACCTTTTAACCCCTTTCTTTATCGTTAAGACTCCAAGTAAGTTTTTAATCAAGAACAACTTGGCGTGATCTGTCGTTTTTAGTAGAATTTTTATCATTGACGGCATTTTAAAATCCGATATTTATTTTATTTAGGGGCCATTTTCGTTTTTGTGCAAATTAATCGTCCCCAACAACGAAGAACCTTTAACGGTATTTGAGTTTGGGTTTGTGTCATAATAGGATACCCTTGAAAGCATTCGTTTCATTAAATTTAATGCTCGATAGAAAATAGTGTTTCGATTAGGTTTTTGACAAAATGTCTCCAATGCCTTGACACACTTGGTTAATATTTATATAGCTCTTTTCATCGTTTTATGAGTGCTGTAAAAAGCTAAGGTCATTCTTAGCTTAATAGATTTGCGACCCATTAGTATTCTTCCCAGTTTGTTAAAGGTCTTCTAGAAAATTCTTACGTCCAGTCTAGATTTAATTAACTGTCCCCAGTGTAATCTGGTTTCCTTGAACAACATAGCTGTCAAACTACCATGATAAAAATCCTTGACGACATAAAGGTTCAATATGGTCTAGAGTCTATATGTCTATATAGATAATTTGAATGTTCTCTGTTAACTAGATTTCACCATGATTTACTTTGCCAAAAGCTAGAAAACTACTTTGACTTTCACGAGTAAGCAGTGCGACTTCTTAAGAATTATTTTTGTAGCGGTAGCCAGGAGGTCAGTCTTTGAATTTGCGAATGGGTGTACCTTAAGGTTCAATTCTTGGACCGTTATTGTCTTGCAATCATAATAACGACCTTGCGAGACTATTCAAATGTGCTCATACACCTAAATACGCATGCTGTACTATAGTATAAGTATATATAAGTTGCCGTGTAGACTTAATGAGGACCTCACTGCAATTTCCAAATTCATTTTAAACTTAACTTCGCAAAGACCCAATTTATTACAATTTTCAAAAAGAACACTGATACCTCTCTTCCACACAAAATTATGCATAGCAAAGTATCTTTCTAATTATTAGAAAAACATAGACCAAAAAGGTCCCCGCAACTAGATTACGAAACTCTCTTATGTCAATATGTGAATTAAAAGTAAAATAAATGCTTTAAATTTAGAAAATATAATTCCAAAAAGGAATGAAATAATATGCACGACTGGATCCCACGTACATGCTCATATGGATCATATGGATATGTCACACTGTAGAATAAAATTTAAGAAAATTAAAGTGAACATCAAAGCATTTATTCGATTTTTGTGACTTTCGATTGTTTGAATGAATTACGTTAAATTGTATTGGGTGAAATAGTTTTAATGCCATTTTATTTCTTTAAGAAATGTAAAAAAAAAAACAATATTGATTTTTCAAAAAAAAAAAATTAATTATTAAAATACAAAAAAGCTAAAAAAAAATGAATAAATGCGTAATTACATAGGCTATTTACATCTTCTTGAATATCAATTTTGATAGTAATCGGATCACCAGTTTTCGAGAAAGGCGTAGACTAAAAAAACGGTCCTATGAGAGATAGCTTTTTAAGCCCACCATATATTTTTTTTTCACCAAACATAACATAGCGGTTATATGACAGGTACCGTTAATTTCAATAATTTCAAAAAACACCTCTGTAGAATGTCAAAATTGAAGACGATTGGCCTAACCGTTTAGGCTACAGCATTGTATATAGAATCTATAGTACTACCATCTAGTTTAGCGAGATACTGCCGTAATAGCGCTGCAATAGTTCTTGATATGCATTTGTATTGGTTTTGGAGAGTAGAAAGAAATATAGTGATAATAGAGTAGGTTGTATGTATGTTATATTTTCAGAAACGCATGAGTTAGAATGTTTACAAGCATTTGCAGGAATAATGAATAATAAGTTCGAGTGAAAGGTTCAAAAAGTGACACTAGACCATATGGTATGGCCGAGTAAGGGAAACAAAAATTAATTGATTTCCCTTTGTTTTTTCGTAAACAAACCATGATTGTGCGTCTTCAAATATTTTTTGGATTTTGCATTTTTCAAGAAATTTTGTTATTTCTGTATTTTCTGTATTTCTTATACCAAAATCAATTACCAATGTTGCCATATTCGGATTTGACTGTTAAAAGGTTTAATGTATATATATTCTTCAATTTCGAAAGCTAGTTAAATATAACACTGGTGCCGATTGGTACTATGTTGTTGGACAATAGTATTTTTGGTACTTTATTTTTAGTACTTATTACTAGAATTTAGTACTATCGTAGTTTTGGTACTATATTTAGTAGTATATTTAGTACTAAGTAATACATTTAGTACTAGATTTAGTACTTAGTTGTAGATTTAGTATTATATTTTTGTAGTCAGTAGTGGATTTAGTATTATATTTAGTAGTTAGATGTATACTATATTTTTTTACGTGATAAGTGAATATACTCTAAAGCAATAACAAAGTTACAAACATATGCAAACAATGTGTTTTATTTGTAAAATAAGTAACTAGGTAGGTACTTCCACTCAAATTAAATGTTTGCAGACTTAAAAAAATTGATATAATAATCAAACATGGTAACCATTTAAAATTATTCAAAAAAACCAAACCAATAATCAAATTTCAGTAAAAATCGGTAAAATGGTAAGTTTCATCATGTTGCCGTATTGTATAAAAAACCCACCCAAAAACAATGTATTTTCAAGTTATAAATGAAAACTCCTCACACCATTGTCTAAATTTCTATCTTCCATTCTCTCATTATCAGAAATTGACAAAGAAATAACACGAAAAAGACTTGATAATTTGCTTCCCTCTGACTGCTAACACTTTATATACATACATTTTTCCCGTTCTGTCAATTTCTAACGTTGCATATGTGTTGAATTCATCTCCACGAATTAAAGTCTACATTGAGAAATAGTGAGATAGCGAAACTAGATGGCACTAGGTGAAACACCCATCTTGATAGTACTATAGATTCTATATACAATGGCTACAGTCCAAAATACATCTGTACATACAGACAGACAGATATACAGACATACAGACATACAGACAGACAGATATACAGACGGACAGAATGTTGCCAGTAACTTAAATATGTTTGTCTATCATCGTAATGTCATGCTTGATTGTTATCATTGTATATAGAATCTAGAGTACTACCATCAGGCAGCATCTTGTTTAGAGAGATACTGCCGTAATAGCGCTGCAATAGTTCTTGATATGCATTTGTATTGGTTTTGGAGAGTAGAAAGAAATATAGTGATGAAAGAGTAGGTTGTATGTATGTTATATTTTCAGAAACGCATGAGTTAGAATGTTTACAAGCATTTGCAGGAATAATGAATAATAAGTTCGAGTGAAAGGTTCAAAAAGTGACACTAGACCATATGGTATGACAGAGTAAGGGAAACAAAAATGAATTGATTTCCCTTTGTTTTTTCGTAAACAAACCATGATTGTGCGTCTTCAATTATTTTTTGGATTTTGCATTTTTCAAGAAATTTTGTTATTTCTGTATTTTCTGTATTTCTTATACCGAAATCCATTACCAATGTTGCCATATTCGGATTTGACTGTTTAAAGTTTTAATGTATATTTCGAACGCTAGTTAAATATAAAACTGGTGCCGATTGGTACTATGTTGTTTGTACAATAGTATTTTTAGTACTATGGGTTTAGTACTTAGTACTAGAATTTAGTACTGTCGTAGTATTGGTACTATATTTAGTACTAGATCTAGTACTAAGTAGTATATTTAGTACTAGATTCAATACTTAGTAGCATATTTAGTACTAGATTTAGTAGTTATTAGTAAATTTAGTACTATATTTAGTAGTAAGTAGTATATTTAGTACTAGATTTTGTGACGTGATAAGTGAAGATACTCTAAAGCAATAACATAGGTACAAAACTCTACAAACAATGTGTTTTATTTCTAAAATAAGTAACTAGGTAGGTTTTTCAACTCAAATTAAATTTTTGCAGACTAAATAAAAATAAAATAATAATCGAACATGGTAACCATTCAAAATTGTACAAAAAACCAAACCAATATTCAAATTTCAGCAAAAAATCGTTTAAAACGGTAAATTTCATCCTGTTGCCATATCTATAAAAAACCCTAATAAAAACAGTGTATTTTCAAGACAGAAATGGAAACTCCTCACACCCCTGTCTAAATTTCTATCTTCCATTCTCTCATTATCAGAAATTGACAAAGATATAACACGAAAAAGACTTGATAATTTGCTTCCCTCTGACTGCTAACACTTTATATATGTACATCTTTTCCGTTCTGTCAATTTCTAACGTTGCATATGTGTTGAATTTATCTCCCCGAATAAAAGTCTACAACTAGACGAAACTAGATGTCGCTAGGTGAAACACCCATCTTGATAGGATATAGATATATACGATGTCAAAAATTTTTTTTGCACAAATGAATAACTTGCATTATAGTACCTATAATCGCAAGTAAAAACAGCCGAATAGAAGAATCATGTAAAACAAGATCTTTTTGACCAACACAATTTTTTTTCTTCCCGGTCGTATTTTCGTTAATAAACAGTGTTTTGTTTCAAAAAAAATAGAAAAATATTACCTAAATTGTCAATTTTCAGAAAAAAAAACATTTTTTTGTCAATAGAATACCATTATAGGTAATATTTATGCATTCATAGAGAAATATATTTGAGTTACTGGCAAAATTCTGTCCGTCTGTCTGTTTGTCTATTCGGATGTATTTTGGACTGTAGCCTAAACGGTGGGGCCAATCGTCTTCAAATTTAGAACTTAACTTTGACATTCTACAGGAGGGTTTTTTGAATTTTTTTTAGCTCAAAAATTAACGGTACCGTTATGTAAAAGCTTATTTTCACAAAAACGGCTCCAAGAATTTTTATTTAATATGGTGGGATAAAAACGGTACTCCCATTGGACCGGATTTTTTTCTTTGACTTTTTCGAAAACTGGGGATCCGATTACTATCAAAATTGATATTTAAAAAGATGTAGGTAGCCTCAGTAATCTAATTTTTTTTCGAAAACTTTTTTATGTATATATAATAATTTTTATAATTTTTTTTTTGAAAAATCAATATTTTGAAAACTGGCAAGTGATTTTTTTTTAATTTTGTGTGTTATTTTTGTGCATAAGTTTGTATTCTTGAATTATTTTTTTTATTTTTTTTAAAAAAGTTGTTATAAAAATGTTTTATTTAAAAATCGCTCCTACATTTCCTGAAGACATAATATGGCGTTTAAATTATTTCACTCAAAACATTTAACTTTATTTACTTTACTTTATTCGAACAATTAAAAG
Source organism: Platycheirus rosarum (assembly GCA_963971375.1). NCBI lineage: Eukaryota > Metazoa > Arthropoda > Insecta > Diptera > Syrphidae > Platycheirus > Platycheirus rosarum. The sequence continues at coordinate 56,904,440 of OZ020508.1, read as the reverse complement.
TCAGAAAAATCGAATAAAATGTTAAATTCAATTTTCTTGGATTTTATCTAAAATGTGACCCCACATATGAGCAAGTACGTGCGATCAGAACCAACTACGGCCTTTCTTTTTTCCTGTTGCAAAGTTCATCAGAATTTGTTCACCCGGTTAGTTTTACAAAAAAAACCTCTGGCTTATAAGATATTATATGTACGAAACAGTTCTATGGTCGCATAATGAAAGATGCAACCCATCCGTGGTGATTTATAAGTACGGAAGTAACATAGTTGATAGCGCTTTTAATCCGTTCTTCCCATAAAATTTATGGTATAATTGAGGAATCTGATAGGTTGTCAGTAAAGTAAAGGCACACCAAGGGAAGTGAGAATTAACTAAAAGCTCTACAGTCTTGTTACAAGATTCTGTCCTAGTCCCTATTTACATTTTTAATAGATCCAAAAGCCATTGGCTCTTCAGTAAGGACATTTTTGAGCCTAGTTGATTTGACAGATCCATTTGATGGCATACAATAATATTATTCATGAAAGTTAGTAACTTTGAATACCTACTTTTCTTTACTTTACTTTGGCGTATAACTATTTATAAGAAGTACTGAGAATTGGATGGGATTCACTGCGAAACTTATTTATTCACTAGCTGTCACCCGCGACTTCGTCCGCCTGATACAGGAAAAACGTCATTTTCGCTAAATTTTCATTTCAGTGCTACCTATGGTGCTTAACTTTTACAACAGGCTTACTTTTTTATTATTTGTATTTTTTTTATTATAAGATATTATGTATTATTATTTCATTTGGTTATTATAAAAATATAGTATGGTGTGGTTTTCAGTCAAATCGTTCTAAGATAATAATTTTCGAAAAATAAGCAAACCCAGCGCAACCTACGGGTAATTCAAATAGCTTTAGTTATTCATTTCAAAATGAGCTCACTGCCTGTGATAGTCTCATCAAAATCCATCCATAAATAAGTATTAAAAAAAAAACGACACCAGCGCCACCTAGTGAGTAATTAACAAAGCCTAAGTTACTCCTTAGGATATCAGCTGCCTGCCATTGAAAGCCCCGTCGAAAACGGTGCAGCCGTTGCCAAAATTTACACGGAACAAACAGACAGAAAGACAGACAGACAAAAAATTTGCAAATGGTGTTTTTGTTATAAGTACTGTATGTGTATCCTTTCGTATAAATACATCAAGTAAAAAGCTGTTATTTTGATTTTAAAAACAGACACTTAATTTGTATTTATGTGTATAGATGTATATATGTAAATCAAGCTGATCTACAAATTGAAAACTGATTCTATACCTAAAAACCTTTTCCGAATGTAGATCCGATGGGATTTCTTTACCTTAATTTTTGAAATTTATTTGTTTTTTTAATAAAATTATAGTATTTAATAAAACAAAAACATTTTAGGTGACTAAGCTTGATGATCTAAGTCCAATTATTTTCCTGAATCGCACCAAAGCGGCCTTGAACTGCGCAGCTGGTTCCATGCAGGTATGCAACTTGAAGCCTTCATCGTTGGCTCTAATATCCGAACATTTTCTTTTGTTTAACAGGTGGGTCTCAAATTCAACGAGCCATTCTTTGGCATTGCTTATGCTGATTTCGATAGAAATAGTGCTTGTCAGGTTCTTGGAAAAGGAGAACTCAGCTACAACCTTGAACTGCCATTAAAAGGATGTGGAACTAAACAAGTAGGTTATATTTCATAAACAAAGAACCTTGTGTTTAACATTGAAACAAAATCTCAATTTTTAATTCTAGGAACCACAACGTGTTTTCACAAACAATATTGTTGTCCGCTTTCATCCAGGTCTTGAAATGGACGGTGATGAAATAATAACCATAGTTTGCCGATATCCACCTCCTGTTCCGTCCATTCCACCAGGCTTGCCAGCTCCAATGTATAACTTTGCCAATATATTTCTTAAATCATCCTTAATAACAATTATTTTTTTTTCTTTTTATAGTTTAAATGAGCTTGTAACCGGAGCAGTTGTTGAGCCTCCACTAAAGGGCATTCAAATTCTAATGATAATTTGTGGAATAATGTTCTTGACACTGTTGCTTCTTGGTTTGGCTGTATCTTATTACTGCCTTCGTCGAACACCTATTCCGATTGTTCGACGGCTTCCGATGTCAATGGGAAGTGGTTCGGAAATTACTAAACTTAGTGATAGCAGCCTAGGAAATCTATCGAACTTTGAAGTTCTTAAAATACCAAGAGCTCATGCTGCACTTGCCGCCGTCCACAGCTCTTCGGGAAGTGAAGGTGTTCTCATCCCATCAGATTATCCCAGTGAATCGCATTCAGAAATTGAAGAAATCGACACAAGGTATGTTTTCTTTTTTATAAAAAAAAAAAAAAAAAAAAAATAGAAGTAAAAATTTAATCATTTTAACAGGTCATTGCCATTTAGTTCGGCTGGAAGTTTTGAAAATCGAGCTTTTGTTCAAGAAACTTCAAGCATTTACAGTGAAAACTATGGACACACACAAGAGTTCCAGACATCTAATGCTGTTACTACCACTGTTCCACGTCTCCCTATTGCAGCCAAGGAATCATCACCTAAGTTTGACGTACAAGTGCGAGTGAAAAAGTCTCCACCTCCACCTCCATCACCAGTGACATCTGATACAGAAAGCGTTGCTACTCTGCGCCATGAACGCAACAATCTGTCAACTATAATGGAAACACACGAAGACCGTGAGAGCGTCATAACAATGGATTCCCTGCCTCATGATAATGCACAAAGCCAATTCACTTATGTTCCTGAACTACATGCTGCCCCAAAACCTGAACTGCCACCACAACCAGTGTTCTCGGTCTATACCAGAACTCATCATGAGCTCAATCCACGCCAAGAGACTTGGTCAGAAGATTACACTGATGGACAGGCAGCCAGTGAAACTCGAAGTGTTATATCCATTGAGTCGGACGTTAATGATATGCATTCTGTTGGCGAATTAGTGGACACATCACATTACTTCGAAACCCAATACCTGCCTGAGCCTCCGATTGTTGTCAAGAAACCTCAAATTTCATCGCATACTGTTGATGATGTCTTCCTGCGAACAATCACTGAAAAGAAGACTATCGAAGATATTGAGAGCCATAAGCGACGAATCACAGAATACAAGCCACGACCAGTACCAGATCCAACATGGGATGTGACCATCCGCAACTATCCCAGTGAACGGCAACAACAGCAATGGGAGAACTTCTCGGATATCTCCAGTGCTTCTGGAATGACTTTGACACCTAAAATGGAACGATCCACTTTAAGCATTCCACCACCGCAACATATCGAAGAGACCGGAAAACAATTGACATCACCTCAATTGGTTGGCAATATGAAACCAATTGAAATTCCACCAGAGGACAAAGCAGTTCCCAACTGGGATGTTCTTATTCGAGTTTTGGAAGAACCACAGGAAATTATGCCCGATATAATTGATGATACTAGTTCGATCCAATCAAGTGTGCACCCCTTGGTCCATCATATAAGCTACGATGACAAGGCTAAATGGAAGGAAATCATCACCACAGACTCATCTCTGCGAACAATGCTAACTGAAGCTGTCATCAGGGAAGACTTTGAACGCATTCGTCAAGATACCCGCTATGAGAGAATTTTCGAGCCACAAACCTGGGATGTGATCATAAGAATTCTAGCGCCACCAGTTGATGACAGCTCTGATGAACCAGCAGCTATGAGGCGTTCAAAGAAGAAAGAAGCATGGGACACACGATCCCGACGCAGTTCCTTGCCAACACTCTATGAATATGATAGTGATGGAGGATCCAGTGTGCGGACAATAAGAAACGACCCAATTCATCCATCATCTTCTTCGAATAATTCATATCAACCTAGTGGAAGATCACGACGTACTTCAAGGTCTTCTTATCGATCGGATAACATTGACTTCCGTTCCATGTCAGAGATGACAGTCGATTTTGCTCGTCCTGATCATTTGGACAACATGTCTGATGCAAGCTCATTCTATCCAAATCAATATTTTGGTGATGAGGACTCCTATGATCGACGATCATTTAATCGGTCAATTAGCCATCCCAGTTTGGCACGATCAGCTAGTGAATTTACCGAACATTGGGCCGCTCCAGATAATTCGGATACGTCTTCGCCAGAAACAACTCCAAAATCTAGAAGATCTCAACGTTTGGCGGTAAGATTTTAATTATCGAAACGTCAAATCAGTGAAACATTTAGAAAATATCTGTTTACTTTCGTAAATCATTGTTATAAAACAAATTGTGTATTCTTTTTTTCAGACAACATTTCAAAGCCGAGGTTCAGCACCAGCTCCGCCACCACGAGCTGGACGAACTGTAACTGAGACTCAAAGCCAATATATTGAGTCCCATACAAGTACGTTCCACGCCGAGAACAAGGCACGTCCTCGTGAATGGTAGGAATTATCATAAAAACTAAAACGAACGCAGATATAACATGCGCATAAGGAACCGTATTAACCTAAACCAGATTCCTGATTCCAGATTATATGTACATGGAATATAAGAATGATCTGTGGTATAAAATAACATATCACTGCTTGCAAATAGTCAAATTAAGGTTTATCCCATTAGTTAAAAATCTAAACAAAAAAAACGAAAAGCTTATATAATTACCTAAAGTAAATAAAAAAAATACCTGGGAAATTCCTTTTTTTGTTATTCCAATATCAATAAAAAAGTGCCAATTATGCAGGTGTTTCTTAGTCTTTAAAACACCCTATGTTTTTTAATTATAAATAAAAATCTAGAACTTCAATTCCGCAAATAATATTGATTGAAAGAAATGTTCTTACTTTTGGCGTTTTTAGCGATTTTTCGAAAACAATTTATGTTTTCTTTACATTAAGACATTCTTTTACAATATTAAAGATCTAATTGGTTGATGAAACGTTAGTTTTCTTAGTTTTCGAAATATTTGTGAATTGATAAATAAATCTAAAAAAAAACAGTGTGAATGAAATATTAAAATATTCAAATAAATTCTCAAAAACACTGCCCTGTCTTAAGCATAACCACATAATCACACTAAGATCATACTAAAGAAGTAATGAATGTCTTAAGTATATTTTTTTTTACAAAATAAGTTTTTATATAAAAAAATTAAATGTTGGGTAGATAAATTGAAATGCATTCTTAATATTTAGAAACAAAAAAAAAGTTAAAAAATAACATTAAAAACCAAGTAAACTTGCCAAAATTCATTGAATATGCCAATCTAGAAAAAAAAACATTACAAACTTCTGTTTTCATAAAAGTTTTCAACCTTTTTCATAAAGTTTCACAATTTTAATATTTTTTGTGAAAATCTGGAAAAGGTTGATCCAGAAAATACAAAATGTAAACAGCACTTTTAAAATTTAAATTAATAAATAATAAAAAAAAATAAAATGGGGTTAAGTTTAATTAATATTAAAATATAATTAAATAGAAAAAAATACTAAAACTCAAGCATTTTAAATGCAAAAACTTTTTACTTGTATCTACTCCTAATTTTTAGGTGGAGGGACTCAATTGCAATTTCCAATAATAATTTAAATTAAATATTTCTATTTCATTTCATATTTGTTATAAAATACTCTCGATTAATATAAGAATTTAAAGTTTTAACGAAACAAAAAAAAGAAGAAAATAACCCGATTTTAGTTAAATTGTACAGAACAAACTCAAATTTGTGAATTAATGTTTAAACAAAAAAAAAACAATAAGCTGAATGAAAGTGAGTAGATATTTTGTGAAGGAAAACTTAAAAGATATTAATATTTTTTAAGTGAGGGGTAAGAAACGAAGGTATTGCGATTTATTATAAGGAACATTAATAATGTGAACTCATAACAAATATAATAAATTACTAACTAAAACTTTCTGTGTTTGTCTTTCTTTTTACTTGCGGTTATAGGTACAATAAGGTATGTTTAGGATTCGTGAACAATAAAAGTATTTAAATAATAATGAATCACGACATTACGATCATAGAGAAAGAAGCCTAAAAAAGCTAGTGAGAAAAAATGTCTGTCTGTCTGGCGTCTGTTTGTGTAACGATCTACAGCCTAAAGGGCTGGGATGATTCCCTTCAAGTTTGGTGTGTGTTGTTGTTTTGGCATTTCTTAGAGGGGAAATCGAAATTATTTTTAAAGTGCTAAGAATAATGGTATCTTCCATATAACCGTTAAGGAAAAGCTTAAATTTCTCGAAAACGGCTCCAACGATTTCGACGACAATTTTTGTGATTTTTTTTGTAGACAATTTAAATTTCAATTTATTAACTATGATATTGCATATACAATGGTAATATAACAAGCATTTTTTAATAATATATAATATATATAATAGTAATAATTAATATTACAAAAATTACAAAAAATCAACAAAATTACAACAAAAAAAAATACAAATATACAAATGAATATCTTTATATCAGTGGCAGATCGACGACGGTGGTCCTCGGTTATTTATTGATTAATTATTAAAATTAAAATCGCGACGCGCGTTTCAGGCTAATTAGCCATATGATGGACGCAAGTCCGAAACGCACGTCGCGATTTTAATTTTAATAATTAATAAATAAATGTTATAATTAAATGTTTAAATAAATACTTTAACTTAAAATCGTATTAAAAAGTAAACATTTGTTTTATTTAATAGAATTTTCGTTATTATTTTTCATAAATCTAACAACATGGAGGCGGAAACGAAAACTTTCGGTCACCTGGTTTATTGGATGTAAAAAACTCAAATCTTAACCGATGTTCATGATTCTTTTTTTTAAATGTCCATTTTGACGCAGATTTATTTAACAATTTATTTGTGCTCTAGCACTGAATTTATTTTAAGCTGGAAAAGTTGAAAAAAATTGTTTGTTTTTTTTCTGTTAATTTGTTTTTTTTTTTGCTTAGATTACGATAAAAATCGTGAATTTAATTAAGTGAGGTAAAACAAGCTATAAAGAATTGTTTATAAAAATTTATTTTTTCAACATTCAAAGCCACTTAAAACTATCTGAAATCTGAAATTGGGATATATTAAACATTTTTTTATTGAAAATCCGGCGTAACACAAGAATCATGAAAATCGGTCAAGTTCTTAAGTTTTAAGTTTTTAGCAGAACCGTTTTCATTGACAACCATTTTGTCATCTGCCATATAATTTATCTAAAGATTGGTTTGCCATTTTATCATGATTCGACTGAAGCTTTAACAACGCATGCAAATTGTGCAATTTTTTTTTAGAAAAACATGGTTGACTATACGCCAATAAGCAGAACTGCCGTATTTGGAGTGTATATAATCCTCAAGCCATTGTTAAGACGCCACTCACCGCGCCGTAACGTTGAAATCAACATTCACCGTGTTATTGCCGATATATGACCCCAAATGTTTGCTAAAGAGTGGTAGAAAATTGGGCCTCGAAATTGGACTAAATCCGAACCAGCCGCAGGGGCTTCATACCAAAAATCATTTTTAAATAAAAATATCAAAAAATTGTATTCCAAATGAAGTCAATTTTATGGTAATGATGCAGACAGAAGATGCAGAGTTTGTGAAGTTACCCCTTATCGATTTAGTAGAGATAGAAGCTTTGGTCTCGTCTTTGCAATATTTTACATGAAAATGTTTTTGGTGGGAAATCACTTCTTTTTGTAAGCTGCTTAAAAGAATATTTGCTTATATTTTTGTGGGTGTATTTCTCACAATTTTTTTATTACTTATAACAAAGAGTTTTCCTACATCGATTTTCAGACCTCCAGCGTCAAAATTTGAGGAAGTCTCATGCAAACTTTCATCCCCTAATTTGAAGGGGTTGGGAGATTTAAGTTTCAAGTTATATATATTTTTTTTTGTTTTTTTTTACTAAAACTAAGCTTACATACAAAATTTCAGCTTTCTTAGTTAGATAGTTTTTTATATTTCAACAAAATTTCAACTACAATGACAACATATCTCAAGAATTTTGTTTATCTGCAATAAACCAAATCCAAGTTATTCGGGCTTCGAGAAATGGGGTTTAGTACCCTTGCACTTTGATTGGCTCTTCTTGGCGGGGGCACTAATATACGACACTAAGACCCGTTTGCTGATACGATACTTAACCATTTATGTTCAACTTAAGCGCTTATGTGACAGTTTATGCAGGGCAAAAGTAGACCATAAGCCATTCAGTTGAACATAAATATTTAAGTATCGTATCAGCAAATGGGCCTATGATATTATTTCAAAACCAACGCAATAATTACCTTTCTTTATCCTTGTTTGTGAGATATCAAAATGGAAATGCAGGTTTTGTTTAAAATTATATGACTTTCGTAAATTCATTTTAAATTTATTATTGGATAAAAAGAAATCATAAAGCTACAACTAAAAAAGGACATTCCATAACACGCACTCCAGGCACATCAAGTGCATAACAACTTTATAAAAAGTCGACAACAAAGACATTGTCATTGAACCGAAATTCTTCCATCATCTTGAGTATATCTATAGCCACTTATCTCTTTAAGCATCATAAAAAACATCAAAATTGCTCTCAAATAGGGTGTCTGTTAAGTGGTTTCACCCAGCACTACCTGCACGACCCAGGTGTCAAAGGAGGCTCCCTTAGTTAACGATGATGTCGTAAAGTAAAAAAAAGTATATTTTAATCTTGACAATTATTCTTGTTTCTGTGACACAGAATATCCTGGCATTTTTCATAATGGCGAAGTTTATAGTGATACTCCATCAATCTTGACATAAGTTTGAGATTTTACATTTTATCATTCAGCAAAGTCATCGACTTGATGCCATTGATATAAAAGAAGTAAACTAGGTGCAATAAGCTCAGTTTGGAGTTAACCAGTTCTACTCAGGTACATGCATTATGTACATTACATAAGCCTTGAACACAGGGGATAAAGATGATGACATCAAAGATCTTTCTTTCGAGCTGTTGGACAAAACATATGAGTGGTTCAATTTAGCAATTAATACAAAATTTTCTTAGGCGACTTTAACGCAAAGCTGGGAGAGTGGCCAGAATCTTTGGTGATACAGTCGGAAAACACAGCCTATACAACAACACTCAATAAAAAAAATCAGTTTCAGCCTAATTGAATTTGCATCTAGGCGAAATATATTTATAGCTAGAATACAGTTTCCACATCTAAAATTCACAAGTTGTGGAAATTGAGATCTCCTGGTCAATCAACTGCTCCAGTGCCATGCATTTCTGAACTTTTCGACGCCAAAAAACTGCACTGCGTAATCAAACGACTAAAACAACCAAGGAGCCTTAATCTGTTCCGCGGCAATTCAATCACCTCTTTATGGAAAATTTTCCCTGTCTCTCTCAGCATAATTCTTCTTATCCGCCATCAAACTTCCAAATAACATCAACAAAGAGAAAACTTCATCATAAATCAACACCATCTCCAGCGGCTCGGCACCAAAATCGTGACTTTATTGCCAGCTGAACATAATACAGCTTTGGCCGCTAAATCAAATCAGAATAACTTGTTCTCTTTCGATGAAATTAATTCTCTTCTTAGCGAAGTATTATGTAAACTTAGCTCTTGTCTTACAAAAGCAGAGCAGGTCAATGTAATAACCAGTTTGGCTATTAAATATGTGTATAACAACCATGCTGATTAACTCCTTAAAAATTATTACTTGGAATGCTCAAAGTATTCAACATAAATCAATTGAACTTTTTAATTTTATGAATAGAGAAAATATTGATTTAGCCCTTATCATGGAGACTTGGTTAGATTGCAACAAAACTCTCTCTCACTCTGATTTTGCATGCGTTTGGTTTGATAGAACATACTCTTCGGGAGTTGCTGTCTTTATAAGAAAACCATTAATTTCAAAGTTCTAACATCTTTTCGTTTAAAGATCATAGAAGCTCTTGGTATTGAAGTAATTTTATCTGACAATTCTAAATTTAGTATTCTTTCCATCTATTTCCCTGGAGGTAATAGTAGCGCTGAGAAGAAGGCTAAATTAAAGTGTGATTTGCTACAACTCTTAAGACATAGAAACAATATACTTCTAGGAGGTGATTTTAATTGTAGACACCAATCATGGGGTTGTCTCAGAGCAAATATCTGGGGAAATATTCTTCACGATATCCTCGCTTCAAATAGTCATTTTACTCTGTTACACACCCCTGATCCTACATACATTCCTAAGTCATCTTCGAAAAATCCTTCCACCCTTGACCTGTTTCTTACAAATAACGAACAGTTTCTCTCTAACCCAGTAACTTTAAATAATCTGGGATCTGATCATCTCCCTGTTTGTATAAAACTAGATTGTGCAGTGTCAGGAGTGCCTGATAGAAGCTGTTACAATTATAAAGCTGCAAATTGGAATAGATTCAAATGTTTTTTGACCGAAAGCTTAAATTACCACGAAATAACAATTGAAAACGTTAACCAAATTGATACCTACGTGGAACACTTCACCGAAACGATACAAAGAGCAACCGAATTATCCGTGCCTAAGAGAAATATTTCAACTATTCGCAAACTCATTCTTCCAAATCACATTCTTTATTTAATTCGCCTACGTAATTCTGAAAGACGTAAATGGATACGCTACCGACATGATTCCTTCCTCTCAAACTTCAAAATCTTAAACAAAACCATTCAATACGAAATTTCCAAATTTAAGAACAAACAGTGGGACTCTCATTTATCGAGTTTTGATAAAGCTAGTAAACCGTTCTGGAAAATAACAAAAGTCATAAACAAAAAAGGAAGGAAAGCTTAAATTACCACGAAATAACAATTGAAAACGTTAACCAAATTGATACCTACGTGGAACACTTCACCGAAACGATACAAAGAGCAACCGAATTATCCGTGCCTAAGAGAAATATTTCAACTATTCGCAAACTCATTCTTCCAAATCACATTCTTTATTTAATTCGCCTACGTAATTCAGAAAGACGAAAATGGATACGCTACCGACATGATTCCTTCCTCTCAAACTTCAAAATCTTAAAAAAACCATTCAATACGAAATTTCCAAGTTTAAGAACAAACAATGGGACTCTCTTTTATCGATTTTTTTATAAAGCTAGTAAACCGTTCTGGAAAATAACAAAAGTCGTAAACAAAAAAGGAAGGAATATTCCTCCTTTAAAAGTACAAAATAATGTTTTCACTACTCAAGAAGAAAAAGCTAGTGTCAAAGCTACAACTTTTTCAATAATCACTCTATCTCAGCACATCTTAGCGATAATAATACTGAAATTGAGGTCCAAAATGTCCTCTCTGAGCTATCATGTAGATCATCCATACTTAATGAAAATTATTATACTAACCACAAAAAAGTAAAAGAACTTATACTAGAAACTAGTAACAAGAAGTCTCCAGGATTAGACAATATCAACAACATTTTTATGAAATCACTTCCGAAGAGTGGTGTAGAATATCTCACCATACTTTTAAACTCATGTCTCAAATTTAACTACTTTCCAAAACATTGGAAAATTGCTAAGGTAATACCAATTGCAAAGCCAGGCAAGCCTTTAGACAATCCACTTAGCTATATACCTATCAGTCTACTTAGCTGCATAAGCAAAATTTTAGAAAAAATAATGAAATCAAAAATTTAAGTTCTCGTTGATGATTTCAGAATCTATCCTAATTATCAGTTTGGCTTTCGACCTCACCACTCAAGCTGCCACTAATTAGTAAGAATAAAAAACTCCATATCACAAAATATGGCAGATAAACAGTCTACTGGAATGGTCTTGCTAGACATCGAAAAAGCTTTTGATACGGTCTGGCATAATGCTCTCATCCTTAAACTTTTCCAATTCAACTTTCCTTGCAATTTAATTAAATTTATTAAAAGCTTTCTTAAAGACAGAAAATTCGCAGTCTACTTAGGAAACGTAAAATCCTTTTTATATGACGTACCCTTTGGTGTCCCTCAAGGATCCGTTTTGGGTCCAATTTTATTTAACGTTTACTTATCGGACTTTCCTGCTCTCGATCCAAACCTGGGTATCGCTATGTTTGCGGACGATACCGCTATTTTTGCCTCTGGCATACTCTTTCAAGATGTCTCAAGTGTTTTGCAAATCGCACTTATACTTATTGAGAATTTTTTCCACAAATGGAAGATAAAAATAAACGCTACAAAAACCCAAGCAATGTGGTTTTCACGTCGCAGAAAATCTTGTTACCTACCATATGCCAAACTTCGTCTATGCTGCGCAGAAATTGAATGGTCAGATAATTGCAAATACCTCGGTGTTATTTTGGATAATAAGTTAACTTTTCAACCTCACATTTCAAGTACAGTGAATAAAATCAATTTGACAATAAGAACTTTATATCCTTTTATTAATAGAAAGTCAAACCTTATCATGCAAAATAAACTAATATTATTTAAAACCATTTTTCAAGCTATTCTTTTATATGGGGCACCAGTTTGGTTTAACTGCGCTCACACTCATATCAAAAAACTTCAAGTTTGCCAAAATAAAATATTAAAAATGATGCTTGGATTACCATGGTATTACTCAACAAATAGGCTCCATGATAAGGCGAATGCTAATACTATTATGTTCCTTATAAGTAAATTTCGAGAAAGATTTTATTTTAATTGCACTTATTCTGAAAACGAACTTGTTCGTCTACTTTCAAATTAATATAATATTATTATACTATTGTAACTCACTGCTTAAATTGTAGATTATGGGAACACAGCAATACTAGATTTAAGTATCATATAAGGGTTTTTTTCCAGTAGCATTTTCCCTTAATATAGTAACTGATTTCATAGTTATTATCTGCCTTTCATTATATAAACCAAGAATTGAAGTTGTAAAGAAAAGAACAAAATATTTCTATATCACTTATCTACAATGAAATGTAAATCAATTACTTGTATATTACGCTACAAATAAAAAAGACCATTATATCTATAGATTAAGATATGGCGGCGAATAGGCCGGCCATTGCAAAAGAGCTAGTACTATGAGAAATTTTGACATCGGATGGCTTCAATGACCCCTAACCCGTTCTAGATGAAATAATGCGAAAAACAATTAAGCCAAGTGGAAAGAAGACTTAGCTACCAAACGGTTCAAAGCTGCAGGCTATTACGATGACAGGTCAGAATAAAGCATGCCAGATGAAGGGAATTTTGAAATATTGTTTGCCTGATCCCTCAGCAAGCAGACCCTCTGAAATATGCCAACTACAGAGTTATCGGTCTCCACAACATCTACTACAACAACTTTTAATCCAGATTCGACCAAGTAATCAGAATACGCCCGAATTTGGAAAAAATACAGGAGCTTCAAATTGATATTCAACAATACTGTCATCAAGAAAAGACACCCAACATTTACGCTTTGCGATAAACATAAAGATAGACAGTTACGAATTGTAGGTAGCAAAGCTGCCTGGCCACATTGACGAAAGCGCACATGCAACTTGAATCAAAATGTAAAAGAGAAGGAATGATTTTTAACAAGAAGGAAAGAGATGGGCTAAAGAATCCAAAATCTGCACGAATCTCATAATTTGTTTTAAGAATCTGTGCAGTGACTCAAGTTTCCTTCTCATATCGTTTCATTTTTGACACATACCATTGTATAAACATTCTCTTTTTAGTTTATATACAAAGTGTATATACAAAGCAGATACACTCATTTGCATTTTATCGCCGTGATCATTGTATATAAACTGCTATAGTACTATCATGAGACGAGACAAAATCTTTTTCCCTAGAGCCGCTTGGAGTGCTAGTGTAGGCATATTTTATTTGAGAAAGAGAGAAATAAGAGCATGTTTTTAAGTGTTATGCTCTGTGCTTACATTACTGCGCATGTGCAATGTGACTGTAAGCGAAGGAGAACGAAATAATTGAGTATATTATTTGATCTTTTGATGGCTTTTGGTTGCCTGATGAACATGCATGTTGTTGGAAAAATGTTTGGTTTACCTACATTCTTGATGAATTTTAAGAGGAAATCTCTTTGAATTATACAATTTTGTTGACTTATAAGCAATTTAAAAAAAAGATGCTTAAGAAGGTGAGATAAATTAAGTTGATGTTGATGATGTTGCTTACATTTTTTGTAATACATTTGTACATACATTGTTTTGTATATGATTGACGTCATTGATCAGACTTTTGAAGTGATTTGTATATAGACTTTTGTTAGGATTCATACACGATCCAACATTTTCGTTGCTTACATTTTTTTTATATGCAATACATGTACAAGTACATATGTCATTGACCAGCCTTTTGAAGTGGTTTTTTTCAAGATATTCAATTTGGGTTTATCTGCTACCTATAAATTGAAGGTTGTCGTTTTCAAAAAATGTGTTCATACATTCTTGAAAATTTAACACAAACTTAATTCTTGCTGCATTTATTGAATGGATTTTGGTTTGAATTTTGCTTTCAATGCAGATAGGTACACACATTTAGTGAAAACTATGCATGGAGATACATTCAAACTTTTTTATTTGGAAATTGATTGTAGATTTGTATCCATTGTATATAGACTGCAGGTAGTAATGATTTTTGTTTTTTTGAGGCTTTGTATGAAATAACTGACCTACCCTTTGCTCGCTGGTAAGAAATTCATAGTTAAAGCAAATCTTATTTTTATATCTCGGTGGGTTTTTTGGCTGTAGAAAATTAAAAAGTGGGCCGATTTTCGTGATTCTTTTTTTAAAATGTTCGTCTGCGGCGGGTTTTCGATAAAAAAAATGTTTAAACTATTCCAGATGTCGGATTTCAATTATGACAGACTTGCGATTATAGGAACCTACTATAAAAAAAAAATTGAGATAATGATCAAACATGATATTACGATGATAGAGAAGTCGAAAAAAGTTGGTTCGAAAAATGTCTGGCTGTTCGCTGCTCTACAGCCTAAGCGGATGGGCCGATTTGCTTCAAACTTGGTATTTAGTATTTATTAGGTAGTATCTCGGGGGGTGTTTCTCATTTTTGCTCTAGGTCAAAAATGAACTTTATTTGCCGTTTAACAAAAAGTTTGACTTTCTCGAAAATGGTTCCAAAGATTTTGATCAAACTTTCAGGATGCTATTTTTTTACAACAATACATCTTTCAGTTTGAATGATTTTTTCGAAATTTGTTCTATGACGGTACCTCTCATAGAACCGGTTTTTTCAAATGCGGTTTTATAGTGTTATGCTTTGTGCTTAGTTTATTGCGCATGTGCAATGTGAGGCAAGAAAAAACAGAAGGAGAACATGAAATAATTCAGTATTTTGTTTTGTTCATTGTATACCTATGTATATGTATATGTATATAAACTGCTAGCAGTTTTGAAGTTAATACCTAATGGTTTCGCTTCCCTGAGGCTTATAGTTTTTTGTAAGGATTTAAACACGATCCAACATTTTCATTGTATACGTTTTTTTTATATGGAATATGTAATATCAGAACTGGTTCTTACATAAGTATTTATATATGCGTACGTCAATGACCAGACTTTTGATTTGAGTTTTTTAGGATTTTCAAGTTTTGTACGAGCACTACCTACATACATATTTGTCATATTTGTACATATACCTATACACCATTGACCAGACTTTTGATTCGAATTCTTTAGGATTTTCAATTTTTTTACTATTATGAAGGTTGTCGTCTTCAAATAATGTACACATTCATTCTTGAAATTTAAACACAAACTTACTTCTTGCTATATTTATACAAAGATACAAACGTCCTTGCAGTGGATGGATTTTTGTTTTGAATTTTACTTTCCATTCAGATAGGTACCTACATATACATATAGGTACATACATATGTAGGTACGTATCTGAATGAACTATGTGCAGAAATTCAATCAAAAATTGTTTGTAAATTGATTTATATTATTATTGATTGATTATATATTATTGATTTATAGTAACAAAGATGTTTTGTTTGTTTGAGGTTTATATAATAGGTACTAGTTGACCTACCCAGCTTAGCACGCGGGAAAGAAATTTATAGTTAGTTAAACCAAAATATTTCTTTGTACTAATCTTCTATAGAATTGCTAAAAATACCACGGGTTTTTTACATTTGTAATACCTAATTGTTTAATTTTTACTTGCAATTATTATAGGTAGGTACTAAGTACAAGTTATGCATTCGTAAAAAAAATTCTAACAATCAAACATGAGACTTTCTCGTTAACTAATTGACGGATTTTGATAAAATTTTCAAAATATGTAGTGTTTTATGATTTAAATAATATTGCTTATTAAAATTTTCAAAAACATTTCTTTTAATTTTTAATAATTTTTTAAAAAAACTTATTTAGTTTTTTGAATATTTTGAAAACCAATCTATAGATTTTTTTAATTTTTTCTCCTAGTATAAACTATAGATTTCTTTAAATTGACATAGTCGAAAACAAACAACAACTAACAAATAAAAAAAATACTCGATTACCTACAGAATGCAAAAATTTCAATCAAGAAAACAACTCAACTCAACGGTCATATGGCACTTCCTTTACTTTTAGGCCTACAATTTAAATTTCAATGTCCCCTCTGGGGAATGCCAAAATAATCACACACACCAAGTTTAAAGATAATCGCTTAAGCCATTTAGGCTGCAGCTCGTTATACATACCTACTGACAGACAGACAGTCATTTTTTGTCGATCACTTTTTTAGACTTCTCTATGATCGTAATGTCATGTTTCATTGTTATCTAAATTTTTTTTTATATTCACAAATTCTAAACTTTACCTTATAGTCCCTATAATCGCAAGTAAAATTTGAAAAAACTCCTGTGTAAAATGTCAAAATAACCTTAAGTTCTAAATTTGAAGTCGATTGGCTCATCGGTTTAGGCTATACCTAGTCCAAAATACATCCGTACAGACAGACGGACAGAATTTTGCCAGCAACTCAAATATGTTTCTCTATCATCGTAATGTAATGTTTGATTATTATCACAATTTTTTTATGTTCACGAATCCTAAACTTGACTCATAGTCCCTATAATCACAAAGCTACTTGTGGATACAATTCAACATCAACGATAACGAAGCCAATGAAATGAAAATTCAAAAAATAAAATCATTGTCGATCCTCTTCGTTGTTCACCGTCACCGTGAACAGGATGTACACAATACACATACACATGTGCTTATTAAGTTTTCCTTGCTTGTATCTCCCTCACCCTCGCTCCCACCATCTACCACACCGACAACCGACCGATCGACCTGAATTTAGCTGAACATTTTATCAAAGATAATATAACAAGGATATCTACGTAAATACACACATTATGCAGGTATGTATGTAGGTACATACCTAAATATCTACCTAGCCTCGAATGTTTTATATGAAAAAAATATAAAACTCAAAATAAACTTATCAACCTGCTTAAACATATATCCACCACCCAGACACCATTCATTTACAAAAGTCGTTTTTCTTCTTTTTTGTCAATCCTTTTAACTAGCCATCTCGTCGCCCTGCTTGTGTGAAGCAATCCAGTTGTGCAAAAAAAAAACTATACTCGCATCATTGTATATATGTAAACTGCAAACTGCAAAGAGTAAAGTACATGTTCACAGAGTTTCTCTTAGAATTCTCTTTGTTCGACTCGTTCGCCTCTTTCAATTTACCAAGTTAATTTTCCCTAGAGCCGCTTGGAACGCCACCGTCCACCGGTCGTCATGATAGTACTATAGCAGTCTATATACAATGATTGTATATAGACTGCTATAGTACTATCATGACGACCGGTGGACGGTGGCGTTCCAAGCGGCTCTAGGGAAAATTAACTTGGTAAATTGAAAGAGGCGAACGAGTCGAACAAAGAGAATTCTAAGAGAAACTCTGTGAACATGTACTTTACTCTTTGCAGTTTGCAGTTTACATATATACAATGATGCGAGTATAGTTTTTTTTTTGCACAACTGGATTGCTTCACACAAGCAGGGCGACGAGATGGCTAGTTAAAAGGATTGACAAAAAAGAAGAAAAACGACTTTTGTAAATGAATGGTGTCTGGGTGGTGGATATATGTTTAAGCAGGTTGATAAGTTTATTTTGAGTTTTATATTTTTTTCATATAAAACATTCGAGGCTAGGTAGATATTTAGGTATGTACCTACATACATACCTGCATAATGTGTGTATTTACGTAGATATCCTTGTTATATTATCTTTGATAAAATGTTCAGCTAAATTCAGGTCGATCGGTCGGTTGTCGGTGTGGTAGATGGTGGGAGCGAGGGTGAGGGAGATACAAGCAAGGAAAACTTAATAAGCACATGTGTATGTGTATTGTGTACATCCTGTTCACGGTGACGGTGAACAACGAAGAGGATCGACAATGATTTTATTTTTTGAATTTTCATTTCATTGGCTTCGTTATCGTTGATGTTGAATTGTATCCACAAGTAGCTTTGTGATTATAGGGACTATGAGTCAAGTTTAGGATTCGTGAACATAAAAAAATTGTGATAATAATCAAACATTACATTACGATGATAGAGAAACATATTTGAGTTGCTGGCAAAATTCTGTCCGTCTGTCTGTACGGATGTATTTTGGACTAGGTATAGCCTAAACCGATGAGCCAATCGACTTCAAATTTAGAACTTAAGGTTATTTTGACATTTTACACAGGAGTTTTTTCAAATTTTACTTGCGATTATAGGGACTATAAGGTAAAGTTTAGAATTTGTGAATATAAAAAAAAATTTAGATAACAATGAAACATGACATTACGATCATAGAGAAGTCTAAAAAAGTGATCGACAAAAAATGACTGTCTGTCTGTCAGTAGGTATGTATAACGAGCTGCAGCCTAAATGGCTTAAGCGATTATCTTTAAACTTGGTGTGTGTGATTATTTTGGCATTCCCCAGAGGGGACATTGAAATTTAAATTGTAGGCCTAAAAGTAAAGGAAGTGCCATATGACCGTTGAGTTGAGTTGTTTTCTTGATTGAAATTTTTGCATTCTGTAGGTAATCGAGTATTTTTTTTATTTGTTAGTTGTTGTTTGTTTTCGACTATGTCAATTTAAAGAAATCTATAGTTTATACTAGGAGAAAAAATTAAAAAAATCTATAGATTGGTTTTCAAAATATTCAAAAAACTAAATAAGTTTTTTTAAAAAATTATTAAAAATTAAAAGAAATGTTTTTGAAAATTTTAATAAGCAATATTATTTAAATCATAAAACACTACATATTTTGAAAATTTTATCAAAATCCGTCAATTAGTTAACGAGAAAGTCTCATGTTTGATTGTTAGAATTTTTTTTACGAATGCATAACTTGTACTTAGTACCTACCTATAATAATTGCAAGTAAAAATTAAACAATTAGGTATTACAAATGTAAAAAACCCGTGGTATTTTTAGCAATTCTATAGAAGATTAGTACAAAGAAATATTTTGGTTTAACTAACTATAAATTTCTTTCCCGCGTGCTAAGCTGGGTAGGTCAACTAGTACCTATTATATAAACCTCAAACAAACAAAACATCTTTGTTACTATAAATCAATAATATATAATCTAATCAATCAATAATAATATAAATCAATTTACAAACAATTTTTGATTGAATTTCTGCACATAGTTCATTCAGATACGTACCTACATATGTATGTACCTATATGTATATGTAGGTACCTATCTGAATGGAAAGTAAAATTCAAAACAAAAATCCATGCACTGCAAGGACGTTTGTATCTTTGTATAAATATAGCAAGAAGTAAGTTTGTGTTTAAATTTCAAGAATGAATGTGTACATTATTTGAAGACGACAACCTTCATAATAGTAAAAAAATTGAAAATCCTAAAGAATTCGAATCAAAAGTCTGGTCAATGATGTATATATGTACAAATATGACAAATATGTATGTAGGTAGTGCTTGTACAAAACTTGAAAATCCTAAAAAACTCAAACCAAAAGTCTGGTCAATGACGTACGCATGTATAAATGCTTATGTGAGAACAAGTTCTCATATTACATATTCCATATAAAAAAAACGTAAACAATGAAAATGTTGGATCGTGTATAAATCCTTACAAAAAACTATTCGCCTCAGCTAAGCGAAACCATTGTATATTAACTTCAAAACTGCTAGCAGTTTATACACATACTTATATACAATGAACAAAACATGATACTGAATTATTTCATGTTCTCCTTCGGTTTTTTCTTGCCTCACATTGTCACATTGCACATGCGCAGAAAACTAAGCACAAAGCATAACACTAAAAACCATGCTCTTAATTCTCTCTCACTCAAATAAAATGTCCTACACTAGCACTCCAAGCGGCTCTAGGGAAAAAGATTTTTTCTCGTCTCATGATAGTACTATAGGCAATGTATATACAATGAGTATGGACAGGCACTTATGGAGTGCAATGGATATTGTCAAAACTGGATGAGAACGCTGTTGGCAGTTTGGAGAGAACAATGATGTTGCTTAACCTAATTACTAACAAAATTCTTAATAATTAATGACTTATATTTTATAAGAAAAAGATATTGTTTAAATCTCTACTCTAACACGGAATCAGGCGATATTGCTTCAGTTTGAACTTCCCACTGGAAAGTTCTACTTCTTAGTTCTTCGGTAACAAGCAACTTCCAATCGTAAGAAGCAGAATAAAAACGACGATTTGGACTGCATCTGTGTTCTGTGTGTAGTAAAATCAGCTGATTTCGATTACCTTCGGATGGCTTCGGCTGTCTGGCTGGGGTAACTATGCATATTAGGTTAGCTTTAAGGGCCAGACCCATAGAATCCGTTGCGGCCGTCCGGTGACATCGCCGCATGCGATGAAAAGAGGTGACCTAATGAATCCGTTGCGTTTTTTTGACACAAAATGTAAAACGAACTAGCGATGGCGATGGGTCAATGGGTGAGTTAAGAGTGATAGTGTGATTTGATAACTGGAACTGGTAAAGAAATATTTAAATCGTACTTGTTGAATAGCAATATTAATCCATGAAGATTATAGGAAATACTTGAATGTGGATTTACATTATTCGTTTTCTAACAAATTGCAGAGAAAATTTTGTACGCTATTTTGCATTTTGATAGTAATTTTAATGTAGTAATTTAAAAAGAGAAACATATTTTTATCTAAATCACTTTAGAATTGTAGGTTTTCAGCAAAATTTGGACCGGTTTGCACTTCAATATGACATTTCCCAAATATGACCGAAGTTTGCATTTCATTTGGATTTTGTTGTGGTTTTTGAATTATTGTTTTTTTGAATTATTTCTTCATAGTGTGAAACTAGATTTTAAATAACAGGAAATCCCTATATTATTTTTCTAGTGTAAAACGAAGAACTCTGAGAGAATGACAACTCTCCCAAAACGCCATTTTCTAAATTCAACTTAACACAAAACACTGCCTAATAAGAACACAATTCTTTAAAGTTCTCAACGTGTTAAACTAGCTTTTAAAAGGTACAATGATTTCCTTTTATAACTGCGGGCAACTTAGTGCAGCACTTAGTGTGAAGTTAAGGTGTTAAATACAGGTTATCGATAATTTTACGCCAATATCTACATCACGTCATCATCGTCTTCAAATGATGATATTTTTCGAGTTTCTCAAGCAATATAACGGGTGATTTTTTAAGAGCTTGAGAACTTTTTTTTTTAAAATTTGCAAAATCTCATCGGTTCTTTATTTGAAACGTTAGATTGGTCCATGAAATTTACTTTTTGAAGATAATTTCATTTAAATGTTGTCCATTCGGAAAGTCCAATTTTAGGCAACTTTTTCGAGCATTTCGGCCGGATTAGCCCGAATTTCTTCGGAAATGTTGTCTTCCAAAGCTGGAATAGTTGCTGGCTTATTTCTGTAGACTTTAGACTTGACGTAGCCCCACAAAAAAATAATCTAAAGGCGTCAAATCGCATGATCTTGGTGGCCAACTTACCGGTCCATTTCTTGAGATGAATTGTTCTCCGAAGTTTTCCCTCAAAATGGCCATAGAATCGCGAGTTGTGTGGCATGTAGCGCCATCTTGTTGAAACCACATGTCAACCAAGTTCAGTTCTTCCATTTTTGGCAACAAAAAGTTTGTTAGCATCGAACGATAGCGATCGCCATTCACCGTAACATTGCGTCCAACAGCATCTTTGAAAAAATACGGTCCAATGATTCCACCAGCGTACAAACCACACCAAACAGTGCATTTTTTGGGATGCATGGGCAGTTCTTGAACGGCTTCTGGTTGCTCTTCACTCCAAATGCGGCAATTTTGCTTATTTACGTAGCCATTCAACCAGAAATGAGCCTCATCGCTGAACAAAATTTGTCGATAAAAAGCGCGAAACACATTTCGAACCGAACACTGATTTTGGTAATAAAATTAAATAATTTGCAAGCGTTGCTCGTTAGTAAGTCTATTCATGAACACTGAACATCTTTCTCTTTGACACCATGTCTGAAATCCCGCGTGATCTGTCAAATACTAATGCATGAAAATCCTAATCTCAAAAAAATCACCCGTTATGTGCGAAGTAAAATCTGCTTTTGTCCTTTTTAGTTTTTACAATATTAAATTTCACTTTTTAGATCCATGGAGTTACGTATCTATAATATTAATAAATATGACTACATCAGTTCTCAGAATATTTATTATTAAACAATTTGCTTCAATATTCATATTGATGTTTTAATTACATTTTCTAACGAAACCAACGAACGGATCAGACTATCCGCCATAGTGCACAGGAATTATATATATGTGCACCCACTTTATGGAAGATTTTGCGGCAATATCTTGGTTTGCGTGCTTACAAAATCCAACTCGTGCAAGAATTGAAGCCACGGAATCAGCTAGCAAGGCGTAGATTCGGTGAATGGGCCCAAAACAAGATTGCCGTGATCCAATTTTCATAAGCGAATTTTGTTTAGCGATGAAGCTCACTTTTGGTTGAATGGATACGTCAATAAACAAAACTGAAGTGATGATAAACCTCAAGTGTATATTGAGACACCGTTACATTCACAAAAACTGACTGTTTGGTGTGCTTTATGGGTTGGTGGAATAATTGGTCTGTAAGTACTCCTTTAATAAAAATGCTGGCCACACAGCTCGTGCCACAATTGATTTATTGAAGAAAACGTTTGGCAACCGCATAGTTTCACATTACGGACCCCTGAATTGGCCACCAAGATCGTGCAATTTAATGCCGATTGACAATTTACTGTGGGGATACGTGAAGTCGCTAATCTACGCCGATAAGCCCGAAACAATTGACTACTTGGAGGACAACTTTAGCCGCCTTATTGCCGGTATACGGCCACAATTGCCAAAAGTTATCGAAAATTGGAACTCCAGATTAGATTATGTCCGAGCCAGCCGTCGCAGTCATATGCCATAAATTATATTTAAATTATAATGCCAGAAGATTATCTATCGAATAAGGTGAATTTCATGTCATTTAAAAAAAATCTTTGTTTTATTCCATTTCAAAATTCTATAACTTCTAAAAAAACTTCCTTTATATGGTGATAGGGGTTTAATTGTGTGTACCTAGGTATATTCAGTTAGCTGGCCCTATTGGTGGGCAGTTCAAGGATTTTGGGTCCCATATGTGTAAACAGTGAGAAGAGAAAGAGAACTTCACTGGCAAAGATCTAGCCAAAGGTTTAGATAGTTGTGTGATATAAAGCGGACGGGCATCAATGTTGCGGCCCAGAAAATCTTCAATCGACGGCGCAATAGAAGAAAACCAAGACCTAAAGGTGCCGCATGCAATAATTGAAAGACAAGAAACTTTTCGTGCCAAACGAGCTTGACGATAACTCTGAACTTTCCCACACGTATCCATGCAAATTAACAGGTTGGCACGACTGAAGATCATCCATATTACCACATAATGTATTATTACAACGGACTTTTGTTGATGCAGTAAAACAGAAGTTTTGGCTCCAGTCGAGATCATAAATACAATTCAAACAGTTTAAGATTGCTAAAAATGGTGTTGTGCACCAATATTGATACTAATACTTTATTTTATTAAAAACAAGTTTTTAAAAATTTGTTTAGGCACCCATATCGATATTGTTTTGTTAAAACAGTTTTCATTAATTCAAATATTTTTCTATTGCAACTATTTCGAGTCCACTCAAACATTTTCTTAGCGCAGTAAGTAAAGTATCTAGATACAAGCTTGTAAAACGTGACAGTAAAATGATTCAAGAGGCAAGGCGACTCTTTCGAAAAATTTAAATAAAACCATAAATGGGATAATTTAAAGAACTTACCTTATTATGCAGAGAAAGACATTTATATCTGTCATTAGCTTTGAAATCACAACTGCCACGTGACTGCAAAAAGTCCTCATTTCGATTTAAAACAAAAAACACCAAGCCATAAAACTATCTTCCTCATCTCGGTAATTATCCTGTCACTTGCAACGCAAACGCATTTTATTTTTTGTTCACCTTTTTGTACAGGGGTATCTACTTAGCTCAGTATATTCCAAACTATATTCGTAAATTTACATAAATATACACACACTACCTAACCACCATTCCCCATATAGACAACACTTTCATTTGTTCCCTGTTCTAGTTCACATTTTCACGAAAAACCAGATGATGTTGCCGCATTTCACCCTCTACTTCTCGGATATCAAAGGGCAAGTAATTGGAACGGAAAACCTTCAACAGAAAATTCATCTGAATGTAGAAACATACATACATACATCTTTTCATAGATGTACAAACTCTGCATCAGGGATATTTAACCAGAGTTCGCTGTAATGCAAGAAGTAATTATATATATCTCTAACGTCTAACGACAGACATAATTTGTGATTAAAAAGCATACCTCAGTACCTAGAACCGAAAAATCCAGCTCTCCAGCTCTCTTCGAGTTGAGGATTGAGGTCCTTTGAAGCACGAACCACTCATCTCTGCACCTAACCTAACTTACCCGCATGTACTTCCATTATTTATGTTGTGTTGGTAGGTAGCTTCCCTTATAATCCACTGCTGTCAACCTAGAAGGCAGAGGTTCCGATTCGATAGTGGAATTTACGAGGTAACCTTAACTTTGTTGTCTTCTTTTTTTTTGTTTTTATTATTATTTGCACCTGAAAGTGACGCGACAAAGGCCTGACTTTCAATTAGATTCTTAAAAACTTGGAATCTCTGCTTACAAAGCCAAACGAAACTAAACATCCTTGTAATAGACTTTTATTCATTGTATGCGCTCGCATTGGGATACGAAGGGTTCTTTCATGCGAACTTTGATTTTGCCTCTTTAGTGAGTGCAATTTGGATTGGGAAGGGTATTGTGTGTAAAAGCTCTCGTTTTGGGTTTCACAACAAAAAAAGTGTTGCCATTGTTCGTTTCATGTAATTCTGTGGAAATCTTTAAAAAGGATATTTGGTTGTCTTTGTACTAGCCAAAGAATTAACTAATCTTCGGAAAAGTTTAGTCTTACTTAGAGATACAACTCAGAAAGTATACGAGAATGTCTCTAGGGAGCTTCGAAAGTCTGTACTTTTGAAATGGTATGATGAAGATAATAATCTTTGAGGCCCTTTTGCCGTTATGATTTAAAATAAATATTTATGTTCAACTTAAAAGCTTATGTTCTCCTAATTGCTCTGCATGAATTGTTACATGAGTGCTTAAGTTGTTTCGTATCAGCAAACGGGCCTAAGTCATAAGACTAAGTATGTTTAAAATTGGAAATTGAATCATTTAGTACCAAAGTGCACCAGAAAGGAGTTATAGTTATAGGCCACAGAGTGAAAAAAGTACCAAGTTTCAGTAATTTTTAGTACCTGAGTGTGAAGCGGGCGGAGGGGGCGTGGTTGTGGATTTTTAACCGCTTTCTAAAGTATATTTTTGCAGAGGATCATTGGCCCCGTGTGCGAGGGAGGAAGATTGCGTTGAGGACAAAATCATGAATTGTGAAATCTTCTACGAAGCAGATGTTTTGCAACAAATAAAGCTCCGAATACTCCAGTGGGCTGTGCACCCTGCACCTAGCTCTCAGCTCTCAGCTCTCAGAAGAGGAGTCAGCTCGGAAAGTCTTTTTCAGTTCTCTATATAGTAGAAGACAACGTGTCGAACTTGCTTAAGTTGGAAAGCTGGCGTAGGCAAGGACGCCCAAAACCATGAAGTGCTAAACTGGATGGCGTCGACCAACAATCGAGATGTACAGAAGAACTTATTGAATGAGGGCCAGACCGAATCCCGGTAGTTGCGCCGCAGCTGAAGGTGATGATAAAAAAAAGTTGTTCGAGCTTAATAACACGCCTTATTACTATGGTGAAATTCGCAAACTAAATAATAATATTTGGCAACCATAGACTTGGAACCACTGTCTGCACAATATCCACATTAGAGTAATGCTGTAATGTGTGACCTGTAAACGTGTAAGCTTGGTTAACACAAAAAAAAACTTTCCCGAGCACTAATAGCGAGAGGAAAAAGAAAGAAACCAACAAGTAGCAGCAACCTTCAACAACAACCAGCGCACTACCATCAACAGTTGGGGCTCAATGGAATGGGGCAAGATACTCAATACAAAACAAAAGTGCTTTCATCCTTGAATGTCCTTGAAAGCTTTTTGTATTTACTCCCGCTGAACAGAACCGAAACCGAGTCATGTTCACTAGCTGCTGCTGCTGCTGACTATTTGGTTTGGTGGATTGTGAATTTCAGTTTCGTTTTTCCATCTGCACAGAGTGGACGTACTCTGAAAGTTAAGCAATGGATTAACATTGAAAATTCCTGCCTGCAGGTCCTCCAGCATACTTTATCTGTCTTTTCACAAAACAAAGGATATTTTTTTCTGCATGAGAATCATAACGGTGATTTTGTTAAACAAAAAAAAAATAAATTCAAAAGCAAAATAAATCCTTTGTTTCTGGTAATTTAATTCATTGTTCGCAGGGAGCTTTTTTCTTTTATTTTGCGCTTGTGATGAATTTTATTCCGCGTGAAATGATGTCCTTTCTATTTGTGCGTTTATGTAACGAACGCGTGTTTGTGCCTCGTCGGGTCGCGAGTTGTATGTACAGTGCTTAATCCCGTGCTGCTGCTTCTACCCTATATTTTGGATTTCGGTGCTGCTGCTTCTGCTCTTGTTGCTACAAGTGAATATTAAGGACATCTTGATCCATTAGCAACGTGTGCTCTGTGCATGTTCTCCATGTGATTGATTGCCGTTTCTACTCCTAGCCAGAAGGAAGAAAAAAGTGTTCAAGATAAAATATGTTACCATAGTCAGAGTAAGAGCTAACAGTAAATATATGTATATTATGTACATTATCTACATGTGTATGTATTTCCTGTACATGTGTGAAATTTTACTTCTATCAGGATATCTAACAGAATAACATTATAATTAAGTTTTCACTGCTCCTGTAGACTGCTGATAGCGTAAGGCCAAATGAAAGCAAGGGATTTAGAAAAATAGATGGTGAAGATCACGTCTTCCCGATAGGTTCTTTCTCACAAGAATTCTCTATTTGTATTCCATTCGACAAGTGCAGTTTGCGAGTTCTTGGTAAATTAAGTTCCATGTTCCACTTGGGCACCTTTAGTTCAATGAATTACATTTCCTGAATGAACATGAGGTACTGTGCTTTTAATGAATAGTTCTTGTGAGGAAGTAAGGAAACAGGAGGACCTTTTGAGAGTAATCCGATTCGACCTAGTCTTAAGGGCACTTAAAAAGCGTAAAAACACGAATTTTCCTGGAACCGAGATGCACATCTCCAGTGATGGTCATTTCTTTTGAAGGAATTACATATAAAAAAAACGGATAACTTTTTCCAGTTTGTTTTTAATCTTTGCTGCTCAATGTTACTGGTTTCTCATAGAAAAAGTTTGATTTTAATTTAAGTTATACAAACAGAACAGAAAAAGACAATAACTTCAGTAATTTTTTCCATAGAAAGGATTGAGTTTTTAATCACATTAACCAGAGTATAAAAAATGTCTACAGTAAACAAAATAGTTTTAATTTAACCAACAATGTATTATGCTATTTTATTTTATGCCATAAAATGAAAGTAACTTTTATGAGTAAATTCTACATTTTATTTAAGTTTGTTTGTATCATAGAACGAAATGGACTTGGTGAAGAAGTTTGTAATTGAATTAAATTTGTTTTGTTGTTAAAACAAATAATATTTTTACATTATTTCAAATATTTTGAGAAACAAATAAGAGTTTGGCAAAAACAATTTGACTCATTTTTTCAAAGCAATTTAGTTAAGAGTCACCGACGTCAAATTTCGTCTGATTTGAATTTAAAATGAAAAGAATTAAAGTAGGAGAATTGGAGAATTTATATTTGTGTCTTTTTAAAATCACAATCTTACCAAAGAAACATTATTTAAACATTCCCGAAACATTTAAAAACATTTCAGAAATGTGTATGAAATGTTTCTCTGTCTCCTAATCCGAGCGGAATTTTTTAATTATTTTTCAAGCATTTTAGTCTAGTTGACATTTTTTTTTTGTTTTTATGTTTTTGTATTTTTTTCATGATAAAACACGACACTTTGATTGTTAATTCATGATGTGTTGTTGTTCAAACAAATGGGAAAAATTTCAGAAATGTTTTTTAAACAAATGTTTCTTTGGTGTGGACACACCTTTACCCATATCTTTCTAGTGTTGTACCTATATGCGACGGAAAGTGACGGAATGGATGACATATTTATATTAAATACTTTAGCATTAGTATTATGTCAGCATTTAATTTATTTCTTACTTCAAAAAATATTTGATTATAGAACTTGTTTTTATGTTCATATAATTATTAGGTATACACATATGTCACAATTTAACTAATAAAGTAATAATTTCTAACATGGATTTTGGATCACTTCTCTTTGAGTTAGTAAACTTATTTTTACTTGCGATTATAGGGACTATAAGGCAAGTTTAAAATTCGTAAATATTAAAAAATTAAGATAACAATCAAACATGACATTACGATCATAGAGAGAAGTCTAAAAAAGTGATCGAGAAAAAATGTCTCTCTGTCTGTCTGTCTGTATGTATAACGAGCTGCAGCCTAAACGTCTTAAGCGATTATCTTCAAATTTAGTGTGTATGATTATTTTGGCATTCCCCAGAGGGGAAATTGAAATTTTATTTTTAGGCCTAAAAATAACGGTACCTGAAATATGACCGTTTAGGAAAAGCTTATTTCTCTCGAAAACGGCTTCAACGATTTTGATGAAAATTTTTGAGAATTTTTTTGTTAGTATTGGCTATTATTTGATTAGAACCAAATTTCCGGAAAAAATTCTATTGACGGTACCTTTCAAATAACGGTTTTTTTTTATTTTGGCTTTCTCTGAAACGGCTGTTTGGATTTCTGTCAAATTTTATATTTGAGAAGATCTAGGTAGCTTAATTAATTCTGCGTATCAAAATTTTTAGTTACTTTTTTTTCTAATAAAATTAATTTTTGAATTTGTTTTTTTTTTTTGAAAAATCAATACTAAAACTAATAAAAAAAAAATATTTTAAATTTTATATTCACATGTATCTTAAAAAACTGCATACATAAATTTAAAAAAAAAAGATTTTCAAAAAGCTAAAAATAAAAAACAGGATTTTATCAAAGCCGGTCCTACAATTTTCGAAATACCTTTTTTCAAAAATTCTTTGTTATTTAAAGCGTGTGATAGCGTACTTCATGTGTACTAAAAACCGTTAAGTATTGTGGTTTTAATACATTTTATAAGTTCAAACTGTGTTATTTTCAACGTAAATGTTACTTGTTCTTGTTAAAGATCTTGCTTTGCAATGTAATTAGGCACATAAGAGAAAGTACGTGCGACCCAACAGTGCCCATTTTTTCTAAGCTTTTCTTTAGTTTTTTCTTTAATTTTACCATCCCATTTTTTTAAGGAAATCGAATAGTTTTGATTACGAAGAAGAAAGGGGATTACAAAAAGTGGAATTTAAAAAAAATAAATTGCACGACTGGATCGCACGTACTTGCTCTTATGTGCGATCACAGCTTGGAATAAAATTTGAAATATATTGAGGGAACTTCAAAGATTATATTCGATTGTTTGAAAAAAGTACGTAAGATAGTTTTCAGCGGAAAAAGTAAACGCCATTTTATTTCTTTAAAAATTGTAAGGAAGTGTGAATTTTTTTTTCAAAATCTTTAGAGCCGTTTTTAAATAAAACGGTTTTTTTAACAACTTTTTTTAAATAAATTAAAAAAAATAATTCAAAAATACAAACTTAAGCACAAAAATAACGTACATTTAAGAACAACATTTTGAAAAAATTCACTTACCTGTTTTCAAAATATTGATTTTTCAAAACAAAAAAAAATTTAAAAACTATTAAAATTATTCGAGAAAAAAGGTTTTACATAACGGTTATATGAGAGGTACCGTTAATTTTTAAGCTTAAAAAAAAGAGAAAAAAGTCCTCTGTAGAATGTCAAAAGAACCTTAAGTTCAAAATTTGAAGACGATTGGCCCAACCGTTTAGGCTGCAGTCCAAAATACATCCGTACAGACAAACAGACAGACGGACAGAATTTTGCCAGTAACTCAAATATGTTTCTCTATCATTTGTATCGGTATTTAAGTTAACGGGTTTTTATTTTGATAAATAAAAACCGTTTTATTTAAAAACCGTTCATACCGTTTTAAGAATAAAAAAAAATAAAGAATGTAAACTTAAGCACAAATCTAACTTTCATTACAAAAAAAAATAAAAAAAAAAAACAACTTTACCCATTTTGTTCAAAATAAAAAGCCAAAAAAGAGTTTTGGAAAATATTTTAATGTAAAATTACTATCTATCTATCTATCATATAACTTTTTACTTGCAATTATAGGTACTATAAGGCCAGTTTAGGATTCGTGAATATAAAAAAATTTGAGATAGCAATCAAACATGACATTACGATCATAAACAAGTTATTGACAAAATATTTCTGTCTGTCTATATGGGTGTATAAAAAGCTGCAGTCTAAACGGGTTAAGTGATTACCTTCAAATTTGGTATATGATTACCTTTTGACATTCCTCAGAGGGAAAATCGAAATTTTATTTTAACGGCTCAAACGATTTGATGAATTTTTTGAGATGTTTTTTTTATTGAAATAAAATTTACGGTAAAAGTCTATTGAGGGTATGTACCTTTCGTATAACGGTTTTTTCAATTGTTGGCGTTATCAGAAACGGCTCACTGGATTTCAATAAAAATTTAATCTGGAAACATTTTTTTTTTTAGTTTTCGACTTTCTCGGTAACGAAAAATTGTATTTTTGTCAAATTTTATAGTCGAAAAGATTTTGGTTCCCAATTTTTTTCTGCATACCAAAATTTTAAATAATTATTTCATTCTATTTATAATTAATTTTTATTAATTTTTTTTTTGAAAATTCAATGTTTTTAAAACTGTATTAATAAACTCTAAAGAACTGCATATGAAAAATCTCAAAAATAATTTTTTTTTTTTAAAAACTAAAAATAACAAACAGGATTTTATCAAAAGCGATCCAAAAATTTTCGAAATTTTCATAAATTCATTGTTATTTAAGAGAGTCCTTTGACTCTCGGTCTCTTATTGTTATTATTATATTATAAATTAGTATATTACATATACTGTAAAACCAAAGATAATATAACAAGTATATAACTTGTTTTATTGTCTTTGGTAAAACATTTATAAGTGAAATTTCAATATGTTGATATTATTACTTATAAAGCGTTTTCTGTAGGTTTTTGGTTGTTGTTTTGATTTAATCGAAAGATAATAGTACCGCTGTATCGTAAGAAAATGCTTCTATCACAAGATCTTCTTAATGTATCTGTGTTATGTATATGAGTTAAGTACGAACAACACTGATAACGTACGATAGTTTAAATTTTCAGCCATCTTGCCATAACGAATAGTTAGCTTGGGAAAAATAAACATATCTATCTCCCCTCTAGAAATTTCTCATATTCGTTCGTTATTTGAAATACTTAATCTGTTGTTGAGTGATAATTTCTAAAACCAAGTTGGTGTTCAAGAATAAACTTTGATGCCTTCAGGATTGGTGTTCAGATTTGTTCTATTCCTCTGTGATTTACGCCATAAGATAACCAGTGCAAACATTGCTACAAAAGGGTTAATGCAATTGATCAGCTTGTTCTCGTTTTTTGGGAAAGGCTGCAAAAAAGCCTATTTTCCATTTTCTAGAAAAGATTCCAGAACATAATAACAACTGATTATGTTTCATTTCAACTCTTTAATGTGTAAAAAAAATATTAAGAACATTCATCGATATAATAACTATTCTGTTCTTCAAGTTTAACTAAATTACATACAGTTTACAAAATTTCATCAAAATCAATTAATTAGCTTCGTAGTTCATCGCAAAACAAATGCTTTTATTATTATTTTGCTTTATTCTTAATTTCGAGAATATGATTGGTGTATATTTTTGTACACAAATTAGCAAAAATTGCAAGCACTTCCTAAGGGTTGGCGAGGGGCTAGTAACCTCTCCCGTAAAAAAATATTACTCAGAACCCGACAACAAGCCTCGGAAATATACTGATTTCTCAACGACGAACCAAGCAACGACAACGGCTAAACGATTTAAGAATTTTCTCATGGAACGTCAGAAGGCTCTATAGAGCTCGAGCTGCCCAACAGCTAGCTGATGTCCTGGTCATGTATAAAGCTGACATAACAGTACTTCAGGAAGTGAGATGGTCAGGGAATGGTGTTTTGCAGAAAAAAGAATACGATATATATTCTAGCGGTCACTCAAAACACCATGTGCTCGGGGTTGGCTTCCTAGTCAGCCAAAAAATTAAGCCTACCTTCATCGCCTTTAACGCAATAAATGAAAGGCTATGCACCCTTCGTGTGCGAGGCAAATTCAATAACATCAGCCTCATAAACGTTCACGCACCTACTGAGGAGTCCGAAGAAGAAGAAAAAGATTCATACTACCCTCAATGCCTGCCCAAGGTATGACGTTAAAATCATCCTTGGTGACTTCAACGCAAAATTAGGTAGGGAGCCAGTATTCAGGCAGTACATAGGATCCCATAGTTTGCATGAGAACACGAATGACAACGGACTACGAGTCATAGAAATGGTAGCATCAACAAAGTTCGTCGTTGCGAGTACCAGCCTACCGCGTAAGGATATCCACAAAGTCACTTGGGTATCGGCTGATGGAGTCACTCGTAACCAAATTGACCACGGGTTGATAGATCGCCGCCACTACTCGAGCCTGAGGACGATAGGAACGTATCGAGGTGCCAACATCGACTCGGACCACTATCTCGTTGCTATGCGAAGAAGTATTGCATCCGCTGGTCAGGCTCGAATCAACGCGGCTGCCCTACGCGATGAATGCAAAAGCAACAAATACAGTCGCGCACTAAGGCTCGCTCTCGGAGAGCTCGATGAGGGAAGAGTAAGTCCTGGGGACAGAATGCCGGGCGTAGAGGAAAAATGGTCACGCCTTAAGAAAAAAGTCATTAGTACTGCTGATACCATTTTAGGCAGTAGTCGCAGAGATCGGAGCGACTGGTTTGATGATGAATGCAAACTAGCGTCTGAACGTAAGAATGCTGCATACTGAGCAATGCAACAGTCTCATAGAACGCGGGCACGCGAAGATGAATATAAAGTGCTCAGAAGAATAGAAAAAAGACACAGACGAAAAAAGGCAGCCTGGGAAAAAAACATTGTCTGTGAAATGGAAAGAAATAGAGAACGAGGTCCGCACCAGGCGCGGAAGTTCTACCAATCCGTCAGAAACATGTCGCAATACACACCACGCTGTACATAATGTAAAGACGGAGAGGGTAATCTGATCACCGATCCTGAAGGCATTCTGGAGCGATGGGAAGTGTAGTTTAATGAACTGCTGAACGGTCAGCTCACGCAAGAAATGGAGACTCCAACATTTCAAGAAGAAGATCTCATGCTGCAGCCACCAAGCATTGAGGAGATAAAACAGGCGATTAATCGGCTCAAAAATAATAAGGCCTCAGGAGCCGATGGTATACCTGCCGAGCTGATCAAACATGGAGGGCCAACACTACATCAAGTAATTCATGAAATCATAGTACACGTATGGGAACACGAAGAGATGCCAGAAGACTGGCGAAAAGGCATCATATGTCCCATACATAAGAAGGGAGATATCACAAAATGTAGCAACTATAGGGGTATAACATTGTTGAGTACATCCTATAATATATTCTCCTCTATCCTGCAAGAACGGATAGCCCCATACGCTAATACCATAATCGGCAAATATCAAATTGGTTTTATACCAGGCAAATCAACAATTGATCAGATCTTTACCCTTAGGCAGGTGATGGAAAAAAGTCTGGAATTTAATATCCCAACATACCATCTTTTTATAGACTTTAAAGCCGCCTACGATAGCATAGCCAGGGTAGAACTTTATAAGGCCATGAGAGAATTCGGCATCCCAAATAAATTGACACGACTATGTAGGCTGACTATGACCAACATCACAAGCCAAGTAAAAGTAGCCGGTTTGCTATCCAGACCAATCAACATCTTTAATGGACTCCGAAAAAAGGATGGTCTGGCTTGCATCCTCTTCAACCTGGCGTTGGAGAAAGCAATCCGTGACTCTGGCACGTCAACAAGAGGGACCATCGTCCCTCAAGTCCAAGTCCAGCCAGATACTAGCTTACGCAGACGACATCGACATCATCGCCAGAAGCCAACAAGCTGTACAAGACTCCTTTACCCAGGTCGAGCAAGCGGCAAAATACCTGGGGCTGCACATATATGAAGGGAAGACTAAGTACATGGCGGCAATGTCTGCGAGAAATGTTGGTACAACCATCAGGGTAGCGGAGCACGAACTTGAAGTAGTGTAGTCCTTTAACTATCTGGGGTCAAATTTAGCAGCCGATAACAATATGGAGGAAGAAATACGCGGGCGGCTGCTGAAATCCAACAAAACCTACTATAGTCTGTCAAGGCTCTTTAGATCCAGAAGACTTGGGTGCTTACAAAAAGGCACTCTGATCTCTTATCCGCGTTCGAGAGAATGGCGTCGGCCAGCAATCAGGATGTATGGAAGAATTTGTTGAAGAAGGCCCGGACCGGATCCCGGTTATTGCGCCGATGATGATGATGATGATGAATATATTGATCCATTAATATTAATAGTTTGATACCAAAGGCAATTTAATTACAATGAGAATCAATTTCTTTTAATTTTTAGAAATACCTTGGTAATGCTATATCCTTATTTCTGAAACAATTTATTCAATCAATAGTAGTCAAAGAGAAAATATGAAAAATATATAGCAATTTTATTCGAAAAATACATCGAACAGCAACTGAAATTGATATGTAAATTGTTTGTGTAACGGAATCGGAATCGTTTTTTAAGTCACCTATTGAAGTTTTTTTTTCAAGAAAACATTTTTACGTTTTGAATAAACCACTGAAGGTAATTGAACCAAAATTGAAGGTATTTATATGTAATTATATAGAATATGTACTTATATGCTGACATACATACATATTTATAATAAGATCGAAAGGTTTTGTAATATATTGTGATTCAGGTTTTCATTAATTCGCATCTGAGATATAAGACGTTACGATAAAAGATTATTATTATTATTATTATTTGTTTAATAATAATGCTTATTGGCAATCTCGGGAAAAAAATCCCTGGGAATACATTTTTTTTAGATGGGGACTTCCGTAGGAATTCTATTTTCGAGAAGATAGAATAGCCAAAAAAAAAATAACTTTTTATTGTTTGACTGATGGAATTTGCATTTTCAGTACATTTTTATCTGTAGAAAGAAACTAAAATATATATGGTTTTAATAATGCAATAATTATATTAACAGAAGAAGAAGAACATGAAGGCAGCCTTCTAGTGATCCAGTCATTCAAATTTAATAATAATTGCTTTTTGTTTGTACTCACGGAATGGCCAATCTCCTATCGCATTTTTCTATTAAGAGTTTTCCGCTATTTTACTTTTAATATTTGTTTTTATTTTTTGTATAGCACTCCACAGTCCACACCTACTATTATTACGCGTATGTCATATTAATAAATATGTATCTTTAACTTGAAAATAACTAATTTTTTTTTTACTTTTTTTTCCTTTCAAATACTTTACAGGTAGTCCAATAAAGTTAAGCTTTAAGTACAACGTTTTCTTTTTCTTTGAAACAATAAGTATTTCCATTTGTTTTTTGTTTGTTGCGTTTTCCCATTAAAAATAAATAAAATTTACATTATTCCTATAAGTTTGGTACCTTAAAGACTTACAATATTGCTTTGAATTTTAATAACAGACCTTTTCCCGAGCAAAATAATGGCATCAAATCAGAAAAAAAATCATTTTGCGATTCTTTGTATGAGAACTTTTCCCTAGCAATTTTTTCCTTGCTGATTCCAAAATTTCCAACAAGAAATAATTCCAAGGAAAATGATTTCCATTTTGCCTGAAGAACATGAGGAGGAATCTAGAATCGAATATGAAAACTTTGGAGTATTATCTTTACAGTAGTTATTTCAGAAAAGAGGTTGTTGATAAAAAATAAGAAAAGAAATCAAAGACAACACTGTTGCCTGGGGTACATCAGCAATTTATTTTGTCAATATCAGATTAGAATCCAACCGAAACAATTTTACATTCTAAATAAAATAAATTTACTGGCGCTACAGCTCTTTAAGGAACTAAGGCCTAGTGACTTATACTCTCAACCATTACTGTGTGTGTGTTATTAATCAGAAAGAATGGAAGGGACCTACAGTTTGCCGCCGAGTACGAACAAATCTTACTATTTGAGTTTTTGTCAGATCCTTGCAAGGGGCAGTACCCGTAAAAGAATCTGGCTATTTGCGGGATTCGAACCCAGGCTCATTCGCTTAGCAGTACAACACACTAACCACTAAGCCACGGGGCACTACAATTTTACATTCAGAGATTCGAAAGATAATTACTAATCCAACGAAGAAGAGTTTCATCGAGTCCGAATCCATGCATTTTCGCTGAAAGGGCTTGGTGCTAAACTGTGCAGTAATTTTACTTTGAACGAAACCATGAATAGTTCCACTTTTCAGTGAAATATAAAAACCATCATCTGTGGATTGACGTATTGATGCGAAATAGTACTGTTTCCTAAGCAGAACTTTTATCAGCGTTTCCATGACCTTGGAAAAAATGGGATTTAAGTGCAGTTGGTCGATAGTTTGAAGTTAAAGAAGATTCGCCTTTTTAGGACAGGCTAGAGAAATGCTGGCATCGTTGGAAAATCTTACGCAGTCTTTAAGCCAGACTTGTAGAATGCCTCTTCAGATCAATACTGCCTATTGTACAACATCAATGACCAATATTTGCATTAAGTAAACGAAAGCGCTCTGTTTTCCTAATATAAGATGAACAAATGTTGAACATCGCCAAGAAATTTTTCGAGGGATTCATTTTATTAACTATAAAGAAAAAGTTATTTCTTCAAAATTCTAGTGTTATTTACATCTTATTTCAATTGTCTTATTAAAAAAAAACATAAAAAAATTAAATTAACTTCAAAACTATATTCGAAAAACATTTTAACGTATGTCAATTAATTCGTTCAACTTTAAACCAACCGTCTTTTTTCAATGATAAGTTAGGCATAATAAAGCTCAACCTCAGGAATGTCAATAAAAACCATCTGATGGCCAGAATAATAAAATTTTATCTCACAGATAAATAGGTTAAATTTATTCAATAAATTAGCATATTTTTAAAATCTCTAGACAGAAAAACCATCAATCAAAAGCAAATAAGCTTGAAGGATTTCAAATGTTTTCTTACAATGGAGCCAAATCACAACAAAACTTACGAATCATAATAAGAATAAGAACATTTGTATTGTTTTCACTTTCAATCAATGTTTGGGTTTCTTTTCGATTTTTTTTCTTTTTTTTACAATTTGTGTTTTTCTTTAAGAATCCTAATATGTATAACAAATCAGTTCTATCTAATTGAATTTATTACCATCAATTTGTCACAGGACGAAACAGACACACTCATACATATGTATAAATGTATATTTACTCCGAACCACTTTTCCTTTCGATCCATTGCCCTTTTTTTCGTCGTCCATGCAGAACGAAAGAATTGGTATCCATTGTGGGTGTTACACTAAAAAAAGCAAAAGTTAAAAAAAAGTATCTAAATTGTCCACTTGATGAAAATCAATCGATTTCGGTGAAAGCTTGTTGAAGGCTCGTCAATATAATAGCTATATAGGTACATGTTCCTTGATGACAACTTACAGTCCAGATTACAGCCAAACATCATTCAACGTCAGTGAAATGGGACATAATAAACGAAAACGAATTGGGAATGATAATGTATATCCACAGAACAGAACTCCTATACCTGAATATTGACACCATCAACTCGTATGGCTCCCCTTTAGACGTTTCATACACAATGCACATAAATTCCGACATTTATATAGTTTCTACAGATGTTGGAGAATTTCTCGTAAGCAATAAAAATATCCTAAATAATCCAATTTCGACCTCGGGCTTCAAACTTGGATATGGCGTCGGTTGTTTTATTCACTTAATAAAGTCCACTCCACATAAAATAACACAAATCAATGGGAGTTATGCCGTTTCATGGGATCCAAAGTCAAGAAACAAAAGTAAGCAATGAGAATACGAGTGATAAAAGAAAGCATTGTAATAAATAATTCACTTTATTGAAGATTTCAATGATCTAAGCCGAGTCGTCCTTGGACATAACGCACGTATCCTAAATATCCTGCAAAATAATGCACCCTGGACAATAATAACACACACCATATATTGGCCAAGTCAAGGTCCGTACTCCGGACCAATGTCCTTTCTTATGCTATGGTTGATTTTGTTGTCTTTGTATCTTAATCTATACAAGTAAATTGTCTAGCAATTGGGATTCTATCATCTTCATTTTATTTGTACGTGCAACGTGCATTGTGACTCAAAATGTATTATAACGTTTTGTTTGGAATGAAACAATAAAGAGCGCTTACCTCGTTCAATTTGATTGCATAGACCAGCTTTGTTGACATAAAAAAGTGAGTGGTTGGATGTTGGTTCCGTAATGCCGTCTCAACTACTTAACGGGTTTTAATGAAAATTGGTATGAAAATGGATGAGACACTTGATATATACTATCTAATCTATCTATGTACTATGGAGCATTACCAATTGCTCTGTTTTGACATAATTTTGATTTAACATCTAGTTTGATTTGGCACAACCCCAAAATTGTACTTCTGAATTCGAATATCTATACAAATTTTAGCACTTGATTGTAAATAAGTAATTTGGTATAAATACTTAGATTTGAGTACTTTTCAATTACCAGTCGAGTTCTTGTGTTTAAGTCTTTTCCTTTCTGCGGTTTGGCTATTATGAGGACTTCTTGAAGTATATAAAGCACGATAAATGCTGGATCAAAGACATTTCCCCGTGGAACACCAGATTGATCTATTTAAGTGATTATAATTGTAGATCAATTTGTAATTAATGTTATTTATTTAAATTGTGGTTTGTTTAACTCGGAAAAGCTTTTTTTCCTTGCGGGATTTAAGAATGCAATTTTTTCGTTTCAGAAAAAATAGTCTTAGATTTAGGTTTAAAGCCGCCACTATGCAGACCTTATCAAAAGCTCGTAAAACCACCAGATATGTGTTTCAACACATTTTCCTTTCCCTAGGGATTTTTAAATTTTAGTTTTTATGCCTTTGGAATATAACACAGAACAACAAGTCAACTATTCAAAAAACACTAACTATGCTTGTTAAACAAGTGCAAATCTTTTCTGTAACACAATAAAAACTATAACAACTGTCAATAAAAAAAATCCCTTCTTAACAGTTTTTAATGAAAAAAAGAAGTACGCCATCAAACGTCTTAAATAACAAAGAAATTATATAACAAAAATTTCGAAAATTGTAGGACGAATTTTGATAAAATCCTGTTTCTTATTTTTAGTTAAAAAAAAATTTTTAGATTTTGGAATTTAGTTTTTTTATAGTTTATTAATATACAGCTGATAATAAAATTAAAAATATTTTTTTCTTGATTAGTTTTATAATTATTAAATTTTCAAAAATTATTTCTATTTCTTTTTCTTTGAAAAAGTTTTGTTTCAAAATGGTTGTAATCAGTTAACCAGTTATAGAGAAAATCGAAGAAAAAAATCGTCCTATGGGCGGTACCGTTTTTAGCCCACCATTTTAATTTTATTTTTCATCAAAACATAAATCACACCTGCAAAAGTACACTGATTTCTTGAGAAAAGAAGCTTTTACATAACGGTTATATGACAGGTACCATTTAAATTTGAGGTAATTTTTTTTTAATCCCCTGTAGAATATCAAAATAACTTTTAGTACAAAGTTTGAAGATGATTGGCCAAATCATTTAGGCTGTAGTCCAAAATACATACGAACAGACAGAGAGACAGAATTTTGCCAGTAACTCAAATATGCTTCTCTATCATCGTAATGCCATATTTGATTGTTATCTCATCATTTTTAATCTGCACGAATGCATAACTTGCATTATATGTAGTTCCTATAATCCCGAATAAAAAATTGTTTATGAAAGGAACCCCTAATAGACTTCTCCGGTAAATTTGGCTTTGACCAAATGATAGCCAATACCTATACAAAAATTCTCAAATATGTTCATCAAAATGGTTTGAGCCCTTTTCTAGAAAATGTAGCTTTTCTCTAACGGTCATTTCATTGTCATTTTTAGCCCTAAAAATAAAATTTAAATTTCTCATGTAAGGAATGCGAACAGAATCACAAATACTAAATTTGAAGGTAATGATGGACTGACAGACTGACAGATTGACAGACTGACAGATTGACAGACTATCAGACTAACAGACTAACAGACATATAGACTGACAGACTGGCATACTGATAGACTGACAGACTGGCAGATTGACGGCCACGAAATTTTTAAATTAACAATTTATCAACAATTCAACAAGTTTATTTATTTTTCTTAACACTCGATGTTTCCAGTTACAAAAATTGAAAGAAGCCAAATCAAATTACAAATTACACAAATTTTAAAAGTTCTTGAATTTGACTAACTTGTTGTTATGTGTTTTAGGCCCCTGATCTATTGTTGAGTGATTATTTGTTAAATAATTGTTAGGAATTAGCTGTTTTCCGTTGCTATCTAGAAGACCTTGAAAAATATTTTTTTAATAACGACGTTGTCGAATTAGGTATAGGGAGGACTTCTTTTCGTTAAAAGTTTTACCCGATTTTTTAATGACGTGGAACGTGTGAAAAGCTTAAGCCAACACTAATTCCATGTCCAATTTTATAAATTGCTTATCTGGGTAACTCTATTAGAATTTATTTAGTCATAATCGGGACCTTTTTTGTTTTAATTTCATTTCTTATATAACTTAATGAAAACACATTTGTTTATAGTGTTTTATATTTTGGTCGTTCTGCTCTGTTCTGTAGGTATAACATGCATTGATATTTCATGGCCGCAATAGGCCGCTAGACTATATCCTCCCCAATGGAAAAATCCTACATATACTAAGGAAATGAGGATAAGGTAACGCCCTTAGTAAATAGTTAGCAAACCACTCAAAGCGTTTTCTGTAAAATTGTGTTATGTATCTACTATATTATGATAATCTGCACGAAAACAACTAACATGAGTTCGATACTTCTTTCAAACGCGAATATTCATAAATTCAGCCATTATGACCTATAAAAAGTAACTGAATCCTACTAGATTACACCTTTTTAATGGAAAAACTTAGATATAATAAAATAAATCAATGAAAACTGATTTGAAACTTGAGTTGCTTAAGAAGACATACTTCAATACACCCTACTCAAAAAGATTCATAAGTAAAATACTTTCAGTGTTTTCTTTTGTTATGACCACTTAGTTTCAATACCATTTACAGAAAGTGAGTAATATACCCAAACATACGAAAAATAATTTGATTAATGGCTTTAATCCTTGTCATTTTCCCCAAAAAAAGTTTTAGCCTTGCCATGCTTCCTCCTTCCTTATCAATATCATTATCTAGTCTGGTACTACTTTTCAACACGTGTCGGCTGGAAAAGCGATGTTATCCTTACTGGTTTCATTTTTGTATCATATTTGAGCGAATTCAACATATTTCATTCTAGGTATAGCTTAATAAAACTTGTGTTACATTCAACGAATATTCTTTTTTGTCTTCGATATAATGGTTTCGATTCGGATAAACTTTTCTTTCGAACATTTTCCTCAGCACATTTATAATACTCTCAAAGAAAACTCGAATGCCTGTTTTGTCAAAAATAAAGAAGAAAATCAGCTGCCCATAAATAAATTCGAAAGTTTATGAGGCTTCATTTACCCTAACAAATTTCCCAGAAATATAATTAATTTCCGTTGTGCTAAGGAATGGTGGGACCTTCACAACAACTACAACGCCAATCGCCAAATCCTTCCCCATACCAGTATGATGAGCAAAAGGGATCCCGAAATTGGAAGCACTTCTAGGCTTATATACGTCAAAACTTTCAAAGTGATTGCCCTTATAGGAAGTCTTTGTTATTCCTTCAATTCCAATGTGAACGGA
The DNA here is from genome assembly GCA_963971375.1 of Platycheirus rosarum. NCBI lineage: Eukaryota > Metazoa > Arthropoda > Insecta > Diptera > Syrphidae > Platycheirus > Platycheirus rosarum. The sequence goes on along the minus strand of OZ020508.1, from coordinate 56,861,766 downwards.
AGATATAAGTTAATCATTTCCCTAAGGTATACGCTATACGGGGATCAGAGCTCGTGTGTGCCTCAACTCTGAGAAAAATAAAATACTATACTGGTAAGGTGTATTTGTATACATAGGAGGAATGAAATCCGGACTGCCTGATTTTAGGAATAAGTCATTAGAGATGATGTTCATTGCTATTGATGAGTTGAAATGTATAATAGCAGAAATCAAGAGTGATGGATCTTCCATTAGGGATTCTTTTCAAATAGTGATATCTCCTAGGACAGTTCTTTGACGTTAATGTTCGAGAAATTGGATTGATGGGACAGCAAGAACCAAGAAGTTAACTTTGTTAACGAGGTACTGAATTTACTTACACGTTAGTTTTACACTTTTGAAAACGCTGGAACCTAGGGCTCCATGACCACTTAATCAATAAAGGAAATGGATCAGTTGTTTAATTTTTTTACATGCAATGCCAACGACTTCTTTTCTAAATTGGTCGACCTAAACATACTGAAAAATGTAACTTATCGCCCCGAAAATAGTACTTGATATTGAGATATTTTTTTTCAGTTATAGCATTTGATGGTTTAGGTTTCTGTAGAATGTGGATGCTGATGTGCACTCCGTAGCACATACAAGTATTGACTGTAGAATTGAACACTTACAACAAAAGAAATAAATAGCTAAATTAGAAATGTTTCGTGTAGTGTAGGGGCGAAGAAACTGTTACTCTTGAAAAGTTTCATTGCATACTTCACTCGATTTAGAAGATGAAGTCGGGACATTTATAAAAGGTGTTTAAGGGTGTGTCCACACTAAAGAAATATTTCGGGAAACATTGTTTAAAAAATATTTCTGAAATGTTTCCCATTCGTTTAAAAAGCATTTCAAAAACATTTCAGAAATGTGGTTATATGTGGTCGTTTTTGGAAACATTCCTGATAAGTTTTTCTTATTTTCCATTTTTTTCTCTATCTTTGTAAATAGTTTAGTCAACAGGTGGTTTAGAACCTTTGCAAAAAGATAAAAGGGAGAAAACTGCAAAATTTTCGACCTTGGGTTAGGCTTTTGATCAATAACTTATTCCATTACTACCTAAGGCAAAAAATTCTGAGAATATTTAGTAGAATATAATAATACCATCTTATGTAAACTGCAACAATTGGAAGATAGATTTTGGGGCTCTTAATAATTTTCTAGAAAGCTATAGTTGTGAAAATATAATGAAAAGATTGGTAAAGAAAACATGTCTCCAGGGAAAAAAAGAAACTCAAAGAATCTAACGATAAATCCAAACGGCTCTAAGTTATTGGACCTATAATATACTCCTTTGGCTTTTCCATAATTAATGGCACAAGTGATTCCGATAAAAAAGCCGAATTTACCTTCGTGGGGCAGCAAGGCTCTTCCATTGTCGACTACGACTAAAGGGAGAATGGAAATCGATAGTTCGTGACTTCTAGGTTTTGAACTTTCTGTTTTCTGATCATATCCAACTTTTGATTAAAATAATTCCATCCGCTTCCGCTTTTGAAGACCTAAGAAAGCTAAAACTTCCGCCGAAACTGATATTGAAAGAAAGCAAGATGACAGAGTATCGGCAGAATACTATTCGAGAGCTTCAAGTCGATGCAGGACTAACTATTGGAGACAATGAAAGCTTATTTAAATTTTCTTGTCCTATATATAGACAGTATCCTTCTATAAATAAGTTTGACGGTGAATGTGGAGCGGATAGAAACAGATCCTGTGGATGACTAAGACCTTTTCGGAGACAAAACAGTCCGTGTTTTAAAAGGTTTACTACTAACACATTGCACGGACTCAAAAGAATTTTGGAATACAGTGAAGACCCTCAATGGCAAATGCTTGCAAATCACTGATAAACTCTCTGCCCTTGTATTAAAAAATCACTTTGAAAAACTTTTAATCCCTAATGGCACTTCTCCGATTTTGCTGTATGCAAAACCATTTTTTAAAGACGAAATTCAGGATGCTGTTGTAACTGAAGAAGAATTACGTTTGTCAGTAAAGAAGCTTAAAGATGGAAAAACACCAGGAGCTGATAGGATCACGGTTGAATATTTGAAATATTGAACAAAAACTTACCGCATCTTTAACACTAGAATAATTTAAAATCAGTTTAATTAAGCCATAATATTCCCGTTTCATAAAATAGTATTAGAAGAGCATGAACAGTCTAACTGATGAGCTCACCGTTCATGCTTGGGCAAAACGCACATTTTGGAGTAAAGGCCACAAAAACCTTTTATTGAATTTAATTCAACAAAAACTCCACAAAAAAACAACAACAAACAACTATTAATAGTTTTTGTTGTTGCAATATATTTGTATTTATAAGAAGGTCACATTTTTGATCCAAAAAAATATCGTGGAATATAATTTTTAAATACCTTTTATAAAATTTGGGTGATAATCTTGAGTAACCGCGCCTAGCTGTGTGGATGAATCATGGCAAAATTCTTAAGGAATTCCAGTTGGGTTTTTTAACCCGACAACATATTTGTTTTGACAAACATTGCGTTGACCGTTTTGGAGCGAAAAAGAAGCTTTATGTGCTATTTGTCGATTTCAAGGCTGCATTCGATACAATCGACAGAAAAAAACATTGTAAGACACAAGTTGTACATCAAAGGTATGTCAGCAAAGTTTGGAAGGGTCTCAGAAAACCTTCATGATAGAAACCGAGCAGTATGCAATGGCAATGAAAGGTCAGACTGGTTTGAAACAATAATATTAGTAAAACAGGGATGCTCCGAGTAATCGACGACCTCTTTAACGAGCTACCGGTGGCGATGTTGTTTTTTTCTCGTACTCACCTGAATCCCTGCAACCAGTGATCAATCGTTAAGAAATTTACTGCAAACTGTCAGTCAATTTAAGCAATTCAAAGGTTATGGTTTTTAAAAATGGATGGAAAATGGAATGGATTGACCAGAAATGAGAAATGGTATGTTAGCCGTGAACTTATCGAAGATCTGATACCTGGGTGTAATTATTACAAGCAATTTAAAAATGGAAACTCATTTCAAGGAAAAACTTATCATAGCGAAAAGGATTATATGTGCTACATGGAAATATTGTTTTACAAACAAATTCGTTTCTAATAGCGTAAAATTCAAAGTGTTCAATGCAGTAGCCGAATCAATTATGATGTATACGGCACAAACTTTGGGCTACAAAAAATATGAAATCGAGAAAAAATTACTCAGATTTTATGTCAAAAGATTTTTTCAACTACCGAAAAACACATCTAGTTACATGATAATCACTGAAACCGGACTATTCCCATACTCCTTATAATATATGTGTTCTTTGCAATATGTCGGTTAGAGAGGTCATTAAAGGCACGAAGACAGGAAGGCGTTATAGCGCTCCTTAACTTCGAAGCCAATGTAACAAAGCTTTACTATTTTTATAGGAAGCAATATCCTAGAGCCAAATACTAAATGAAGCTTTTTAAAAAATATTACTATTACTTCAACTGTAAAAAAAGTTAAATTTTGTTCACTACATATATATATTACTTATTTTTCTTATTTTTCATAAACTAAAAATATGTATGTAGGCATTTAAAATTAAAAAAATTACCATTCAGCTTAAAAAAAGTCAATCGGCCAGACGGCAATGCCAGCTTCTAAGAATATTGTATCTAATTCACGTATTTAGATATATAATAATCTGTAATTTTGAAAATTGAAATAAATCTATTATATTTTATATACAATTATATTCTTTATTCTATTCTATTGTATTTAGTAGAATGTTAAATTTTCCACAATTCGACTATTCATTCATTTTGTGTGTAAATTCATTACTGGGACATGGGGTTTCGAAAATAGGTAAATGTGGAAATTTCTTTAAAATGCAAAAAAAGTCCAGAATTTCACCTCATTTCTTCTTTTAAACCCGACTTAGAATTAAATGTAGTTGTAATTATGATTCTTAGTTAAAATCAATACCCTAAATGTACATCGCCTTCATCACACAACACCAATTTACAAAAGGTATTTTCACTTGCGATTTATAGGAATTATAAGGCAAGGTATGCATTTCTCAAAAAAAAAAAATTCTAACAATCAGACATGACATTACGATGATACAGAAACATATTTGAGTTACTGGCAAAATTCTGTATGTCTGTCTGTCCGTCTGCACGAATATATATTGAACTACAGCCTAAACGGTTTGGCCAATCGTCTTCAATTTTTATTTTTATTTTAGCTTAAATATTAACGGTATATATAACCGCTAACTAAAAGCTTAATTTTCTCGGACACGGCTCCAAGAATTTTATGAACAAAATCAGTGTAGTATTGTAGGTGTAGGTTATATTTTGGTGAACAAACAATTCAAGATGGCTAAAAACGGTACCTCCCATAGAACGGTTTTTTTCTTCGACTTTCTCGAAAACTGGTGTTCCCATTTCAATCAAAATTGATATTCAGAAACATGTTGGTAGCCTAAGTAATTTTGTTTAAAAATATTTTCGCAAATGTTTTTTTTTTTATTTTTAATATTTTCTTAATTTTTTTTCAAAAATCAATATTTTGAAAACGTGAAGATGGATTTATTTTTTAATTTTATTTTTAAATGTAGATTATTTTTTTTTCCTTAAGTTTGCATTCCTAAATACTTTTTGTTTTATTTTTTAAAATGTTAGGTATTAAAATAAAATCGTTTGATTTAAAAACCGCTCCTATGATTCTGAAAAAAATTACAATTTTTTCACATTTTTTAAAGAAATAAAATGGTGTTCAAATTTTTCCGCTGAAAACTATTTTATGTACTTTTTTCAAACAATCAAAAGTCAGAAAATCGAAAAAAAAAACTTTGAAGTTCCCTTAATATTTTTAAAATTTTATTCCAAGCTGTTACCGCACATAAGAGCAAGTACGTGCGATCCAGTCGTGCAATTTATTTTTCTCTCATGGAAACCAACCATATTTAAATCATGTTTCATTTTTTCCCAATTTTCATACCTGTCGAATAGACTATAATACTTGAGGAAAAACATAAGGAATGGGAAACAGAGAAACCTTTAATAAACATTACAGACATTTTCCATACCAAAATCAACATTTCAAAGATATTTCAAAAAACATTTCATAAATGTTTCGTTGTTTCTGGAATGTTTTTTTAATGTTTATGAAATGTTTAAAAAAAATGTTTCTTTGGTGTTGACTGTTGACACCTCTTATAAGTAATTAAAGAATTTCTGGGCATCGCATAACTTTGCTTAATTACTAACCTTGAATAGAAGAACGTTTTTAATAAACGAGAAGAACCTGATATTAAGAATTGCATTAGTTTTTTTAGAAAGTATTCAAATAAAAGTAACTATAGTAAACTGTTTACTGCGAAAAAGTGCTTCAACCGGTGTCGGCGTACGAAATACTGAAACAGTGCAATTATATCAAAATAATAGCTACAAAGCAATCGTTAAAACAACATAGGTCCATAATAGTCCATACGAAACAGCAAAAAACATTTTCGAAAAGTAAAATTTCACCTTTCCGAATTGAATGTAATGGTTTTCTTCAGTTTTTTTACTTTTTTTCTTGTCGCTTACCTTGGTTTAGGTTTGTATACCCAAATATATTTGGAAATCTACAATCGTATGCAGGCGAACAATCAGAGAAGAAGCGGTTTTATATCAACTAACGTCATTCTTCGAATCACAAAATAAGTTTTTTTCCCTGAGAAACCCTTTTGCCAATAGCTTCGAAAAGGTAGCGCTTCAGCAACTTACGCCTTAGATTGAGGTTTATACAGACAGACCGGGATTTTTATTATTGATTTTAAAAGGCCATGTTTGACTTTTTTTTGCCACACGGTGTGCATGAAAACCCAGTTGTAAATTGTTGGTCAACAGAAATTCCTTGACGAAAAAATATTGCCAGAGCAGTTTGCATTCTTCTAAAGAAAACTCGAAATTAACTGTTTATTTTTTTTAAATTTACCATTTTTTTATTGGAAATGATGCACAACATCCAGTTTTGGTAAAATTTGTCATGCAAGGGTATTAATTAAAGAAAATCATTTTTTTTCTTCTTTTTTTCTTTAAAACATAACATATCAGAATCACTAAATTTATAGCAAATTTTTGTTTTCATATATATAACGGGTTTAAGTGAAAATTTCCTAATACTTAAAGAAAAGGTTCACATAAAGCATTCTAATAACTTTATGGAAATTCGGGATGTTAGCAATAAGGGACGAATTTCCACCTTTTTTAACGAACATATAACTTTGTGTTAATGTGAATGTTTAAATAAAGGCAATATGAAACGGCTTGCCACAAAAAATTCTTTTTATTTCAACATTTCAAACGTACCTAAAAGTTAAAAAAAAGTATCTACTCATTTGCATTTATTTCTTTCAACAGAATTAAAGTATTTACGAATGTTATTTTTTCAGGGTTCTAATTTCAAAATAAATTATTAACGCGCAACATTAGGGAACTTTGAACGTTTTAAAACTCAGATACACCTTGCATTATAACATCCTTTTTTAAGCCTTTATGTGTAAAGTGTAAATCCGTCTTTATGTATAAAATATAAATCCAAAAAGCTTTGACAAAATAATAAATTCTTTATTGAAAAGTGTTTATTTCTAAACAATGATTCAAAAGTGGTCATGCCAACTTTTATTTTGCCATAAATCATTCAATAAACCTTTTTTGCAGATATCTACATGTAAGTATGTACATAAAAAGTGTATTGTTCCATGTCCTTGAATATCAGGTTTTTTTTACTATAAGTCCTTGAAATTTTGAACCATTTCCATAATCGAACGTTTTCTCTTCCTAGCAGTAATACAAACAATTCCCAGCTCTAGTAACCTAACGCCTTTGTTGTCATCGAACTCTGGAAATTTTAATATACGAAAAACGCTTTTATCATCTCTTGAATACAATATGTTTTTTTTTATTTTGAAGATAAACCAACAAATTCCTCTTTTCCGCATTTTCTTCCCAAGCACTCAGCAAATACGTCATTGGCATTTGACTGGCTCCTTTTTCCAGCCATACAACTCTATTACCAAAAAGAAAAGCCCACCACTGATAAGACCTTGATATAAGTCAGCCCCCTCCCAGGGGAGCATTGTCTTTTTCTTCAACCCTCTTTCAATATTTATATTGCTTCCTGTTTCCGGAATTTACGAAGTTTCCAAAAGAAAGATTTAAGAGAACACGGAAAAGCTTTTTCTCTCTTAAAATATATGAATTCAACAGTTTGGAATATTGGCTTTAGATACTTTACTTAGTGAAACTTTTGCGCTTCTGACGATTGTGTGCTGTTACAAGGGCAAATAGTTTTCAAGGGTAAAGCGCAAGCAAAGCGAGCGCATCCCATTTACAGTTAACCATATTTTAAGTTCAGTGTGTCTAGGTCAGATACATGAGCCGTATAGCTATGTTGCAGTTCTTGATCATGACCTAAATAATATGTATAAACTGGGAAGCATATGTTCTGGGTTTCAAGGTGAACCTATTCAATGGCATGAAACAGACAATTGTTGCTTTCAGCACATTGCATGGAAAAGGTCCTTCAATTCAGCTTTTCTATTGTCGTTATAACCAAGAACTTTACCACCTGAAGCCCACTTGTTTGATTAATAAAATAACCTTAGCTAAGCCTGTATCCTGTTAAAATCCAACATCATCAATTCCCCGGTTAGGATAAGACAGTTGTGACCACATGCTACTTCAAAAGAAGGAGAGGTCGTTTGGTTTTAAATTAAACGCTGACTGAAGCACACTCTTATTTTTCTCATTTAAGAAGGAACAATTTTCGCCAATGATCATTAGGATATCTACATCTTTTGATGCTGATTCAGGTGGAACAAAGGGAAGTTGTGGATGATTCCGTCTTAAATCATTCCTTTCCCTTTAATGTGGTTTGAATGAGATGTCTGTCGTCGGAATAAATTTGATATGCTAATTGGTTTTGGTAATTATAGACGGACTTATATTGAGTTGCTTGTGAAGAGTTGTGAACAGTCAAGATATGCTTTTGATTGTCTGGGTAATGTAGCGTTCATAACGGTAGCGAAATTAATCGAATCATTGAGTTAAGATGTTAACCCAAAAGCTTTGTGATTTTGTCATTAAGTCAGAATTCCGTTTTGGCTTTCAGTTCTGGTTTGCGCGTTTTGTAATTTCGCAATTATTTTATTATTTATAACTTTCTTTTGGAATATGTTTTGAAATTTTGATTTGATGGGCTGTCAGATTTTATAAAACCACTGAAGTCGTAGTTACGGGTGATATTAATGTGCTTCATCCCGATTGGTTTAAACTTTGTCTAGTTACCAACTTGAGGTTTGTGCACTGAAATATTTTTGAATTTAACCACATTACTACGCTGGCTGAATAGCCTGTGTTGCAGTTCAAACTCCTTGATTTATTTCTGACTTGTTACCCTGGAAAAATACTGGTTTAGCGTTTTATTGTCTTAAAATATCCACTCAAGCTCATTAAACTCCGATTTATACAACATTGTCAAATGGGGTAATAGATATCGTGTGGAGTTAAATGCTTCAAAAACTCAATGTTGTCTTCTGTCGATAAAGTTAAATATTGCCATTGTTCAATAATGGCACTTGCATCGAAGAAACCAAAAAGCTCTCAGTACTCTATATGTGTGCCAACGACAACCTGAGTTGCAACATCCATATATTTGAGATCGCCAAAAATGCAGCAAATTTTTTTTTTGTACCGATGCAAGAAATTTTTTCAATGTTAATCGACGCCTTCTGTCCCCTCTGCTCCGGCAGTGTTCTTACATTTAATAGTACAGGAACTTTGTGCAAAAGTTGTAAGTAATTCTAATAGAAACGAAATTGTACAGGATGGTAATACTACTTGAAGAGAGTATTTTAGCAAAATCCCCACCTCTAAGGGTTGAGCAAAACGTGCAATCAGGCTGGGAATATCCAATTTTAGGTGTTCAGAAAAATGAAAATAACTTCTGAACGGTATACAGGAAAAACTCAAGAAAATGCCTCAAATCACGGAGAATAACTATTAAATTCTCCGTGATTTGAGGCATTTTCAACAACAACATTGCAAAAATTGTGTTTTAATTAATGGTCATTAAGTTGCTCAAATTTGAGCCAAAACTATTTTTGGAGTACATTTTTGGAGTTTTACTGTAAAAATAGAACAGTTTATCAGGACTTTCTTAAAAAACAGTATTCTATAACATTATGCGAGATTAAATTTGTCGTCGATTGAGCTGTTTTATAGTATATAAAAAATTTGAGTAATTTTCATTACTCTAAATCATTAATATGATCCATTGTACACCTATATGAATATATAGAAAATAACTTTAAATAATAAAATTTAAAAGTTGAATTTTTCAAACACTGTACTGTTTTAGCTCATCAGTAGGAACCAATATACTCCTCCTAGACGTTTATCTTAGCTTGAATAAAACTCTCAAAGTTGTGAGAACAAACATATACTACCGAGATGGCTGTCGGTATAAGAGTCTTATTTATAACATGAACCTAGCTAAGATAAACGTCTAGGAGGACTATATTGGTTCCTACTGATGAGCTAAGCCAGTATACTTTATAGCGAAACGTTTATAATTGTACAATGTTTGAAAAATTCAACTTTTAAATTTTATTATTTAAAGTTATTTTCTATATATTCATGTTTTGTAGTCTTCTGCGATATACTGTTTACGAAATAACTTAATTTTATTACGAAACCAACCTTCAAAAAATCCATGATAAGAAAAGTAAGAAAATAATGTCAATATTTTATTACTTCAAACTATTGTTTTTTTTTTAACATCAGTTTTATTTATGTACATATATATCAAATATACTTAGCCAGAGGACCTCTACATAACGAGATATAATCATGTGAAAGCTTGAGTAAAAAAAAATATTTTCTGACACGCAACCCTTCAACCCGCTCCTGTAGGCGCAATTACATATGTTTTCGAAAGATTTTTAAGGCATGGATCAGAAAGCTGGACTCAATACCTATCTTACAATGCAAAAAAATACTCAGCTAGGACTTCTTCATAAAGAGATATATAGACTTGTGAAAGCTTGAGTGACAGTTTATTTCCTGACACGTGACCCTTCCACCTGCTCCTCGAGTGGTTATTATTACTGCGGGAAGCCAAGGGTATATGGATTAGGTAGCTGGATTCAATATCTTTCTGTATAATGAGATCAGCTAGGTTCTATACATAATGAAATATAAGCATTTAAAGGCTTGAGTGAACAAAAAAAGAAATTCTGACCTACGACCCTTCAATCCACTCTGGGAGACGCATAGTTCATCATTCGGAAGAGTCATCAAAATTTGAACCGCTAAGATCCATGCCACCGTAAGAAACCAATGGAGATTTAAACGATGTTATTCATAGTGGCACACAAGTGAGTGAATGTGTATCGACATACACATACACCCTTCTTTAGGAGGGTCATGACAATCTTCCTAGGAACAATGCTTTTAATTAGTGCCACAAATGGTTAATTTGGAGAAGGTTTCCGATACCGCATGGCTACAAGCTTCTTAACCGTTGCTTTTAAGAGGTTAATAAGTTCAATAATTAAGCACCCACAGAAGCCAATCAGTTAGTTAAGTTCATATTTAATATAGTTTTCTTCATGATTTTTGTCTCTTTATTTAAAAAAAATCTATATAGGTTTGCATTTTAAATAAAAAATTATAAAACAAAAAGAAATGAGGTCGAAGATTCTATATACATACATATGTAACTATCTGACCCTGCAAACGTTGTTCTGCCATAAAAATAATTTATTTTGAATATTTTGTTGTGATGTAATTGGTAAAATAGAACGATCATTATTCGATAAAATATATATTTCTCATCTTTGCTGCTTTATTCGATCGACGACCCAAATGTGCCCCTTGCGTCTTTCTGGCATTTTTCACTTTAATGCACACCTTTTACAGTAACACATAAATTGCACGACTGGATCGCACGTAATTGCTCATATGTGCCGTCACATTGTAGAATAAAATTAAAGAAAATTAAAGTGAACATCAAAGCATTTATTCGATTTTTGTGACTTTTGATTGTTCGAATAAAGTACGATAAATTGTATTTTTATTTCTTTAGGAAATGTAAAAGAGTGTAAAAAAAAGTTTTCGAAAAAAATGTATGCAAAATTACTCAAGCTACCTACATCTTCTTGAATATCAATTTCGATTGTAATCGGATCACCAGTTTTCGAGAAAGTCGAAGAAAAAAACCGGTCCTATGGGAGGTACCGTTTAGCCCACCATATTAATTTTTTTTTTTCACCAAAATATATTGCATTCCTACAGTAGTACTCTTATTTTTTTTTATAAAAATTCTTGGAGCCGTTTTCGAGAAAAATAAGTTTTTACATTACGGTTATATGTCAGGTAAAGTTAATTTTTGAGCTAAAAAAAATATTTAAAAAAAGCCCTGTAGAATGTCAAAATAACCTTAAGTTCAAAATTTGAAGACGACAGACAGACAGATAGACGGACAGAATTTTGCTAGTAACTCAAATATGTTGGTTTATCATCGTAATGTCATGTTTGATTGTTATCTCAAAATTTTTAATTCTCACGAGTGCATAACTTGCATTATAGTACCTATAATCGCAAGTAAAAATGTTTATCATTCTTGTAAATTAAAGTAAATTTTACAAAAAATGTTCACGCTCAAATTCACAATGGATTGATGATATGAAAAACATATTTTTTTTTTCAAACAAACTACAGTTAAATAATTTTTATATTGTTCATACAAAAATAATAAAATCGCTATTAAAAAATGGGCATTGGGAGTAGAAAGTTTAAAATATGTGGTTAGGTACAGGTATTTTTTTATGTCAAATCTAAATAAGAAAAAATTCGTCAAAAAAATAAAAAGAAATGTTCTGCATACGGAAACCATGACCACCTAGCGGTGTAAAATATATTCTCATACCTACAAAACAAACAAACGAAATTTCATAAATGTCGATCAAGACGTTTCGGAGGAGTACGACCACAATAACCGTAACAAAAGATTTTTATACATTAGCTTAGAAGATTAGTAAAACGTTTGTTTAAACTGATATTTGGACTTCTCTAAGCTACTATATGGTGCCCTAGCTATGAAGTTGCCATAAATAAAATTGAAAGCGTCCAACTTATTTTGTTGTTGTTTGCTCGTCGTCGTCTTCCGTAGGACCCAAACCAACTTCTTCAACCGTGAACCGTTTAAATCTTCTTAGTCTTTCGACCCTAGAAAATGAAGGCAGGTACATAATGTCATCTTCCTGTTTCAATTATTATCTGCATTCATCATTTCTACACCAATTTATTAGTATGATGAATTTTAACCCTCGCCCAAGATTAACACGCAATCCAACATCCAACAACTATGAAATAAATGAACCAGTTGGCAGTTAATACAAGGTTAGGTTAGGTAAGGTGTATTGACTTTAGTAACTCTTTTCATATAATTGACTTTAATTTACCAAAGAATAATATCAAGATGAAATTATTAAATTGTTAACTTTTGTAGCTAATCACTATGTTAAATATTAATACTTTATATATCTGCAGTTGTTTTAAATAAATAAAAAAATACTACTTCCTAGGAACGACATCATATTCAAAAAAGAACACTCCCTCCGAATGTAAATCTTCCTAAATTAAAATAAGTAAAATAAATAGACAAGCCGAAAATCGGAAGAAAACTCGCGGCACGGTGCGGCTAAGAAATCGTTGCCGAATTATAGGATTTTCGCTCAAAATCTTCTATACAATTAAGAATCTTTTTTAACTGTCCAATGTGACAAATTCCTTTCGTAGGACATAGTGATATAATTCATCCAAAAATGTTTACCAATGCGAAAATTTTCAAGTTTAATTTCTTATTAAATTTGTCCAAATTTATTTTCTGTCCCTCCTCTCCTACTTCCACTCAAAAAAACTTGTGGAATACCACAAAATACCTTTTCTTCGTCCTTTATCGCTTTAAATTACAAAATAATTCACCAACAATCCACCTTTTCAAAAGGAACGTTCAGCTTTCTTATTATATCTCGGTTACGCATATTAAACCATCTAATCCGGTTGTTTGCATCTCATTGAATTCGTGGTTGAGGTTAGAATTAATTCATCCCATAGACACCAACCTTTCTCCACCAGATGTCGTCGTCATCTCCGCCATCGCCACCAACTGTCGACAATGAAGACGTGTCTTCTTCGGAAAACAAAATTGAAATTCTCCTTATATCCTTCGTCGTCCTCCATATACCAACTGCCAAGGAACTTCGTGCTTTGATTAAGTTAACCCTTTAACCAGATAAAACCACCTGAAAATGTTTCGCAGTAACAAAAAAAATACTAAGCTAATTAAGTTCCACTGCAGGATTTGGCCTCTGTCATGGTATTTGATATGTACCCAACCCATCACTCCAATGCTGGTAGTCAACTCAACACATTTCGTTGTTGTTTTTTCTAGTAGTCCTAAAATTCAGTTCTAAGGAATTTTGTGACATTTTTCTAGCAAGGTTTCCCACTTAATTAGGTTCATTACATTACCATTATGGTGCGTGCCAAACCTGCCGAATCGATGTGGGATACATTTTACAAACAAGATATTCCAACCAACCCAGATAAAGTACAAGAAAATGTGAATCAATAAATTTCCCATTTAAAATGTAAAAACGTGAAAATATATTTCCTCCAAGAAATGAACAAGAAAAAAAGAAGTATGTAACGTACGCCTATACATTTTAAGATTATGGTTCTTCTAAACCTTTTAGAGGTTGTTTTGTAGATATGTACATGTGTAGATAATAAACAGCAGTACAAGCAAGGAAAAAATACATAATTTTTCATTCGTTTTATTAAACACGATGAAAGGAATAAAATTCCCTTAAGGGTTGTTAACCCCAAAATATTTAAAAGCACCACAGGAGCTTATAGCATAGCGTTAGATTGAATATTTCAACCAAATTGCACAATCTTACGTGTAATTTTTTTTGTCATTTTATATTCAGATCACGGATATTGAACGAAGAATTCTGGAACTATGGAACAGTCAACTACAGAGGATACGTTTCCGGAGGCAGGTACGGAAGGAGGTGAAGAATGTTGCGAGGATTATCAGAAGTCCATGTCACCCGCATCAGCAGTGTCGATGCCGATTATCGAGAGGGATCCGAACTCGGAGACCAGAGCATCAACGTCATCCTTAATTACTCCCCTGTCATTGCAGAGAAGGAAAGGACGTCTTCAGCGTTCACATAGATTGCCAACGGACAATGTGTCGCTCACGTCTTATTCAGCCTGGGAGGCACTGATTAAGGAGAGTTTTGGTCAGGTCGCTTGGCCAGTTAAAATCACTTCATGGGAATTGGTAGATGACCGAGTTAAGGCGGTTCCTACAAGGTGAGTTTGTTTTAAGGATTACTTACATTTTAACGATGAAACATGCTTTGAATTAAAAAGTAATTTATTTTTTTAAACACGGTATATTTATGTGAATGTCCTTCTGGCGGTAAAGTGGCCACTTCCGGTTGGGTTTTTAATGCTGGTTCGCCTCGTTGGGATCGTGTTAAAAAACAAATGGGGTATCAAATGAAAGCTTAGGCTGTCTACATTAAGATCTGCTAGTAGGACAAACTTAACATGGGCATAACATGCGTCTGACCACTTAAAAAAAAAATATTACGGTACTTTTTAAGTCAATATCAACATTTTTTTGAAACAAAATAATATTGTGAAAAGCAGATTGTTAATGTAGAGATGGTCTAAGCTTTCATTAGATATCCGTTTTTTTTTTAATGATTTTTATTTGAACTTTAACTTATAATTAATTGAATGCTAGGCAAAGATCTTAAAACTAGCTAAAAATAACATCTTAATTAACTTACTGGCCCAATGAGAGGCTCTTAATTAATCTCTAACTTAATTTTAATTGCCTTTCAGCCTAAAATAACTTAAATTTATCTTATCTATAACGGGTTTTATTTTTTACCCAGAAAATGAAAAAAAACTGGGTTATCTTATCGGTTTCTTAAGCTAAAAAATAACTAATTAAAAACTAACTTAAAATATACTAACAATAAAACTTAGAATTAAAATAAACTTAAAATACTTAAATCTAGATCAGCCACATCAAGCTTTTTTTAATTTGAATTTTTTTTTGTATTTCTTGTATTTTTATATTTTTTTTGTATATTTTGTGATTTTATTTTTTTTTGGTGCCGCCTAACTTAAAGATACCTAAGATAAATGTAGGTCGGCCATAGCCGATATTTCGTCTATGTCGACTGAAAATATCGGGTTTTAACTGAGCCACCAGAATTGGTGGACCTGATCAAGGGCGTCCTACCAATCTCGGTCGGGCACGGCCCTACTGAAACGGAGGCGCTCTGCTTCGCTCCCAGCGACTATGTATGTCTCGGTCGTAGAGGAGCCGCTTATCGACTGTTTTGCGGCCGACGTGGTAGATCAACGGAATCGCCGATCTATGCTGAAACAGCCCTCGACTATCAAGGTATAGGAAAACCTCAGACGGGATAAAACCACTCGAACGTGTACTTTCAAAATATTCATCTTGGGGATAGTAAGCCCAGGTTATCGCCCTTGCAATGTGTCCACGAATTAGCTTAATCAAAAAGTTATCTATCCTGTTTGTATTGGCCCCATTGTATAGAACCTCGTTGGAATAATAGTTTGTGTTCTCCGACTTTGGTGTTCTATAAAGTCCGAAACAAGTGCGAAGACACTGTCTCTCGAACACCCGAATCTTTTCCATTAGAGATGGTGCAACGTTGAACCACACAGGGCATCCATAGGCAATCATCGGCCTAATGAGGGCCATGTAGCAAATCACTTTCACCTTGCTGTCAAGGCAGCTGTTATAAAACAACCGTCTTGTCAGAACAAAAGCTTCTAGCCCTGGCCAGAGTAGCCCTACCATGTTGGTTGAAATATAGAAACCGATCCAGCCAGATGCCAAGGTACTTTACTACACTTTTACTCACCAGTGGATGTCCATGTGGCCCAGCGATCACTAGCTTGCGCCAGTTCTTTCTCGTATCCCTAGAAGCCCTAAACACAGGGGTTCTATACAGGATAGTTTCACATTTCTGGAAGTTCATTTTCAGCTTCCAATCACTACAATATTGTTGAATTTTATCGAAATCACGTTGCAAGAGAATTCTTACGATTTCAACTTTTGGACCTATTCTGTACGCAAGTAAATCATCGGCATACGCAATTGGATGAGATAAACTCCTAATGAGATCGCTGGTGTACATACTAAAGAGAATCGACAAGGTCACCGCTCCCTGTTGCAGACCGTTTTTAATATCAAACGTTGTGGTAGATGTTACATTGCCACTTTCGACAACAAACTTTCTAACATGCATGTCTTAAAGCATATATAGCAGTAGCTTATACTTACGCCCCATCTGGTTAGCTTCAAAGATAAAGACCCTCTAGCGATACGGTGTCGAAAGCCTTCTCCAAATCAACCAGACCCGTGCATTGATTCTTAGCATTGTTCCATTGGACAGCAGATACTAACTTTGACGCGGCATGAATTGTGTCATGTCCCGCCTTAAAGCCGAACTGGGTGTCTGGAATTATATTTTTGTCCTCGGACCACTTGGACAAAGCTCTATTGAGAACTTTTTCGAATGCCTTGCTGATACTCGGAAGAAGACTTATCGACCGGTGATTTGCCGGATTGGATTTGTCCTTTCCCTTTTTCGGGAGAGGATGTACAACAGCTTTCTTCCAGCTCACTGGATAATATGGATTATTCAGCGCGTTGTTGAACAGTGTTGTGTATATGTCTATTGCTTCCTCAGGGAGATGTTGTAGTACAATATTGGATATACCATAGATATAAAACCGCACTTGAAAAACCGATTCCATGAGAGGTACCGTTATAGAACAAATTTGGAAAATTTCATTCTAACTGAAAGATGTATTGTTGTAAAAATATAGCACTCTGAAAATTTTACCAAAATCTTTAGAGCCGTTTTAGACAAAATCAACCTTTTTTTTTAAGACTGTATGGCAGGTACCGTTATTTTTCGACCTAGAAGAAAAATGAAAAATACCCTCCTAGATACTATAAAAAAATACTAAATACCAAGTTTGAAGCAAATCGGACCATCCGTTTGGGCTGTAAAGATGCCAACAGATAGACATACGCTTTTTTTCGACTTCTCTATCATCGTAATGTCATGTTTTATTGTATTTTTTTTTATTTGCACGAATCCATAGTTGTGTTCGTCTACTCCCTAAAACAGATTATTTTGCACAATTTTACACTAATGTTGTTCGTTTACTTACATTTTCGAGAGTTTTCGGGAGAAGAGACATGTTGCGAGAGAGAAAAACATTTTCCCTTAATTCCCTATTTTAAACCAAAAAAATTCTTGGGGTAGAAAATTTGAATCCTGTCAAACTCAAAAGTACATTTGAAATTTGACGTTTTGTAAAGGATTCGTATTTGAAGAATTTTAAATAAAAAAAAAAATGTAAAGTTAAATCCAAAGTAAATAATAAAATGACCTTACAATGGCCTAATAAAATGGCTTCCATCACAACTTTTATTTCATCTGCACTTTTTTGATCCATTTCGTTTAATTAAATTTTAATTTTTTTGACGTTTAAAAAGTTTCCCTATTTTCCTCCACAAAGCGTTCTTTCACTTTTGAGCGAATTTATTATTTTCTGAGAGATTTCATCCCCACTCTTCTAAGTTTGACAGTTTTCCTAAAACAACCGAAAAGTAGACGAACACAACTCATAACTTGCCTTATAGTACTTATAATCGCAAGTAAAAAATTGGGCATTGTCAAAGTTAGTAATAACAAAGTAGTAATATAGATAAGTAGAATAGAAATAGATTGCGCGTGTGAAAATTTAAAAAAAATGAAAATTTTTTTGTGACAAATGTCAAATCTTTTTTTTATTATTCAGTTACATATCACTACGGCAAGAAACAGGATTGAACAATCATCGAAATCCAAAAAAAACTGCGAAATCCCTTCACAGTCTACTTGGTACGTTTGGTGGTTAGCAAAATCGCCATGGTGGCCTGTTTTTTTATAATTAACACGCGCGAAGGCATTATTTGACTACGTTTAAAATGTTAAAACACCGCGTGAGCATTAGGAAAGAAAGAAAAGATGTAAAAGACAAAAAATGGTTATATTTTAATGTACATACATATATTGTAAAAAGTATTTGTATAAGGATATATTTATATTATTATACAACAAACCAGTGTACAAAAACAAACAACATAACAGAATTTCAATCAAAATAAACTTTAAATAAAAAAAAATTTACAAAAATTCAAAAAAAAGTATATCAACTTTATAAAATTAACAAATAAATTGGGTGGTATTTGTCACAATTTGTCTGCAAATTGGATAATTAAATTATTGTTTATCATATAATTCTCCGACAGCAGTGTATAACAATTTAAACATAATTTATAATGTTTATATGGCTGCAGGAAAATGGTGCGGGTATTCTCGCAGCAAATAACACAGAGAATCGTTCCATCTGCATCAAAACTTTGCTCTTCTGAAGTGTCTTCATCTATGTTGTTAAAACTTTTATCTCCTTCGTCTTCCAAACATAAAGGGTCCGCCATCTAACGTTTTTTTTTTAACTAGTGCTTCTTTCGTGAATGGTAACACTTAGCTCATGTCTGATTTGAGGTTGTGTATACGCTAGGAAATATTGCGACATTACTGTCTGCGATCGACTTAGAGAAGATGCCGATTTTGCCAAAAAATCATCTTTCCAGATGAAGCTCATTTTGATCTTGGCGGGTATGTAAACAAGCAAAATTGTCGCATTTGGGGCACAGAAAACCCGCAGGCATACATTGAAAAGCCGATACACCCAAAACGAGTCACTGTTTAGTGCGGATTTTGGTCCAAAGGCATAATTGGGCCATTTTTCGAAAATGAGCATGGAGTGGCCGTAACAGTCAATGGCGATCGTTATCGGGCCATGTTGAACGAATTTTTGTTCACAAAAATTGAAGAGGAGGATATTGGCAACATTTGATTTCAACAGGACGGCGCTACGTGCCACACAGCCGAAGCTACACTCGATGTTGATGAAGCATTTTCAAAAAAAAATAAAAGGCACGACTGGGTCGCATGTACTTGCTCTTATGTGCTAATCCTTTTTAAGTGCAGGTATCTTTTTGACAAAGATTTTATTTTAATATTTTTTGTATGACGTGCAACTTCCTTAGAATCGTTTTGGGGTGAAGCTCGAACGAACATGCGTCACGACAAAGGGATAAATACATAAATATATAGGATTGTTAGCTTTTGCAGTTTTTTAGTGTAGTATTATCTTTCCACTTGCTGCTTACCGTTTATAATTTAATTTGCTAATAGAAAGATACAAAGGACTTTTTTCAGCTAAATTTTCATTTTGGTATGGAAAAAATTGAACAACTGGCATAAAGATTCGTCGGAATCAGCAGTATGGCAATAATGCTAGGTAAAGGGACCTTTATACGTCCCAATATGGGACCAATGGAATTTATAAAGGATTTAGGTACCTATAATAAGGTTGGAAGGAAGGTAGGTACTAAAATTAAGATACGTGTTCCAACTACTGTTAAGCCAGTAGGTATAGAGACAATATTAAAAGTTAACACAGTGGTTTTGTTTATTTATAGGAAGTTGTAAACTTTTGTTTTCTCGATTGAAATTTTTGCATTCAGTAGTAATCGAATAGTTTTTTTTATTTGTTAGTTGTTTTTGTGTGTTTATCAAAGGCTTCCTTATTTATTCTGTGCTTTTATGATGATGAAAAATACTTTAAAATACGTAAGTATGTATGTAATGTAGGTTGTCACTTTCTTTTATTTGACTAATGGCTTGGCAATATGAAATAAAATGTTTGGGGACAAAAATTTATGAATTCAAAAAAACACTACTCATAACGTTTTTTGGAAAAAAATGTTGTAAGCCATCTTATTTCTTTTGCTGTTTTCTATTTTATGAATTTTTTTTCAAAATCGTTCGACCAGTTTTTTTCAAAAAAATGGTTTTTTTGAAAAACTTTTCGAAAACATATTTTAAATTTTTTTTTAGTATGTCAATTTTAAGAAATCTATAGTTTATACTAGGAGAAAAATTTAAAAAAAAATCTATAAATCCGTTTTCAAAATATTCAAAAAACAAAATATTTTTTTAAAAAAATTATTAAAATTTAAAAAAAAATGTTTTTGAAAATTTTGATATGCAATATTATTTAAATCATAAAACACTACATATTTTGAAAACTTCATCAAAATCCGTCAATTAATTAACGAGAAAGTCTGATTTTAAAAAACCGGTCATATGGGAGGTACCGTTATAAAACTTTTTCTGAAAAATCCATTAAAATTAAAAGATAGATTTTGCACAGAAAACATCATTCTGAAAGTTTAATCAAAATCGTAGGAGTCGTTTTCGAGAAAAATAAGTTTTTTAATAAAAGTTATATGGCAGGTACCGTTAGTTTTGGAGCTAGAATGCCAATTCCAAAAACTGTCGGGTAGAGCACTCTAAAAATACTATATATCAAGTTTGAATCAAATCGGCCCAACCGTTTAGGCTGTAGATATCGATACGGACAGACAGACAGACAGACAGACATACAGACAGACAGACAGACAGACAGACAGACAGACAGACGGACGGAATTTCCGGACCCACTTTTTTTGACCTCTCTATCATCGTGATATCATGTTTGATTGTTAGAATTTTTTTTTTTTTTTTTACGAATGCATAACTTGCCTTATAGTCCCTATAATCGCAAGTAAAAAGAAGTTATTTGGCGGACCCGTTATTTCTAGTCTAGCGTATTTTGCAGTAAGCAAATTATTATTTTCGTTTGTCAGTTAACGGTCTAGCTTTTGAAGCTAATGACCGCTTGTTTGTTTTTAATATTTTTTTCTAAACAGTCGGTTAGCTTAATTACTGTTGTGAAGTGACGCACCAAAATTAGAACATTTTTAGGCTCTTCTTCTTACAGCTTGACAACATGTTGTTAATTTCGCTGTTGTAAAAACAGTTTTCAAGCTGTTTCTTAAGGTGTGTCTACACCAAAGAAACATTTTTTGAAACATTTTAAAATCATTTAAAAAATATTTTTTTTTTTCTAAAATGTTTTTTTAAATGTATCTGAAATGTTTATTTAGGTCTGGACGATTCGTGAAACTATTGTGAAATATTTCTCTATTTCCCCTTCCGAACGGAAAACTTTCTTTATTTGTCAAGCATTTTAATCTGGTTGACATGTTTTTTTGTTCTTATTTGTATGTATTTGGTTTATGATGACAAAACGTGACGCTATGATTACTATTTTCTTACAATACCTCTTGAAGTACAAAACTAGATACAAAAAATGGGAAACAAATAAACATTTCTGAAATATTTCTGAAACGTTTTTTAAACAAATCTTCCTTTGGTGTGGACAAACCATTTTTTTCATAGTCAGTTACTAAAAATGCGGGCATTGATTTGCGACTCATAAGGACATAAAAGGATCAGTGGCGGATTAGCATATAGGGGCTTATGGGGCACGTGCCCAGAGCGGCAAATATTCTGGGGGCGGCAAATTTTGGCAAACAATAATTATGTGCCAACAAAATTATTGTAGATTCAAAGTGACAACCCGAAAATAGACAAGAGAAGGAGATTTTGAGCTGAGAGGACGACAAAAAAATTTAAATTGAAACATGCAGTCAACCTTGATCAGATCAAAAATATATATAAAAATATTTTTGCAAAGAAAAAGAATTTAGCTGACAAAGACGTTTCTAACAATAATGTTATGGAAAACGCTAAAAATCTAAAGGATAACTAATGACTTGGACGTTTCTTTTTCCTCTGAATGCATACATTTTCATTTAAAGATACGTTGCATTTGGTGGGAAAAACTAATTCGCGTTTGTGCTTATGTAGCTTTGGCAATATCGAAACAGATACTCACAGTAATGAAAATATCGATTCAAATGTCAAGCCTTGTACGCATCAATAATTTGCAGACAATTTTTCAAAAATTCATACATCGCCTTCGAATTTACCTTTTTTTGCCACTAATTGTTCGACGGAACGATTTTTTCAGCAATGAAACGCATAAAGAGCTATTTGAGGTCAACAATGTCAAACAAAAAATTAAATAATTTTGCCATATTGACCATAGAAGCTAGATTTGTGCAGGATGTGGGCTTCGATGACATAATTTCTGAATTCGCAATGATGAAGTCTCGTCGCAAGAGATTTATTGGCTAAATAAAAGAACTACCAGCTCTATTATGGTTTTCCTATTTTAAATAAAAAAATTAACCTTTCTTCCAATGCATATTTTATTTGGAGTCAGGAGGAAAAATATAATAAAAGTTATTGGCAAGTTATGGCAAAAATTTGTTCACATCTTAATATTAATTTGTCTACCCACTAGCTATTTTTACCATCTTATAGTATTTTTTCCTTCTGGCTCCATTTATTGCCATTGATTGATTTCATCCGTCTGTAACTGAAATTTCAGTTTTTAAAGTTGTATGTTTGTGAAGTGGTAATTTCCCCAGTTGGGATCTGTGCATTCAGATAAATTGTCTGAATAATGGTAGGTAAAACATTTTGGTTTGGCTCAGTGAAATTATTAAAAACAGGATCAATATCAATCATACTAAAATGAGTTTAATTAAAACATTTTTTTTTGAAAATTTTAGTATACTGAGTTAAGGTATTTCTTTTTTCACAGGGAAGGGAGACAAAATGTTGGTGCCCAGAGCGGCACTTTAGCTTAATCCGCCCATGAAAAGGATAAACCTGTATAGTAAAGAAATAAAAGTGTTATTGAAAAGTGGACAGCAAAAGAGTGGGAGTGCTTTTCTTTATTACTTATTGTATTTTTGATTGAGGTTTTGAGCATAAGATAAAGTAATAGTAAGAAATTCGCCGCTGACTATGATCATCGAGCGAGAAATGAATGATGAATGCTGGCTCTAACCCTGAAAGTGCGCTTCAAAAGATAATCTCTAGGCGGTTTTGAAATATCATTCGCGATTTTCGGAGATATCAAATCCGAGTACAACAAATTTACTTCTACAATTGTACCTCTATAAAATGGTTCATTTATTTACCGGGACATGCCAGATTTGCTCATGATAGTTTCGGATTTAAGGTGTCCAAAACATCTTTCACTGTAACCAGAGCTTTTAGGAATGATTCGTTACGTATTCGGATGAGTTGTCTGCGCATTTTAGCAAACTGAACGTACGAAATTCAAGTTAGTAAATTACATTCAAAGTGTGTGTTTTAAAATCGTAGAAAAATAAGCATGTAAACCATTTCCGATTTACGTAGCTTACCCGAGGAGTGGTTTCACTGCTTCTCGCACATACTTCATTGAAAACTTCTCTTATTCCGTGCCTTTTTAATGAAGTTTTTTTGCACTCATCTTTTACTTCATCTGTTTTTTTAATATTTTTTTCGCAAATTCGAAATTGTAAATCAAATCACTGGAATTTTCCATTTCCATAATACAATGTTGCACTATGAGACGTTGTACACAATTGAGAAGAAGAATGTTAATGAGGGCAAAATGTCAAAAGCTAGATAGTGATATCAATGTTATTAAAAAAAGCTGTTTTTTTTTTTTGTAAACAACAATTGTGCAAAAATATTTGCTAACTCCTAAAATTTGGCTTTATGTCACTTGGCCTTAAGTCACGGCACCACTTGTAGATGTCCTAATTTTATAAATCACTTTCTACATCTAGTGTCACTTTCTCTTCATTGCCTATATAGGCACTGAATCACCGCTGGTAAGTTAGTAGATGTAAGTCATTGGTCGTCTGAAAAGGATGTTTTAATCAATGAATCAATAAATCAATTCGATTTATTAATAAAAATAGAGTAACATTTATAACATATAATATTTAATTCAAATAAAAATTTAAGCATGTCATATAAGCCGTCTGCCGTATATGATATCGATTAAGTTTTATTTTTTAAGAGATTGAATAAAGTTAAACAGTTTATACAGTTAAAATCTGATGGTACAAATATATACTAACAAAAATAAATTAACAGAAATAAATTAACGAAAATAGATTAACAGAAATAAGTACCTTTATAAAACACAATTTTTATATTTATATTTAAGCAAAAAGAATGATTACTTTATGTAGGATATTACGGATTACATTCAAAAAGTCAAAAAACTGCAATAAGACGAGAAAAAAAAGAAAACGTAAATGAAAAGTTAGAGATGGCATACTTGGGCTTCTAGTTTAGCTAAAAAAAATGGTCTTTTTATAAAAAATAACTAAGAATAGTCAAGTCAATACAAATTCAAATATGAATTCCTGTAATTGTTTGCGATATTTTAATTTTTTCCAGAATTCTGAATCTCTAGACTAGACCAATCGCTTTTATGTCTTTGAAGTCTGCTTCGTCCGCCATATTTTCGTTGTTGTTGTTCCTAGAAATGATTTCTCTTACTCATTTTCTATTTTTTTTTAATCAGTTTTCTTGTTTTTTTTTTTTAATGAAACGAAGTAACAATTTAAATTCCACAACATAATTGAGGTTTAATTTTTGTCCCCAAGAAAGATGAGAAATTCATTTCGTCAACTTTTACCGACAGTTGGCTATTATATTGCGTCTTACATCCTATATAACGGTCCTTTCATTAACATCCAGAAAAGTAAAGATTTGTTCAGATAATGGAAATAAGATTTATATATATATTTGTATATATACATACATTATACGCATACAACAAACTGACACTGTTTCATATTCACTAAGCCTAAAGGCATACAAATAATTAAATAAATTTTGTGTTGCCTCCCTCTGCTGCAACAATAATTAACAAGTTTGTTATATAATTTTGCGATATCCCACTGTCAGGGGGCTATTTACAGTGGGGAATACAGTTAATGGCAAAATCGATATTATACTAAGGAAATTGGAATCCCCATTGTTGTTTGCATCAGGTAAGCAGAGGTCGAAAATGGGGATGATGGTGATTAGGAGGCATTCCAGATAGTTATTTAGTTCTGTAGATATTACGTATACTTCTACGTCGACTTATCCTTTATGTACATATGCCGGAAGGATGGCAAACTGTAGAGTCAAACTGTGAAGTGAGCATTCTCTGCTGAAAACAAATCTAAGACGATAGGGGGGCAAGGTTGATTATAATTATATGATGCTTGGGTTTGATTTTTGCTCTTTTTCAATTAAAAAGTTTGTACCTTGAAGCAAAGCAATTAAAATAAAATGAATAAAATCTGTTCTTGCGACAATTCATGGGAAGAAAAATCACTTTATTGTGCCATTTTTTTATAATTAAAAAACCTTATCTTAATTATATAAGGAAATGTGATATAACTTCCATAATTTTATAGATAAGTTCAAAGCGAAAGAAAAAAATATTACGGACGGAATTATAATATATGTAAGGGGTGGAGAAAAATTTTGTTGGTCCTACTTCTTGCTTATGTTTATTTAATGAAGTCGAGTCAAGTGGGCTCGATTTAAGGCATTTTCCATTACTTTTGTCACAACTTGCCTCACATGCTGTTATGAAAATTACACCTATATAAATAAATTAAAGCTTGATTTTGTGTACGTTCGCTAACCAGCAAAACCGGTTGACCGATTTTCTTATATTAAAAAAATAAAGAAAATCGGTTAAAAAAAGAAATGAAACTTCAGTTATTTTCCCATGCAAAATTACTTTGGAGAGTCGCGGAAATCTGTGTTGCTTCCCTGATTTTTCGAACATTTCAATGAAACAAACGGATATCGAATAAAAAAAATATTAAGTTACACATAGATGCAAATAAAAAAATTTATTTCTTTGCGGATTTAAAATGCCGAAAAGTATAAAAAAAAATTGTTAGGCATTTGCGCCGAACACATGTATTAATATTTTTTTTTTTTATTTTTCTTAATATTCTTTTAAAGATAAAATAATTACGGAACTAATGACTGTCTTCTTTGTTCATTTTTTCTTTATTTTTTTCAAAAAAAAATCCACAAAACTATTTATACTACTACAATTAACTATACTATTATATTATATATATATATTATAAAATTTAAAAAGTATTGCAACAAAATAAACTTATTTGCAAAGCTACTGAAGACAAAAAAACAACACCTTCGCTGGAATTCAAAATGTATTACCTAATTACCCCTAGGGTCACCTTTTTTCATTAAAATAAAAATAAAAAAAGCCTTTAGCAAAATGTGTACCCGATAGCTTGACACTGGGCAGGAGATATTGGAAAAGCGAGGTGTTCCATGAACCTTTACAATTCGTATATATGTATAAACAACATTAAATTAAAATGACTTGACGATCTTTAAAAATTCTTTGTGTGTATTAACATGGTTAGCTGGTAGCCTGGTAGTTTCTAATTGGGTACGATTAATAGCGCCGTTGTTGGGATCCAGAAAACTTATTTTAAACCCGAATAACACCCGATGGGTTTGCTATATTTATACATATATATATATATATATATATACAGCCAATAGACTGTAAAACTATTGAACGGATTTTCATAAAATTTAGTATTCTGTGTGTAATTTGGTCCAACTTCGAGGCATAGGATTGTTTTTATCTCGATTAATGAACTCAATATTTTTTTATTACAAATTAAATGAGCCACAGCAACGCGTTACCGGGTCTGCTAGTATCATATAAGTTAAACCCTCCTGAGCGTCCGTCGATGAACAATTTTTATGTTTTCGAACCATATGTATAAAAATGGATGAAAGGTTTCATACTCCCAAGTTAACATAGCATAAATAAATAACATAAATCATCTTCAGCAATGAGGCTCATTTCCGGCCGAATGGCTTCGTCAATAAATAAAATATGCGGTATTGGTCAGGCAGCAATCCACACGTACTCCATGAGTAATCATTGCATCCGGAAAAAATTACGGTTTGGTGTGGTTTATGGGCCGGCGGCGTCATTGGGCCGTACTTCTTCAGTGATGATCAAGACCGGCACTGTGAATGGGGATCGCTACCGTTAAATGATAACCGAATATTTTTGGCCCCAATTGGATGATATGGACTTGGAAGACATGTGGTTCCAACATGACGGCGCCACAAGCCACACAGCGAATGTCACGAAATGGTCCAGTCGCTTGGCCGCCTCGGTCGTGCGATTTGACGCCGTAAGACTATTTCCTGTGGGGCTACGTCAAGTCTATGGTCTATGTCAACAAGCCAGCGACGATTTATGAACTTCGTACGAATATCGAACGTGAAATTG
Organism: Platycheirus rosarum; assembly: GCA_963971375.1. NCBI lineage: Eukaryota > Metazoa > Arthropoda > Insecta > Diptera > Syrphidae > Platycheirus > Platycheirus rosarum. The sequence goes on along the minus strand of OZ020508.1, from coordinate 56,834,432 downwards.
CAGCAGTATCGGCCGATTTATGCTTTAAAACCGTCGAAAATTGGGTTCAGCGTCTGGACTTCTGTAAGCGTGCCCGTGGTGGCCATGCAAAAGAAATCGAGTTCCAAACATAATGGCATTGAAGACAGGAATAAAGAATTTCATTGATATCCAAAACCGTTTTTGTTTTATTTAAAAAAAAAAAACTTCCTTTACAAGGAAGAGAGTCAAAGACAAAAGATAGCCCTGGGGCACACCAGAATTTATTTTGTGAATATCAAACTAAAATCCGTCCAAATAGTCCAATACATGTATTGAGCATATCCAACAATGAAGAATTTCATTGAGTCCAAAAGCACGCATTTTCGATTAAAGGGCTTGAAGCCAAACTCTATCAAATGCTTTAGAAATATTAAATGCAATAATTTTGCTTTCACTTTCCACTTTTCGGTGAGGTAAACCATCAGATTACCAGTGAACCAGTTGCTACGAAAGCCGTACTGCCGGTCATTAAGAAGGTTTCGATCTTCAAGATATTTTTTAAGCTGATAATTAATCTGCATTTCCATGACCTTGGAAAGAAGGGAAGTTAGTGCAATCGATCGACAGTTAGAGGAATAAGAAGATTCACATTTTTTAGAGATGGGCTGGACAAATGATGTTTTTCTTCCACTCAGAAACGGACCAAAGGAATAGGACAAATGGAAAGCTAACGAATTTTTTCTGCCAGCGTTGAAGAACACCTTTTCAGAACTATTGCGGGGATACTGTCCGGGCCAGCAGATTTGTGTATATTGAGATTTTTCAATTCTCTTGCACTGTACGTTTGCGAGAGAAGATTGGTCCAATAAAATCATTTACGCTCTTAAATACAGGAGGAGTTCTAACACCGAATTGGGGTGCAAGCAGATCTGCTTTTTCTTGAAAATTGATTGCAGGTGTATCAATCAAGACGACCTTAAGAACCGATAACGACGATGAGTTCTTTACGTTTTTTACAAATGACCAAAAATGTTTACTTCCCTTGGGACATTGCAGTATTTTTTGTGTTCATGTAAAAATTTAGTTTTTCGAATGTTAGTATTGCATCCCTTTTTAGCTAGCATGAAAAACCTAGAAGCATATTGATCAGTTGTCGGGTTACTCTGGCAAACAATCAATAGTCCCCCATGTGTGAAGTAAGGTAGTTGATGATACTTGAAATATACCCGGAAACAGGAACGAATTATATATAATTGTTCATTACACAAAGTAAAAATCAGGTTTAATGTCACAAACATTAATTCTCAAGGTCTAAAAAATTAGACCGTTTATGCGTGTTCCATTAACTAATTAATGGATCCTTGTCCTTTTGAATACGGTCAAAGATAAAAGGCTTCTCTATTATTGTTCATTACTTAACTGTCGTCCCTCCTCAAAAAGTTATGTACGCGTACCTATTTTCAATCATCATTTACGAATATTAGGAATAACTATGCCTCTGTCGAAGGACATCCCATTCGACAATACCGTCTCGGAAGCAAATTCTACTGTCACTCTCATGCAAATAAAAGTATGTTTGCAAATAAAATCCAATCTTCTAAAGGATCAAGTAATTGAAATCCATTTACTTCACTTTCCACTTACATTCGTCCCTCATTAACCTTCTTCTTCATAAAATCAAATTCCATTCATATATTGGAGAACTCGTACGTTGGTCAGTGTCGTTCGTAGTCGTCCTTCTATCGTCATTGTTCTTTTGACTGGTGTTGAAAGCCATACAATCACATATTACCCTGCTGGAGGGTGTTTGAAAATTAGTTTTATCCCAACACCAAGCGAAGTGTACCATCGACGACGACCAACGGTATTGCAGGTCGTTTGTTCCAATTTGCGATAGCTAAAAATAATGGAGCACCTCCTTTGACACTGCGACTGTAAGGACACACGCCTTAGCTAGCCACTCTACCACCTAACCTACATATGTATTCTATAGTTTTTTATTCACTTGATAGGTAGCTACTGGTTTCAATCAATAATTCTTGAATTGATTCATGTTGGTCATTTCAACGGAGGAAATCATAGCAAAACAAAAGAAAATCTCCACAGGACTATCCTTGGTTAGTACTTTCTTGTATATCCCATAGGTTAACCACTTGGCATCACATTAAGTTAGTTCCTTGGCTCTTAAAATTGTGGTTCTCCATGATTTCAGTTGCACTTTGATAACTTACGGGTAATGTGGTCCTTTTGGACAGTTTATAACCTCTGACCGGAACCTTTATTAAGTAATTAGATTCCAGAGATTGATTTGTCCTTTTGCCTGGAACTATTTAGTTTTTTACAAGTGTCAATTGGAGTAATTGCCAAACTATCAATTTTATTTCGTTTTTTCCGAAACCACTCACCGTGTAGCCGAGTGTCACCATGTCAAAGTGGTCGTTTTTGCGTAATGAATTCGTTCCAATGAAATCACGGGAGGACCGTTCCTACCAACACAAAAGTGCCGAATCGTCGTCGCCTAGGAGTCTCCTCAGATGGCATAGGAAAACAGAAAAGTTGCCATCGCAAAAACGCCCATATCTGAGTGAACAGAAAAAAATTAAAAGTTTTGATTTTGTGACACGGAACATTATCGGTCGTCATTACCAACACAGCTCCACGGAATTGAACTATCTGGAGCCAGCAATGGTTGCTATTCCTATGACCTCGCCTTGTTTGCCTCGACGAAGACTTGAAAATGTCTTACAAAAAAGGCGGCGGTTCTTATTGGACTCTTGGAAGTTTCCGGTTGATGGATTATTGGACCAATGTGATAAGAAGTAAGTGCTTTGGAAATAATTTGACGATTAAGGAAAAATGAAAAAGTAGTAAGCATGTATGTGGTCGTTAAGGAATTTTGTTGATAGAAATCTTTTGTCATACCAGAAACAACATGACATTTTTATTCCTTAGGGAGAAGTCAAAATTCTTCCGTAATTTATTTTCTTCTTCTCGCTTGTGTAATTCTTTAAAGTGATTTAAAGCGATAGCTTAATGTGATTTTCCTGCCATTTATGTTTTTTTCCCTAAAGGACTCCCCCAGTTTATAAAGAAAATGGCTGGTTAAGCCCTGTTTAAGCAACCTTTAAGTTGTTCTGTAATTCAATTCTGAATTTGTGATGACAACCTTTACACAATGTGTGCTTATTTTTAGATTGTCTTACAGCACGTGGAACAAAACGTTAAGTTATTCAGAAGTATTAGATAGCATCAGAAATTCCCATGATATTTTGAGATACTAAATCGTCAAAGAAAATACTTTTTTTTGAAAATATGTTTTTGGAAGGAAGTCATGGTGGGTAAATTGCCTCTGATTCGATTTCAGAAATCTATCCAATGGATAAATAATCGATTAACAACTTATCGTTATGATGACTTTTGGGTAAAAGGCTTTAAAAGTCGTATTGCAAGCTGAAGACGAAAGGCTAGTAAAAATGTTAAGATCGGTTTGGTGGATTAAATTTCATACGAAGTTAAATATTTTTTATATAAATGCATATAACTCAGAATCTTAGTATATGGTAATGTATGTTCCTTATGAACTCCAAAACCAAATATTAACATGTTTGCGTTGATGTTTTTTTGTACTTGTGATTATAGGTACTATAATGCAAGTTATACATTCGTGCAGATTAAAAATGTTGAGATACAATCAAACATGACATTACGATGATAAAGAAACATATTTGAGTTACTGTCTATCTGTCTGTATGTCTGTACGGATGTATTTTGGACTATAGCCTAAACGGTTGGGCTAATCGTCTTCATATTTAGAACTTAAGGTTATTTTGACATTCTACAGAGGATTTTTTTCAATTTTTTTTTAGCTCAAAAAGTAACGGTACCCTTCATATAATCGTTATTTAAAAGCTTATTTTTTTCGAAAACGGTTCCAAGAATTTTTATTAAAAACAATCATTGTACTACTGTAGGTATGCGTTATATTTTGGTGAACAAAAAAATTAATATGGTGGGCTAAAAACGGTACCTCCCATAGGACCGGTTTGATTTTTCTTGGACTTTCTCGAAAACTGGTGTTCCGATTACAATCAAAATAGATATTCAAGAAGATGTAGGTAGCCTATGTAATTGTGCATCAATTTTTTTTCGAAAACTTTGTTTTTTGTAATTTTAATATTTTTTTTTTATTTTTATTTTTAAAGTGATTTTTTTTAAATTTAATTTATTTTTTAGTTGCAGTGGGACCCGAAATGTTACGATATTAACTAGATTTAGAAGATATTTGCTATATCCGAACAACGCAAAAGCAAAATTAAATAAATTAAAATAAAACAAATAAAATTAAATAAAAAATTAACAAAATAAAATAAGAAAAAATAAAATAAAATAAAAAAAATATTAAGAAATAAAATAAAACAAAATAGTATAAACAAACATAACAAATAATATATGATATATTTAAATAAAAATAAATAAAATAAAAATAAAATAAAATAAAGTAAAATAAAATAAAATACAATAAAATAAAACAAAAACAATGAAATAAAAAAATAAAATTAAATTAAACTAAATAAAATAAAATTTATTTAAATTAAATTAAATTAAATTGATTTTAGATAAATTAAATTAAATTAAATAAATAAATTATGAAAATAAATTCAATTAAATTTAACAAACTAATATTTAAGTCTTACGTATTTGAAAATAAAAGATGGGGTTTTCAATAAAGGCGGGTAGATGTTGAAATCTAATAAAATGTAAAAATGTGTGCAACTGTGCGTGAAACATGATGTCACTCCCTTAGATCCGGTAGAACTTAAGTGACGGCCTATGTTACAAATACCTTTGGCGCTTAGGGTCATATTCGCATAAACTTCATGAAACCACAGCCATACAAATATGCCGGGTTTAATTCCATGATCTTGGTGGCCAATTTCGTCAGCTCTGCTTGGAGTTGTCATGGCAATTGTGCTTGTAAATAAATGTGCTTCGTCCCATTTTGTAGGCCAAAATGGGGGTGCTCTTCCAAATGCTCCAAACAAACGGTGTTGTTTATGGTCATGAATTTTGAGTTCCAAGGTAAATTGGATCTTGTACGGTTGTAGCTTAAGTTTCGACTTAAAATTCTCCAAGTTGAACTCTTATAATAATTATTTAATACTTATATAATTATAGTAATAATTAATAATAATGTAGTTTTACTACGTGTAGTTCAATTACGTAACCTGCCATGTAGATTTGCTATCAGAAACTTAACAATAAACAACAGATTTGACAGATGTCACCAAAACAGCCAAAAATCCACCTGTGATAATTGAAAAATAAAAAAATAAATTGCACGGCTGGACTTAAGCACAAAGATAACCTACATTAAAAAAAAATAAAAAAAGCTCACTTACCCGTTTTTAAAAAATTGAATTTTCAAAAAAAAATAAAAAAAAATTGTTGAAAACCAAAAAAAAAAATCGAAAATATATGTTTCTCTATGTAATGAAATGTCATGTTTCATTGTTATTTAATTTTTTTTAATCTGCACAAATGCATAACTTGCATTATAAGTAGTACCTATATTCGCTAGGAAAAAATGGCCGACAAAAGAACCAAGAACCATCTTTTCATAATATTTTTTGTCTGTCACTGTTAAGTTCAGATCCAAACCCTTAAGCTTTAAGCTCTGTCGGTCTCAAACAAATTTCCAAATCTTCATTTTGAAGCTTTTGACACCAAAAGCGAAGTAAAGTTCAGTGTTTTCAAATTCAAAAGCTTCCATCGAATTCAGGAATCCTTGTTATTGTTCTTATGTTTTTAAATCTTGCAACAGTTTTCTCGTACCGCGTACCTACTGGCATGCGCCTTATAAACAAAATCCACCATGCTTCTCAACTAGAATAAAAACATTTCAAAAATCGATGTATGTATATAGAAACGATGCAGACAACTCAGAATGATATGAACGCTTCTACGTATAGATTTCCACAAGCCACATTACCTACTTCTGTTTTTGTGGACTGCAACCAACAGGAAGTATGCGTCCAAAAAGGACCATATTGTAGGTCGTATTTATGTAGGTTATGTGAAATTCTGCATTAAGAAGTTCATTTTAGTCAGACGCAAGTCCTCGCCGTGGTAAAGTCGGGTTAACTTTGTGTATTAATAACGTCCATTTTAATATACGTCCCTAGTCGAAATTAAGTTATAGCAACGCAAAACTAATGTGATTTTGTTTACTTTACCCCAAACCCAACCCACACGGCTGGAACCGAACAGAAATGTTTTTTTCTAATAAAATTAGAGCTTATAAAAAAAATTATAAAAACAAGCAAAGTTTTCTTAGCTAAAAATCAATTTTTGTGTTAAAGGACTCGTCCAACCGAAACATTAGCCCGATCGAGTTTTCCGTGTCCATATCTACTTAGCCACCCCCAAGTAAAAGTTATTACAATCGAAATTGAGGAACATAATAGTTACCACCTTCGCAAGGGCCTGCAAGCCATCTTGTGCCACAAGGCGGAACGGTAACGATTTTCGGTGCTGTGCATGTTTTCGAAAGCCTTTTGTACCTACGTATCGTGTGGCAAGTGTTCTTCCAAGAAAGTGATAGCCTGTATAATTTACATAAACACACAAACTTGTAGTTGCAACACTTACCAATCCATGGAACGAAAGGGTATTCACCGCTGGCGGGTATACATTTAGCCACCATGACATTGCCAACGAAGCCGCACAACGAATATAGGTCGCAATCACAAAACAACGAGGAGTAGTAGTTTGGTTGTGCTCCAGTTTCAAATCTACACAACCATAACTTCGTCGTTTACTCATCCATCTCACGGATTCAGATGTGAAACTTAACATTCCCTGACTCTTGACCTCTTTTCCCGTCCTTCCAATTTTCCTCGATGCTGTAGTGTTGCATCAGCCTTAACGACTTCAATTTGTAAAGTATCTACCTACTCTACATACCTACATATCTACAACATTACGTGTTGGATGCAATCAATTGTCATAGCACCAGCAGACCGAACACCGAAGATGCTGTGCTTCAATCTGAAATTGGCTACCATTTTCCGATCCTATCGTGAGGAGTCCGTACGTGACCGTAGCCAAAGTTTATGTGCACCTCAGAATCGTGCGCCGCCCAATAAGGATATTGGCGCCTTGAGAGTTCTCCAGCGACGAGCTTCGAGTGTGATGTAAGTGTGAGTATACGTATTTCTAGCTATAAACTTGAGTTATAATCAGTAGTGCTTGTGAGGTGCACTCTTGAAGTGACAACTTGACATGAATAGCCGTTAAACCAGGTAGCAGCTAAATCCTGACATCCCCGTTCCTCACCAAATTTGTCAATGAAAAATGTCATCATTGTACTCGGACAGATATGTATATAAAGGGGTTGTGAAGGGAAGGGCAAGCAGAAGGATCACTGCGCCTGCTGTGTCGATTTATTGGGACAGGTGAATGATATTAATGAATTGCTTTGTTGACCTAGAACCGTTGCGGTGGAGAGAGGCGAATCGTGAATGAGTTGGGCATTTTGTTTGTGTTTCCCTTGATTGATAACAGCCATATAATAAGGGTCGTTTATGGACTTAGCGAAATGGAGGGTGTGTTGGGGTACCAAAAGGAGCATCTGGAAAATTGATTGAATAAATAATAGGGGTGTGTAGGTAGATCCTACACAATGACATGACATTTAAAGCGAGGAAGCAGGAGGAACACGAACTTTGATATTAACGTAACTCGAAAGCACGACGAGTTACACCCGTTAATTTGTCCTTGCGTAACCATTTTATCGAGGTGTTGTTTTTTGGAGATTTTTTAAAGCTGTAGGTACTTGAAAAGTTCTTCATGTTTTCAAACATATGTTTGGCTCTAAAATGTTCAAATTAAAGTCAGTGGTCAATTCATATTTGTTTTATTAGTTTACAAGAACTTATATTTAATATTGATTGTCAGCACTTAATCGTTCCACAACACAATACTAGGTTAAAGTTGCACAATATACTCCATAACAAGGTTTTGTGTGCGGTCGTGTTAAAATATCTATTCAGTTGCCCTTGTTTTGTACAAAATAAAACACGAGTCGTTCAACAAGTAATAAAAAAAACCTGCAAACCTTGTATTTTTAGTCTTATGTACTGAACTAATGACAAACATGTTAATATCTTGGATCAATGAAATCCAACGTTATCTTCTTTTATGTGTTTATGCCTTCACACTTATAAATATTCAAGACCAGGTAAACGTTACGAGAATTATGGTGTCGTCCAACTATAATTATTTTAAGGATCCGATGTTAGATCACTTTATAGACAGATACCTTATTTTACATTTAGTTTGTCGAGGTAATCTTCCACTTGCGTATGCCACCAAAATATCATTTTTCCGGGCCGGATTATTGGTCTTCTCTTTATATCCCAGCAATCTGAGATGTTGGAATTCAACTCTTATGGTTAGGTTGCTGTATAAAGTTTGCCGTAAAGTTAATCGTTGTATATCCTTTCTCACTCACCGTTTTTTATGGCGATGTTTGAAAAATTGATACCTCTGTAATTGACGTAGCTCAGAGAAATTTTTTTAGAATCCGATAAACAATGCTGAGATTCCATTCATCGGGCATGCTTTCTTCTGCCCATATAATGCTTATAAGTTGCCTGCTTCTTTGAAGAATTCAGGAGCTCCAGCTAGTCCATCGACTCCGGCTGTTTTATTGGTCTCAAGCTTAGATTAGATATATCTAGCTTTACATCCTCCAGATCGGTTGAATGGAATGTTGTTTTACTTCGCCCAGGTAGAATTCTCCCAGACAGAAGGATTCGGTTCGTTGTCGCCGTTATTCATCCTGCAGAAGTGGTTTCACCATATTCTCAGCATTAACTGCGATTTTTCTACAATATTCTGTAGCTTTGACGGTTTCTTTTTACTTTTGGCAAATTTTTCGGTGTTCATTTTATAGTAACAGCTCTCCATTTCTTCAATTGCACGCTACTAATGCTGCTTTTTTTAAATTTTGAGGAGTGTTACTGTTTCTTCTTTAGCTTGTAAAGCCCTCAAAATAAATATCGCCTAGATCCTTAGAGTGGTTATCAGTCACTCTATTAATTATAGTGGTCCACCAGTTCACTCTAATCTTACATCTTCGAATAAATATGGGGTTTATATTAATAGAGTGGTATCCCAAACCACTTTAGTTGCAATTTGTATCTTTTTATGGTAAAAAAATTCCCCTTGCTATTAAAGAGTGAGTCTTATCATGCACATCTGATATAAGCTCGATGTTTCAAATCAAACTATCCAAGTTAGCAGATTTCACCAGTATCAGATACCAATAATGTTTTCGTGTTTTTGGATAACCAAAACTATCACGATGCTCCCACAAGGAGCCCAACCTCATTTTATCAACCAGCTACTACCGAACTAGCTCATTTATTTAGCTGGGTCCCCTGGTAGCCTATGACACCCTTTTTAGGCCAGAGGTACGGCTTCGCTTATTTCCGGATGTTTCAACATGAGAATCAACCTAATAAGGTCAAAGGCCCTCCAGGCTTTGAAGAAAGACAATTCCGGAATCTAAATCTTGAAATTGGTATCTAGAAACCTCATCGCTGCACAGCCCAGTCTGGCATAGTAAATCCATAAAAGAGAGACCTCCGGAATCCGCACTTATAAATTAAGTTTAACTAACCTGTGAGTTTAACCGGAACTATACTATTTTCCGAACTATTTCGGTTCTTATCTTCATTTTTCTGCGTTATACAACTTTCTTTTTTTCAACGTTATTTAATAGAAACTTAATCCAACCTCCCAAGTCCCAAGATCTCAAGTCGTTTTTCCATTTCGTCAATTATAAAAGAAAGACTGATGGTTATCCTACCTCTCGCTCCTTTAATACTGATATTTCGATTTTCGAACAATCCACATGATATCGCCAATTTGTTGCCACGTTTTTCAAGCAATCTTTCACCGACGATTCCTTTGAACCTGACACAGATTATTTTAATTATTTGCCTTTTGTTTTTCTTCCTCTTACAATCGATCTTTATCTTTTAGAATATAAATTAAAACAACCTAATGACAATTTTTTCCTGAACCCTGTTAGTCTCCCTAAAATTTACATGAAAAAATGTTTATTAATACTATCTTCCCCAATCTGCAAAGTCTTTGGCCTATTGCTCGCTCCAGGAGAATTCCCTCAGATATGGAAAACATTCTTATCCTACATAACTCCAATACATAAAAAAGACCTAAGAGCGATGTTAAAAACTATCGTCTCATTGCCAAACCTTGACACATTCCTAAAATATTCGAAAGCCTTCTGTACGAAATTTTAAGTTTCCATTGTAAATCATTCATTTCTCCTGGACAACATGGTTTTCTAAAATGCAGGTATACTACCACTAATCTTGTTGAATTTGTACCCCATACCCTTTTAGCCTTAAAGAAGGAAGTAGATGTTATCTCTATTGAGTTTAGCAAGGCATTTGTTAAAATTTGCCATAGACTTGTACTTCTCAAATTTCCTCTATCGGTTTTGCACCTATATGTTATCCGCCTGCAATGCAGCGCTTCAACTCCTCCTGGAGCATAGGGCAGCAACAAGATCCTTCCATCTGTCCCGATTCGCCGCGACTGACCTTAGCTGTGGCCACGATTAAAAACCTTGAGATCGAGCTTCCCCCAAAACAGATGACCTCCAAGTTGTTTTCGATCTTCCAACGCGTCTATTTCCCTGAGGATTCCATTCAAAGGATTGCTTCGCTATGTTGTCGTTAGGTTTCCTCAGTGTATGGCCTATCAAACGCCACTTCCGTTATCTGATGTCGGCGTCCAATTTTCTCTGTCCGGTCCTATTCCACAGTTCAACGTTCGATATGGTTTGCGGCCACCGGATCTTCAGAATGTACCGACAACGGTTAACGAAGGCTATCAGCCTGCTCGAGATGATTGCAGAGCATTTCCATTTTTCTGAAGCATATAACAGCACAGATTTTACGTTGAATTCGAAGAGTCTCAACTTGGTGCGTAGCGATATTTTGCTGGAGTTCCACACAGGAGAAAGGATTCCAAATGCACTACCGGCTTTGTTTATTTTATTGTTTACATCCAGGTCCGTTCCGCCATCGAGTGCTATGAAACTGCCCAGGTAGTTAAACTGCGTGACCTCCTCGATGGGTCCCTGCCTTAGAGTAACTTGTTGTATGCTTTGGCCCGTAGTGATTATTTTGGTCTTATTTGCGTTGATCCTTAAGCCAGCCACCTCCCCATTTAGCTGCAGCGAATGACATATTAGATTTAGGCCAGCCGTGTTGTTCGCCATGAGACATATATCGTCAGCATAGTCTATGTGGCTGAGTTTGTCAAACAGACTTCATTGGATACAATGCCTCTCAGTTTCACCCACCGTGGCAGTCATCACATCGTCAATTGCCAGTAAAAACAGAATTGGTGACAAGACATCTCCTTGTCTCACTCCTTGACGCACATCAAAGGAAACGAAACACCTTGCGTTGTTGTAAGATTCTTTAATAATGGCGACAATTTTCTCAGGGATACCTCTCGCAATAAGCGATCTCCATATGCATTCACGATTAACCTTGTCGAATACCTTCTCAAAATCCACAAACAAGAGGTACAGCGGTGATTGGTACTCATACGATTGTTCGGGTATGATTCGCAAGGTGTTGATGTGGTCGACACAAGACCGACCACTACGAAATCCCGCCTGGTGCCTCTTGAGGGTAGATTCGATCCTGGATTTTAACCTTTCGAGAACAATGGTTGCCATTAATTTCAGAAAAACGGACAATATGGTGATACCGCGCCAGTTATTACAGTTCTTGAGGTTCCCTTCCTTTGGTAACTTCACAATAAATCCATCCTTCTAGTCCTGTGGGTAAGTTTCGCTCTCCCAAACAGCTTGCACAAAATTTTGAAAAATATGGGAAGCTGCTTCAGGAACTCCGCAGGAATAGCGTCAAGTCCAGCTGCTTGAACCTTTTCTTATAAAATGGATTTCTTCATATTTAGGAAACCGAACCGATACTACAATGTTCGTTTCAGATCTACCCTCTACAACCCATTTTAAGCTATCTCTGGTGTCCCCCAAGGTAACCGCTTAGGTCCTCTGCTTTTTATCCTTACTATGAAATGGTCATCAAACATTCCTATTTCACTCTACGCTGATGATACGACGTTTTCTATTTCTTCCACGCTTAACTCTTCTCTCATTCAACAAGGTCTAGACCTATTACTCGAATGTTGCAGATGGTTCATTCGAATGAAAACAAACTATTTCGCCTTAAAGCTCAGCACCACCTGCCAAAAAAACTCCTTCTCCGGAATCATCATCCCAATCCATTAGTTAAAGTTAGCCGTAAGTTTCATAGTTTAAAGTTAGTTTAAGATTGGAGCTTGTATTAAGCTAAATAAATGGGGGTTTTGCCCCCAACCAAAATAAAATCTAAATTAATTTTCCGTAATACATACGAAACAGCAATTAACATGGAGACTTGTGTAGAGAAATGTTCGATAACAAATTTGTGTATTTCTTCTTCAAGTTTCAAACGCGTTCACGAGGCCATTCTAATAAAAGCATTCAACAGGCACTTAACGGCACAAATCTAGTATGCCGAGAATTTTTGGAGTTTTTAATTAGCGTAAAAAGGCTTATGTATATGTATATCCGATTCTACATGCGGTTGTAATATTAAGAAAAAATAAGGGTGTTCTTTAGTCCGTTTCGATAGTAAGAATTTCACGCTAAGGATTTGCTACCCCAGTACCCGTGGCGCATGATAAATTCAGATGTAAATTTATTACCATTTAATGGAATGCTTCCAATCAAAAGCGATAGGATTACAAGAATATCTGATTTTGAAGGCAGGAATGCTTTTAGAGGTGTTAGATTGATTTAATCCTTATTCCGTTGATTGTTTGCATTTTGCTTCGTTGAGTGGCAACCACTTCTGTTTGTGAATAATTTACTATTTGTGTAAATTTTATATCTTAAGCCTTTTGAATGTGTTAGAATGGAAAATTATGTTTTATCTAATCTGCTTAAGTGCGTGTTGAACATGTTGACTTGTGGATCATAAATTACTTCGTTTTTCAGACATTCCTCACAATGATAAATGTTTCCTGTTTAAAAAAACGTTTGGCGTTATAAAAAATAAAAAAAAAAGTGCGTGCGTACAAAGTACACATGTCAGAAGTGAAACTTCTTTGGCAATCTAATTTTTAAATCTCCTTTATATTTATACTAATCCTAAGCTTTAAATTTCCGGGACGTAGAGGAAGGGAAAAAGGAAGATATTATTATTATGAGGAATTTTAATTTAATATTCATCATCTGAGATTTTACTATATTATTTTAAAAAAAATATAAAATAAATATATTTTAATAATAATAATTCTCTTCAATTAATTTTAATAATTATAAAATTAATTTTTTTTTTCATTTTCAGATCACAATGCCATTTTTTAAAGCATTTTTTCCGCTATCTATATTCACGTGAACGTTCTGTTGGTGGTTTAGCTGGCCGTCTCACAGATATTTTATTTTTGAGTGTTTCGTTTCACACTCTCGCAATACAATTTTTGGCATTGTGATCTGAAAATGAAAAACTAATTTGAATTTCATAATTGTTAAAAATAATTGAAGAGAATTATTATTATTAAAATATATTTATTTTACATTTTTTTTAAAGAATATAGTAAAATCTCGGATGATGACTTTTGTTAATAGTGAAAATACCGAACCTTAACTTTACTATATATTTATATTAGGTATAGAAATTCTATTTTTTAAATTAAAATTTCGTAAAGAGAAGTTATGAAATATTAATATTTTATATTTTATGAAAAATAATTTATTGAAATCTCAAATGACGAATTATAAATAAAAATGCCACGTGTTTTTTTTTAAATATTAAAATTTAAAACCTTCAAACGAATTAACAATAGAAATTGTATATGAACAAAAGGATAACAATTATATTACTTACTCTGAATAACTGCTTAGTATAGGACGATTTACAAATTAATCACAAATTATTTATTTATAAATTTAACTCACTCTACACACTGTCTATACATACTAATGCTAATGCAAATAAATCAAACAGATCTGCGTTTACTCACTCGCTTGATCCATGGATGTGCTTCACTCTCCCTCAATTATCGGTCTCAATCGCTCCCTATCTATTCTTAGACGAAAACGTTGCACATTTCCTTTGGAAAATAATTTAAAAAAAAATCCAAAGATTCCATTCAAAGTGTAGCAGTCATTTTCTAAAGGCCGGAAATAAGAAGTAACTTCAAGACACATAAATAATTAATTCGATTCAATTAGGCACACATTGTGTGACACACAAGCACAAGAAGATGGCAAATAAAAAGGCTCTTTGAGTCTCATAAAATTGTTAATATTGATTTTCACTATTGCATCTCGCATTTAGTCCTTTATACTCTTAACTCTCAAATGAGAGCAGACAGCTCTAATGCTATCAATAATTCATGCTGGTTCTTATAAAAAAATTTATATGCATTTTCCTTTTTCTTTGGAATCAAATAGAAGGATCAACGATGATATTTCAGTTCAAACCTTTTCCATGTTACATTAAAATTGTATTGATTGATAGGAAAAATGCAAATTCATGATATGTTAGTTGCTTAGAATCAAAGAATCAGTATAATTCTTTGAAAATAATTTTAGAGTTTTTTTTCTTAAGCATGTTTTCTTTCCATTCCATTTAATTAAAAAAAAAAAAACTAAACCAATTTTCCTGAAGTGATTTTCTAAAGATATAAATTTCCCTTGAGATTTTGTTTTGTTCACAGCATCTGTTTCAATACAAATCATTGAGAAAAAAACTCCCAATTGGTACACCAGTTTTACATTAATCCGAAAAGCAACTTAGTCCTTGGGTTAGAAAATTCCTTTTTGAATTACATAAACATAAAAAATAGTGTAGTTGGTACAGCGTGCAGGTCAGGTTCATATATATTCCCATCGTTATTTTAATTAAAAATTCTTTTGTAACAAATTTTTAATATGAAATTAAGTCAAAGAATCAGAGTCCAATAAAATATAGGATTGAGTAGTTTTGTTAGGATTTTTTTGTAAGTTAAATCTACAATTTCAAAATTATATGTTACAAAAAGAAAATTAAATTTAAAAAACATCAGTTTAACTTTGTCAAACAAAAAGTTCAGAAAAATAAATGGATCAAACCGCAAAATTCAATCAGGAATATTTATTGCAGATCTTGTAATATTTTTACTATCTAGGTCATCCGACCTTTGTGTAGAACTATACGTTTGTATCCCTCATATTTTGCTTTAATAATAGCAATTAATTAATCCGGATCCTTTCCTGCG